>CM060357.1:63095744-63121516 GCA_030545235.1 Helianthus tuberosus
CATGAAGATGTTATATGATGCAGTGTGAAGGATTTGTTAATAAACACTTGATAAAGTATCTTAATTTAAGAAATCCATCTTTGGATTAAAGCAAGCATCTAGAAGTTGGAATCTTCATTTTTGATGAGAAAATCAAGGAATTTGGTTTAATCAAGAATGAAGATGAGCCATCTGTTTACAAGAAAGCTAGTGGGAGCGTAGTTGTTTCCTTTGATCTTGTATACATAATTACATATACTAATTGGAAACGACATTCCAACCTTGAAAGATGTTAAGTGTTAGATTGGACTATATTTCAAAATGAATGATCTTGCAAAGCCACATTTATTATAGGAAAAAGTTCTTTAGAGATAGATCAAAGCAACTTATAGGCTTAGGTTAAATTGTATATACTAATTCCAAACGTGGTTTCTTGCCAATGGCATATGATACCATACTTAGTATATATTAATGTCAACGAATGAAGAGAATAAGAAGGATGTAAAATATTCCTTATGCTTCGGTAAATGGATCTATAATAAATGTCATGTTATGCACCAGACCTAACGTGTCATATGCTCGAGCATGATGGGAATGTATCAACAAAATCATGACGAAAGCCATTGGCGGAGCCATATAGACCCCGAAAACCAATCTATTTCCCCGTGTTATATAGAATGTGTATGGAAAATATTCAAAACAATATTCTGTCAGATAGATGTTTGTGAGATCGAATCGAACAAACATGAAGATAACAAGATGAATAATCAAACTGAATGCTTACATTGATAAAATTATATCATAGCTTTCATGCAAATGCTTTAAAGTGTATACATCTATCAATTAAGCCCCATGCCAACCCTAGTTGAGTTCCCATAGGGGCTGGTGATCTCACTATGAACACACACATATAAATGAACAAGTAAACCCATATTTATAGTGTAGCCTCTTTATGAAGAAGTATGCGCTTCCCCCTTTAGCGTATACTAACCATCTGAGTGTGTACTTCTCAAGTGCATGCTTGTAATCCAGGTTCACGCTTGAATAACAACATCCCAAATTCTGCGCTTGACCATAAGAGTGCCTACTTTCTACTTGCGAATCGTAAGTCGCACATTTTGGACCTAACAATCTCCCCTTTCACTTATGATTTCTCTATTTGACTTTTGATAATCGTTAGTCGTCATATCTGGTCCTTGCAATCTCTTCCTTGACTAAAGATATCAATTTTTTTTTTGTACTTGTCTTCCATCTTCGTCAATTGGCCGGTGACCCAAAACCTTTCATTTCAATTCTTCCCCACAAAGTAGGTCCCTCCTATTTTAGACAAATGATTAAGGCTTGAATCTCCATTAATTAGCATCGAATCACCAACTTCATCACAACATGGAAAACTCTGTCAAAATTTTGTAACCCATTATTATAAAAAAAAAATGGCCCCAATATATTTGTGTTCTACAATCTCCCCTTTTCTTTTGCAAATTTTCTTCCAAATAAACTGGCCCCAATATTTTTTTAGGCAACCTGGTCCAAATTTACTTTATTAACTCCGTGTTGACCAAATAATTTGTCAAATAATTTTCAATGCAGCCCATAGTCGGCCCATAATGAGTAAACGTCAACAGCCGATGTATTTAGCTAGCGCAAATAATCTAATTCTTTGCAAGCCCACAATAAAACTTTTACAACCCAATATTTTGTTGAGCTGGTCACGTGGAATTCAAATACAATTTTTTTTTTTTTTCAAAATGTTGAGCCGGACTTCAACAGCAAATAAATCGAGTCATATTTTATACGCTTCTTTGGTATTTTTGTTTTTGTTTTCACTAATATTTATTGTATCTTACTTTGCCTTTAAATAATTAAAGGTAAAAAGTAAAAACATAATAAAAAGAAACACAATCTTGAATAATATTTGAATTGTTTTAATTGAGTAGGGAGATTAAAAAAGAAAAGGAAACAAAATCTTGAATAATATTAGAATTGTTTTAATTGAGTAGGGAGATTAAAAAAAAGAAAACAAATTCTAAATAATATTCTAAATAATAATAAGAGCCTAAATAAAACCCATTTTTAACTGACTATTCGATTGATTAGGGATGATAAAGAAAAGGAAACGATATTTTAAATAATATTAGAAGATATTTGAGTGGTTATTAGTTGTTAAATACATATCTTCTACCGTATATTTTGTGTATATATATCTTCTTCATTCATCCACGTCCTTACCTGAAGACTTCCACTCGAAATTGGCATCCATCTACAATGGCTGAAGCTGCAGACCTTCAACAATCAATCAGAGATCAAACCCATGTCTCAACCACACTCGCAGCCCACCTTCTCTCCAAAAAACACGACTCCAACGTTGTTTTCTCTCCACTTTCGATCCATGCCGCCCTCAGTTTACTAGCCCAGGGTACCACAGGTCAAACACACGACCAACCCCTCGCTTTCTTCAAAACAAATACTACCCAAAACCTCAACTCTCTTTATTCACAGTATGCGTCCTCTATCTGTAATTCATTCATCCAAAGAGATTACATATAAATTAAACAACTTACGGCATGCTAAACTTTAAGAATATACGAAACTGAAAACAAGGGAAAGTGTAGCATTAGAAAATTCCTTTGAATTCTTGGTATGCTACACCACAATTTTAGTGTAGCATTGTATATATTGTTCTTTTCAATATGTTACTTTCATTTTAGCGTATATATTATTCTTTTTAATTTTTGACTTTCTGATAACTTAGTAATCTAGTTTTATGGTAATAAATAACATCTAATTTCACAGCGGATTTATTTACCAAAACTATGTAAACAGAATTTGATTCAAAATTATAATTTTTTGCGTGATTTATGTAAATTCCTAAACTCTATAATTGCTTTATATACGGGTGTGTAATATTACACATTCTTTCTGCAAACAAGTTAAGTTGATCAGAACGACTGATAATAATGCGGTTGAAGACACCGTAATTGCTTCATCTGTTAAATTGGATACCGCGCTTGAAGACGCGGTAATTCCTTCCTCTTCAGCAGATGAAGAAGCAGGCAGTGTCACCAGGAACAGGAAACGCCGCCGCACAGACAATGGCAGCGAGAGCAGTAAACAACTCTACACAGAAAATAGCGGTAAATGCCGCGCCGAAAATGAGAAAGACATGAGTGGCCGAGAAAAAGTTAGTCGTGTCCGTGGTCCTCGTATGAATCGTGACGAATTCTTTTAGCGCTACCCGAACATAGCTGAGGGTGTTAGCCATTTCTTTCCGTATTGCAATACTCCGATTAGTGCAAATGTCATCGGAGATTGCTTCACCTTTGTTTCTCCATCCAAACTTGACGTCTTGGAAGGGGAGTGGATAAATTACTTCAATGAGGGCTGCGTTTACTAGCAATTGTCTGTGCGGCGGCGTTTCCTGTTCCTGATGACACTGCCTGCTTCTTCATCTGCTGAAGAGGAAGGAATTACCGCGTCTTCAAGCGTGGTATCCAATTTGTCAGATGAAGCAATTACGGTGTCTTCAACCGCGTTGTTATCAGCCATTCTGATCAACTTAACTTGTTTGCAGAAAGAATGTGTAATATTACACACCCGTATATAAAGCAATTATAGAGTTTAGGAATTTACATAAATTACGCAAAAAATTATAATGTTGAATCAAATTATGTTTACATAGTTTTGGTAAATAAATCCGTTTTAAAATTAGATGTTATTTATTACCATAAAACTAGATTAATAAGTTATCAGAAAGTCAAAAATTAAAAAGAATAATATATACACTAAAATGAAAGTAACATATTGAAAAGAACAATATATACGCTGCTACACTAAAATTGTGGTGTAGCATACCAAGAATTCAAAGGAATTTTCTAATGTTGTTTACTAGCAATTGTCATCAATTCAAAGGAATTTTCTAATAAATGTGTAAAGTTGTTGTGTAACGCCCTAACACGTTTTAACCAAATTTAACCAAATTTAACGCAGCGGAAAATACATACTAAAAATTTCTTTTCATGATATTCTTTCTTTCACTTAAATACATTAATCCCTTTTCATAAACTAACTAAAAACTATCATACGTATATCGAATTAAGTGACCACATACACGCCCACGTACAATCCATGTCTTGACTCGATCTTCAACCGCGTACACATCTTGAGCAATCATTCATAAACCTATACAACCTGCAGTCACCACAACCAAATAGTTCATTAGCAACCGGTGACATAATATATATACTTTAAAACGTGCATAATCAAGCATCAACATCTCTTATTCTCGTTCATATAAGTCCATTCGTTCATCCATTCGGACACTCTCGTCTGACCTCCATACTTAACTTTCATTCTCCCTTATTAGTTTACCTGCACTTCCATTTCATTTTTAACAGAAAACAATTAGCATCATTATACTTTCATATCACTTTCGACTCCTTTTTCCGTAAACTTACCTATTTACTTCCATTGTTTAATACTTTCTAACATGTATCACAATAATCATCATACTACAATATATTTTTACATCTAAAGTGTAAGTCCGGGATTTACTTACCTTACGCGTCCGTATTGCATTCGCTTACTTGAGTCTTCTTGCCCCGTTAGCCTTCCACGCTCCCATCCATCTTGACATGATTCCTATATTTTCATGTCATTACATTTACATCCTTATTAGCATACATGATTATTCATATGAACGATCATATCAAGTTCATATCTCACATATGTATTTCCTTAGCCGATTCAAACAAGCATATAGCATACTCAACATCATCATAACACAACCTTCACATATTATTGTCATTTAGACATTTCATCAAACACGTGGCGTGCGTACTACTTCCTAGGCACCATGTACAACTAGTTTATGCATAATCTTCCTAGTTCATTCATATTTCATCAAATCTTCTTACTAATCAACAAGTATCATTAGCACATAAACATCAAGCATAGCATCATCATATTTCTCCTAATTCATCTAACAAGAATTCATCATACCCACATAATACATCAATCTTTCCACAAGACTTGGACATAGATGGTGATTCTAGTCATTATCTTCATCATAACTAACGGGTTTCACCTCTAATCATCAAATTAGCACTAACTATACGTAACCGATGTTCTATACGAGGGTTCTAACCCTTGTACATGATTAATTTCATATTAACTCACGGATTAGAACATAACCCACTTCACCCATGATTACCAATCTTAAATTTAAGACATACCTTATGATCCCCTCGTGATAGTGATCATTTATCCATGCTCGGTTATGATTTTAGACTTCATTCCACCCTTCAATTTGAAGATTTATCAAGAACTAGGGTTTGAACCCTTGTTCTTCTTCTTCCTGATCGTCTCACACACACACGAATGTGTGTGTGTGGGTTTTCCTTTATTTAATAAATCATGTTTCCTTTTTTAACGGTTTTGGCCCCTCAACTTCGTTTCAATAAATAAAGAGACTAACACTCATTATCTTGTTACTTATATATACATGTCACCACTCGGTAAATTATTCCTAGTCAACTTTTATTTACGGGTCACTTTTACCCCAAACGGTAATTTACCCGTTCCTTTACATTAACCGGGTTTAAATTATCAAACCCCATTTTTGGGGTGTTACAAGTTGGGTCGGGTAACCGCATGGATGGACGGTTCAAGGTGGATGATCCGTATCAGTTGCGCATTAATAAATGTTCTATGATTAGAGATATAAATCTTTTATTTTGATATGGCTAACATATTATTTATTGATTATCGAAGGCTGTCGAGGTAGCCAATGAAGTGAATTTGTGGGCTGAAAAACAAACAAATGGCCTTATCAAAGAACTCCTTCCTGCTGATGGAGTAAGCAGTTTCACCAGGCTCATCTTTGCAAATGCTCTCTACTTCAAGGGAACATGGTCGTACACGTTTGACCGAGAACGGACAAAAGAATCCGATTTTTACCTCCTTGGTGGAAACAAAGTTCAAGTTCCCTTCATGACCTGCAGTTTAGACAAATTTGTGTGTGAATATGATGATTTCAAAGTACTAGGTCTTCACTACTTACGAGGTAAAGATAAACGTCAGTTCACAATGTACTTTTTCCTCCCCAATGCAAAAGACGGCCTTCAAGCTTTTGTACAAAAAATTGGTTCCACATCTGATTTTTTAGATAGTCACATACCACGTAAAGAAGTAGAAGTTGACCGGTTTTTGATACCAAAATTTAAGATCAAATTCGGGTTTAAATCTTCTGATATGTTGAAGGAATTAGGGCTTGTATTGCCATTCACGTGTGAAGATGGTTTGACTGAAATTGCTGATTCGTCTAATGGTGAAAGGCTTCATGTTTCGAGCATTCATCATAAATCTTTCATAGAGGTGAATGAAGAAGGTACAGAAGCAGCGGCCGTTGAATACGAGGAGTTGTGCGGTTGTATGTTGAGTGAAGAGGAGCCCAGAAAGGTGGATTTTGTGGCGGATCACCCGTTTTTGTTTGTGATAAGAGAAGATGTGACAGGAGTTGTGTTGTTTATGGGACAGGTAATTGACCCTAGTGTTGGTTGAAACAGTTGTTGAAATCTCTATTATCATGAATACATTGTCTTTTGTTTTTGGTTGGAGTCCTTTATGTTAAGCCATTTTTTTTGTGTTTGCTATTGACTTTTGTACCATCTGGTTTTTCGACTCCTCAAATCAAACACACTAATAAAATAATTATTAACTACATAATTGTTTACATCGAATCATAGGTAAACGGGCAACCAAGTTGCGAGTTGCGACCGCTACTAAATCTTTGCGATCAGGTTTTGCAACCAAAAGAGCGGTTGCAAATTTTGAGACTGTTTTCATTGGTTTTGTGAGACAATCTAGTTGCGACAGTTTTGCGACCGCTACCTTTTACAGACTTGCAACCATTTTGCGACCTCTTGTATTTTACAAAGTTGTAATAAAATGGTTGCAAAATTGTTTTTTTTTTTTTTTTTTTTTTTTTGCAGCCATTTTCTATATTAAACCTGCTAATGATGTTTATAATTTTAGAACCTATGCATTTATAGAATTTTCAATATTTTATAAAACATTTCACTTAAAATTTACAAATTAAAACATTGAAGACCCAAGTTATCCTAACATATTACATATTATGCAACCTGAATCCCAACACGTCTTGTAGACCGCCACTGATGCTCAGCCTCTCGTGCCACCCTTACCCAGACCCTTGTAGTACATTTCCATCATGTAACACCCAGCAACATTGGAGGCCGTGTTGGTCCCATTCCCGTTACTATCTCTTGCTGATCGACAACAGTGTTCGTTTATGGATCATCAATGTATTCAAGCTTATCTTGTTTTTCGGCTACGTATCCACTCACATAATATCAAGCACCTATCAGTTTCCTATGTAAGCACAAAACTTAGATTAGATCTGGACCCGATCATGAACTAACATCAATGTATAACATTTATATTACAAAATATAGGCATTTTTATTAACAAATAAACCCAAAATTACTAGCAAGGTCTCTCATAAAGTTATAAACAGAGTCTATAACCAAGTGAGGTATTATACTTGTATTCCCCACAGTTACAAACTACAGACCAATAAAAAAACAGGGTTGACTCAAGCATTTTTTAGTGTAATACAAGCTTCAAAGAACATGAATATAGCTTCAAATGCAATATGCCTGTTCAGGGTTGGCTCGACTCTCAAGCCATTTAGAGGCCTTGAACGAACTTTTAAAAGGGGCTTTGTTATCAATAAAGTTTAGATATTACTATTTTAATTTTGAAATTATAAATTTTTTTTATTTTGTTTTTTGATGCAAATTATTTAAAAATCAGTTTAGTTTAAAAAATTGCAACGTGTAAAATAGTCAATACATTTATGCTCAGTTTAGTAAAGAATATATCTATAAAGAAAGAGTGACAGGGCCAATAAGAAGATGAAGCCTAAAATCTTTGCTTTAGCGGCTTTACCCTCAAGCCACCCCTGTACCTCACAGATCACAACATCATCAGAGCTTGTATTGTATTATTATGCAGCTTCTGATGCCATTCTTCCATCATTCCACCCACGCATTCGTTATTTCTCTACAGTTAGAAAATAAGTGAATTGATAATAGCTTTAACTAAAGGGAGATTTATGCAACTTTATCGACCAGAAAATAATTATAAGAAAATTGTGGCACCTGGAGACTAGAATTTCATCACGGATACGCTGCCCAACATCCCCTTCACCTCCACGCCCGACAGTTGACATAATTATTCTCAAAAGTTCACTATGTTGTATAATTCACATATACATTCTGAGAAAATATGTGAGTCTATCTTGAGCTTTGCTTATCTCACTACACGATGACAATCCATAGAACCACTCAAGTTGTAGCTTGGGGCAAAAAATGGGCTGGTTATGTAGCGGGTCAAACTAGTCGGGTGGTAAAACTAACATGGTTGAGAAAAATATGGGCCCTTTTTATCCCATCTCAAGAAGGCTTGAATTTCTACAAGTTCTTCAGGAATTACAACATTTGAAACTGGTTTTTCTCTTAAAGGCAGCTTAACATGGAAGTTCTGGGCATTTGAAACTGGTTTTTCTCTTGCAAGTAATTGAGTAGACACATACATGAAACGGTTCATAACAACTTTTGTAACTAAATGGAATGGGGCAGGGCAAGAACATTAATGTAAATTTAATGTAAACTCCAACACATACAGACCTCAAAAAGATAGCCTTACCATTTATTCTTCCTTTAATCTACTGTTAGGAACTCTAGAGCTTGAATTGAGGGATCATCGATTTCCACTTTCAGGAATGAATTGGAGCCAGACTAGGAAAAAATGAGTAGGCATAATTTAGTTAAAGTTAATACCCACACAAACAAGAAATTGTCGTTGTCCACTATCTGATTACTACTGACAACGCTCCAGCAACAAATTTGTATGAAATATTATCAATCCAGGTAGTATATTATTAATTGATGGCTAAAACTGAAAGAAGAAAAGATGGTTACCTTGAACAGAAAATGGACCAAAGTTGGTTACCTTGAACAGAAAATGGACCAAAGTTGGTTACCTTTTTTGAGCAATTAGAGTACTATGATGGATATGAAAGGACTTATGTTAGGCCGGCCTACATCTTAGCACTTTTCTTTATAAAATTATAAATAATTAATGTGCAAAGAATCACAAAGCCTAGCAGTCTCTTCGTGATCCAACACAACCATCATATCAGTAACCATCAAAAAGTTAAACCTATTGAAAGTACATGTACCATTCACATATATAACATGAATACAAAAAAAAATACATGAATGCAGTGAATCATAACTACAAGCGCGAAAAAACTAAACATTAACAAATATAAGTAAGAACCAGGCTAAACTGAGGAAGTATATCCTTGTGCCTTGCCAACTCTTGTGTAAAAAAGTAGCAGGTGCTGCAGATTCAGCACATCCACTCATAGAATCATTCACATCGAGTCAAACAAACTAAAGCTTGTCTTACTGATCAAGTGATGCTACGAACGCCTCCGCAATTCGAGTCAAACAAACTAAAGCATGCTACGATACAAAACCTTAAAATATAATAAAAGAAAAAGAAAGCCAGTTAACAAGTCTTCAGCAGATAAAATTCAAAAAAAGGTAGTACTCACCTTGAACTAACTAACACAGCTAGCAAAGCTGAAACATACCAACTAAAGCATTTAATACTATGAACCAACTAAACTAGAAAACCCTACAAACTGTTCGTCTCAGCTAGATACCTAACAATCGATGCCCTGCCCTGCAAACAACCAAAAGCATATCCAAATCATCATACATCGTCTCAGCTTTTTAGTCAAAATAACAAAGTATGAATGCCGACAACAGTTCTAGTTTGTATTTCAATTGTCGTTGCCGAAAACACACAAATCCAAATCAATATTCTCATTTCAAGCCCTAACATCAAATAGGACAATAATAACCGACAAAACCTAACAAACACATTGTATTCTACTTAACCTAACTGACAGCAATGATAATGTTTAAATCAACGAATAACAAAGTATGAATGTCGGTAACAATTGAAGTTTGTATTGCAACTGCCATTAACAATTAACCGAAATAAACAATAAAACCGCCAGAGAAGATTTGAAATAAGGAACTGCGAGTGTTTTTCGCTGACGGCGACGCCGGCCGCCCTGGTGCTGAAATGAGAGAGAACAACCGGTGATCAGGAAGAAAATCGAGCGTTTCAAGTCCAAAATCGAACTTTCATCGAACGGTTGCAACGTTTGGTGTCGATTAGGGTTTTGGAGTGATTGAGTAAGGGGAGATTATCGGCAGTCATGGTGTTGGAGGATGATTCGAGAGATAGTGGAGGGGAAATGAGATATTTTAGGGAGCAAAGTGTCTAAATTTTGGGTGTAAAAATGTGATGAAAGAGGGAAAATGTATGGGTGCTGAAATAAAATAAACTGAGATCCCACTTAATCTAACCTAATATTGCGATTTGCGACAGCTGTGAAATGATCGCAAACTTGGCGGTGGAAAAGCCGTCGCAACTACCACTAGTTTTTGGAAAAATTTGACGTTTTTTCGATTTCGTTACCGCTTATTTATAAAACGTTACAGCTTGGCGCGAATCCTAGATCCGCCACTGCTACTGTATAAATAGTTTTTTATTTTGGAAGAAAGAAAAAGATAATACGAATATTGGAATAACTTGTTCATAAGAGAACACTACTCCAAATTTTGTATATTTAGATATTCTCGCATTTGCGATCGTTTTAGACGGTCACAACTTTTGCTTTTATATATATATATATTTCTTGTATTTGCCACCGATTTAAACAGTCGCAACTTTGGCTTTTCCTTTTTCTCGTATTTGCGACCGCTTTAAACGGTTGCAATTTTTTTTTTTTATTTTTTACGTATTTGCGACTGTTTTCCGACCATTATTCAACTTATTTGCGACTGGAAAATTGCAGTAACAAAATTTGCTATCGTTTTGCGAGTGGGTTGGTCTTTAATTTTTCAATTGTTTAGGTTTTGGTCGCAAACCGGTCACTAATTTTGCGACAACCTTCTGTTGATCGCAAATTTAGTCGCAATTGCCTAGGTTTCTAGTAGTGTTTACATCGAATCATAGGTATACGGGCAACAAGTTGCGCCGCTATCCCATAAGACTATGCATCTTAAGTCATATGTTTAATTCAAAATAGTGATTGTGCTGCTCTTGCGGCGGAAATGGTGATGTGGTTTAATCTCAGTTATACATCATTGCTACTACGTTACTTGATAGATTCATCCAACTGAACCCAAACTCAAAGGAGGTTCAGTCATAGCATCTAAAAATTTTAATAGTATTTATGTTAATATCTTCTTGTTGAACAACTTCGCAGGTCCTGTTTTAACATCTCAATACAAAATATCATGTAGTAGTCTGCAAATTCAGCAAAATTGGTACCACAAAAGGAATGAGGGAGTCATTGTAATTGTTAAGTCATAATTTCTATCTTATATACCTATTTATCTAAATCAAAGGTAAGCATAAACCTTAAGTACCTATTTATCATGTGTAATGGTCAAGCACAAGAGGTTATGTGACAAGTGGCAAAATATGTAAGAGAAGAAGTTATATAACTTGAGTGTATAGTGGAAAGGATGTTATATAACAAGTATGTATATATGTGTGTGAGAGAAATTATACAGATATATGTGTGTGTGTGGGAGAGAGAGAAAAAAAAAAAAACAATAACCCCGTTCTTCCCGTTATAGGTATCACGGTTGACCACATAAACCCCCCCCCCCCCCCCCCCCCCCGGACGTTATAGCCCAACATAATGGTATATAACCCCACTCCAACTACACATGGCCTAACTACCTCAAGCTACAAAGCCCGTGAAATCAAATCTGTAATATATGAATTGTCGAGAACCCTAAATAATAAATGTTAAATTCATATTTCGAATTTTTAATTCGGTTTGAAGTCGAGAACCCTAAATAATAAATGTTAAATTCATATTTCGAATTTTTAATCCGGTTTGAAAATTGGATTTATACATTAAATAACGGAGAGTTGGAAACCAATAAGTTAAGTTGGTTACAAAATATGTTTTTGTAACTCGTGGAAATGAAATGGTAAGTCTTGTTAGAAAAAAAAAAAAAAAAAAAAAAAAAAAAAAAAAAAAAAAAAAAATTACAAAATTCGTTCTAAATAGTAACTTTAACATGTAATTATAAGTAGAATTGCCCATGTCATTACATCTTAGTGACATTTTTAGGGCGGGATAAGGTTTAGGGTCATTAGGTCATGAGTTCAATTCCTACAAGAGGTTTTTTTCTCTCAAATTTATTAGGTTTCCTCCTGAATTAGTGGGGTGGGGTGGGGTGGGGTGGGGGGGGGGGTGGGGGTATTCCACGGTCCTCCCAACCGCTGGAATGATCACACTCCACAAGCTAGCTTAGACAATGGAGATGGATATGATCGGGTGATTATGCTGGTGACACGATAATACTACAGTGCTCTGTCATTGATCTAAATTTACCGTTAAAAAATTATGGGTAGAAATAGTTTAAATAATATTGAGTTTAACGTACATAGTTAAAATCATCGTTAATAAATTTGAATGAAGTAGTACTTTAATTGCTTTATTAAATCTAACTTATAATAAAAGACTCCAAATAATAACACATTGTCATTCTATCCTTCAATCTCATAAAATTTATTTATATTTTTTTAATAAATTTCTTTTAATATTAATATTAATTAATAACCAATATATTGATATCTCTTATCCTTATCTAAAATCCATAAATAACTTCAATTTTGCAATTTACACCTTTTGTTTTTTTTTTATTTTAATCCAAAGTTTTTTATCTTTTCAAATTTAATCCCAACTCTTTTTTATTTTTAATTTTAGTCCACCATACTTTTTATCTTTCTCAAGTTTTTCGTTTCGTTCTAAATTTTGTGAGTTAACGCACCGCAACGTGCGTATGAGGTTCAACATTTTTTCATATATTTTTTTCATGTTTGACTGACCCGTCGCGTCACATCTATTTTTCTGCGTTTGACAAGTTCGTCCAACACGCGGGTCCTGGATGGACTTAGTTATTTTTTCTATGTTTTACGTTTTGGTTTAACAGGGATTATCCGGGAACAAAAAATGAAAACTTGGGGACTATTCAGGTAGTTTTAGAAAGTTGGGGACTATAGGTGAAAAAAGGCGAAGCCACAGGGACTATCCGGGCATTTTTCTCTTCTAAATAATATTCTAAATAATAATAAGAGACTAAATAAAACCCATTTTTAACCGACTATTCGATTGATTAGGGATGACAAAGAATAGGAAACGATATTTTAAATAATATTAGAAGATATTTGAATGGTTATTGGTTGTTAAATACATATCTTCTACCCTATATTTTGTGTATATATATCTTCATCATCCACGTCCATACCTAAAGACTTCCTCTCGAAATTGGCATCCATCTACAATGGCTGAAGCTGCAGACCTCCAACAATCAATCAGAGATCAAACCCATGTCTCAACCACCCTCGCTGCCCACCTTCTCTCCAAAAAACACGACTCCAACGTTGTTTTCTCTCCACTTTCGACCCATGCCGCCCTCAGTTTACTAGCCCAGGGTACCACAGGTCGAACACACGACCAACTCCTCGCTTTCCTCAAAACAAATACTACTCATAACCTCAACTCTCTTTATTCACATCTGTCCTCTATCTTTGGGGACAGTAGCTCCAGTGATGGACCTCGGTTGTCTTTTGCAAACGGGGTTTGGGTTGACAAAACCCTTTCTTTCAAACCTTCTTTCAAACAGGTTGTCGACGACGTCTACAAAGCCGTTTGCAAACAAGTCGATTTCCAAACGAAGGTCAGTCTTAACTTTTTTTTTTCTTTTTCGTTCTTCCATCAGAACGTAGATAGTTTATTATCCGATACAATATATTTTGTTTATGGTATATATATTAACCAAATCCAAGTTTTGTGCAACTTTTAGTAGGTAAGTTTTATATGATGTTTTCTAGGTTTACCTCAATGAATGATCAGGATAGTGCCGTTCCAAAGATTGCTAATTAATTGTTCTATGAATGATTTTTATAATTAGTGTGATATTGATCATGTTGGAATAATCGGTTCGCTTACGGTTCAGCGGCTCATCGGGTCATGGGTTCACGGGCTGTCGGTTTTGTATACGCAGAAGATATCCATATTAATTTTACACGTTTTATTATAGGTTAATTAGTTAGCTATGTTTGACCGATTATTATGAAGGTGAATTGAGTTGAAGAGTGGGTCACGTACCAGTTGTTTAGGATAGAAAATAGGTTTTTATTGTTTTTATTAATCTCACGTGTGCATGTAGGGCTCTATGTAAAGCCATTGTTTGTTAGATAATATGAAGCTTTTCTTTTCTGCAAACTTTCTCCTTCGTCACGTATCATATACACATTCAAACATTCTGTGCATTTAAATTACATACATAATTGTGTGTGTTGAGTATGTATTTGGGGCCTGAACTAACAGATCATTCGTTTTGATATGGCTAACATATAATTTTTTTTTAATTATCGAAGGCTGTCGAGGTAGCCAATGAAGTGAATTTGTGGGCTGAAAAGCAAACAAATGGCCTTATCAAAGAACTCCTTCCTGCTGATGGAGTAAGCAGTCTCACCAGGCTCATCTTTGCAAATGCCCTCTACTTCAAGGGAACATGGACGGACATGTTTGACCCAGAACTGACAAAAGAATCCGATTTTTACCTCCTTGGTGGAAACAAAGTTCAAGTTCCCTTCA
Organism: Helianthus tuberosus; assembly: GCA_030545235.1. Lineage (NCBI taxonomy): Eukaryota > Viridiplantae > Streptophyta > Magnoliopsida > Asterales > Asteraceae > Helianthus > Helianthus tuberosus. The sequence continues at coordinate 63,110,515 of CM060357.1, forward strand.
TGACCTGCGGTTTAGACAAATTTGTCTGTGAATATGATGATTTCAAAGTACTAGGTCTTCGCTACTTGCGAGGTGAAGATAGACGTCAGTTCACAATGTACTTTTTCCTCCCAGATGCAAAAGACGGCCTTCAAGCTTTAGTACAAAAAATTGGTTCCACATCTGATTTTTTAGATAGTCACATACCACGCAAAGAAGTAGAAGTTGACCGGTTTTTGATACCAAAATTTAAGATCGAATTCGGGTTTAAATCTTCTGATATGTTGAAGGAATTAGGGTTTGTATTGCCATTCACGGGTGAAGATGGTTTGACTGAGATTGCTGATTCGTCTAATGGTGAAAGGCTTCATGTTTCGAGCATTCATCATAAATCTTTCATAGAGGTGAATGAAGAAGGTACAGAAGCAGCGGCCATTGAATACGATCCGTTGTGCGGTTGTATGTTGACTGAAGAGAAGCCCAGAAAGGTGGATTTTGTGGCGGATCACCCGTTTTTGTTTGTGATAAGAGAAGACGTGACAGGAGTTGTGTTGTTTATGGGACAGGTAATTGACCCCAGTGTTGGTTGAAACACTTATTGAAATCTCTATTAGCATGAACACATTGACTTTTGTTTTTGGTTGGTCTCCTTTATGTTAAGCCATTTTTTTTTGTGTTTGCTATTGACTTTTGTAACATCTGGTTTTTGGACTCCTCAAACACACTAATTGTTTAGTAAAAAGACAACAAACCGCGCCGCTACCCCTTAAGATTATTGCATCTTAAGTCGTATGTTTAATTCAAATAGTGACTGTGCTGCTCTTGCGGCGGAAATGGTGATATGGTTAAATCTCAGTTATACATCATTACTTGATAGATTCATCCAACTGAACCCAAGGCCAAACTCAAAGGAGGTTCAGTCATAGCATCTAAAAAGTTCAATATATTTATGTTAATATCTTCTTGTTGAACAAGAACAACTTCGCAGGTCCTATTTTAACATCTCAATACAATATATCAAATAGTAGTATGTAATTCAGCAACAAAAGGAATGCGGGAGTCATTGTGATTGTTAAGTCATAATTGCTATCAAAACAAACGGTAAGCATAAAACCTTACCTTAAGGTACAGAGCCCCGTTAATGAAATCTGTAATATACGAATTGTCGAGAACCCTAAAACAATAGAGATCAAATTGATATTTCGAAAGTTTAATCCGGTTGGCAAGTAAATAAATATAATGAAAATTGGATTTTTAAATTAAATAATGGAAAGTTGGAAACCAACAAGTTAAATTGGTTACAAAATTGGTTCAAAATAGTAACTTTCACATGTCATATATCTTTGGTTGAGATAAGGTTTAGAGCCATTAGGTCCTGAGTTCAATTTCTATAAGGGGTGTTTTCCTTAAATTTATTGGATTTCCTCTTAAATTTGTGTATAGAAATTATTGCCTAGTAGAGATGGATATGATCGAGTGATTCCGCTGGTGATACGATAATACTACAGTGGTTCGTCAGTGATCCAAATTTATCGTTCAAAAAAATTATGGGTAGAACTAGTTTAAATAATCTTGAGTTTAACGTAAATAGTTAAAATCATTGTTAACAAATTTCAATGAAGTAGTACTTTAATTGCTTTATTAAATATCAAATATAAAGTAGTGAGATTTTACCACGTTTGGCGGCAAAAATTCAGTTGGTATCGGTAGAAACTTGGTTGGCATCTGTTCGATTCGTAATGGTACCGACACACGCTAGGGTAATCGTGTCACACCCTGCAAAATCAGAGTTGAGCGTAACGAATGGTATCTTTATTGTACAGCGAAAGTATATAATGCTAAGACTTCTAGAAAGTTGAACACCCGCTAAGTACTCGAATCACAATGGGTTCTCCTGTTCGAACCGTGCCATAGTTTGAATGTGTAACCTTAAAAAGAACATGCGAAAAAATCAACATAAAGTTGGCGAATTCATAGTTTGTTTGAAAAAGATTTGAAATAAATCTTTTTGGTAACCGGTTTAAATATTGTTGAGAAAACATAATAACCATTTTCCTCGGCATGTTATTGAAAATCTTTGTTCTTGTAAAACTTGTGTAACCGTCAATGTCCGCGTACGACAGAGACAACATGCCCGCATGAGCGTATAACCAACCTCGAGCTAGTGAGTGCCTTGCCAATCGTGCACTTAAACGGTAGACTAGTAGTCGTTATAGTTCCGATATGAATCGAGAACTTCCCTGTACAGTTTTAAGGACCCTACGGCCCTTACGGTTGAGTAGAGGACAATCCAGTCATTATGTTCGTATTTAGGACAATCCAGTCCCTGTGTTTGTATGTAGGACAACCCAGTCCTCATGTTTGTAAGTAGGACAACCCAATCCCATTGTTTGTATGTAGGACAACCCAATCCAATTGTTTATATGCAGGACAACCCAATCCCTTATTGTAACTAGGATAATCTCGTCACTAGTCATGAAAGTCAATCACGTTTCGAAAATACACGTTTATTTTGTAAAACCGGTATATTTAGCGTGAACCTTTCATAAACCATTTGAGTTAGTTGGAATTCATTTGCAACATGGTTTAGAAATATGTAATTTTCGTTCATTTAAATATTGTGTGCTTTTGCAAAACTTCCATGTCTTTCCACCCCCCGAAAATATTTATAAAAATGTAAAACTGTAAAAAGTGGAGGTTATGAACTCACCTCGATATCCAATGCAAAGCTAGCATAATACATTCCATAAAGGCGTTTCCAAACATAAACTCGCTAGGCATGCAATCTATAACGTTCCTATCAAGCAATAAACTCATAAGTGTCTACTAAAATGTAGCTAAACTACGTGTCACCGAGCTCTACCGAATCGTTAACCAATGATTCGATGGGAGGATGTTGTTAACTTGGTGGAAATGATAATGCTATACTCGTTTAATCCCGTTTATAGTCGGTGATAAATACTAAGTCTTGGAAACAACTTAGTTTCCAAGAGGTTTAGGGTATGTATATATATATATATATATATATATATATATGTAAAAATATAAATATATTTATAGAATCGTGTTAGTCATCCCGGTTGGTCGTACATGTATGCAATCAAATGTTTATACAAAAATGATACACGTTGTAAACTTGTATAAAGTGCTTGTACGGTTCCCAAGTAGTCGCCATGTACGTAGATGGGTCAGTTCACGACTCGTCGTAGTTCCCGTAAGATGTACATATGTATATGTAACTATAAATATATATATATATATATATATATATATATATGTATGTATATATACACAAACATCGCGTAGCCGCAATAGTAGTTTCGCGTCTCGTGGATAATTACCAAATTTTAGTTGTACACTTGTTTTAATCGACACTCGTTTGTTCGTTACCGGAATAACTCGGATAATATTATCTGTTAAGATTGTACGGTGACGCGTCATATTCCGTTTAGATGTTTGAAATAAATATAAATAATTATACTTATTTTACAAAATTTTCGAGTCGTAGACGTTGGAAATAGATATAACTAATTATATTTATTTTACATAATTGTCGAGTACTAGACGTTTGAAATAAATATAGGTGATCATATTTATATGATATAGGGTTCCAAGTTTCGTTATCTTGCAAACCACATTTGTCGAAGTGTTATAAAGTTGTTTTATGAGTCGCGTAAACCGTCCGAAATAAATATAAACTTGTTTTTTTTTTCTAAAATTCATTGAGTCCCGGTACATTCCCGTTGGTTTTGAGACTATATATATATACAACGTCAGGATTTAGAGAAAACGGTGGAAAGTGTGAGAATGGAGAGAACGCTTATGAATCGTCCGATCAAAACAATATATGGACTAGATTAGCACGGTGGCGTTTTCATAAATAACACCAACTTTATTACGTGGACGCGCTTCATTAAGGGTAAAAAAGTCTTTTGACTTCTCCACACAAAACGCCATCTCATGAAATAAAACGCCAAACAAAATATCACACACTATTCTACCTAAAAACGCCATTAGATATAAAACGCCAAACTTAATTATAATAAAATCCCGCCTAAAAAACCGCCAAAAAATCCTATATATACAACATCTCAGACCTTCAATTAAAACACACACAAAACCCAAACGCCATATTTAATATACTAGGTTAATGCCCGCGTAATACGCGGGTTTCAACCAAAACCATATTATTTACTTTGAAATAAAATATTCTGTACAAACACATACATTGGAAGACAAAAAAAAAAAAAGAAGAAAACTATTCAAATCCCGGAAAAAAACTTTCTTTCTTGTAGACAGATTCATGGAATATTTATTTTTGTCCCTACTCACAATTCATAATGTTCAATTACTAAAGCAATACTGAAAATAATATGGGACCAAACATGCCAGGTCGGGTTTACTGTCAAACTGTTCAATTAAGAACTAACATGTTCAACCATACATATCCACATTTCCGGGTCTTTTTATTACCATGCAGCGCCTAAGAAGTCGAGGCTTATCATAAACTCCCATGCATTGATGTTCAAGCTGGAAAATTTCAAAATTAACTCTCGGATATTAAATAATTATATCTATATATTAATTTTTAAAAAGATAAAAAGTGAGGTATGTACCATATTGGAAAAGGCAAAAATGGCAACTTCTGCATTCGTCATGTATCCAGCAAGTAAGACCAGCACCGCGTTGTACCATAGCTCTAAGCTGACAAAAGGGAACAATGAAGAAATAGGGTGGTTATGTTTTTAGGTTTAAACAAAATTTAACTTTGGTGGTCAAACCGATTCGTTATAAGGATCAAAATATGTATTTGAAAGAAAAAGTTTTGACCACGAAAGTCAAAAGTATTTGTTCATCAGGTCTGTACTCAACATCATATAGAAATTGAATTTGATTTTTAGGGTCAAACTGTCTTCCTTTCAACATCAAATTGAGGCTTAAAAAAATAACTCTAAAAACATTGTGATGACTAACTGGACTCTCTAATGCAAATAATACAAAGATATATTTCTTTTTCAGTTTTCATGTTTAAAAGAAGTATCAAAACTGAATTTCCGAAGCAAGAAGTTTGACTTCAAAGTCAATATAACAATTCAAATGGAATAATTAATCATCAATATTATTCCCTACTTACCAGACCGTAACACCAGATGATATTGAAAGCTTCACAACATGAACCAAATCTTTAAATGCAACAACTGTAAACCCTTTCCATGAATAAGGACACCAACCGCCGAAAATGTAAATAAATTCTCCAATCACAAGAAACCAAGACGACCCCGACAACGCAATCATAGCACTTAGTGTATTCATATTTAACATATTAACTACTTATTAAAGTACCAAATTAAAAAAAAGTGTATTCGTATTTAACATATTAACTACTTATTAACTACTTATTTTGGTACCAAATTAAAAAAAAATGTTGGCGAGTCAACTGACCTGACTAACCTTTTTCAACCTGTATCTAAAAACTACTCGTTTTGCCATTACCCAACCCGCCTATTTTCTGGTCTTAACTTTTTTCAGGAGGTTCCAAAAATTCAAAGTTTTCTTTTAAACTACCTGTTTGACCTAACTAATTTTGCTCCAAACCCATATTGAACCGAACTTAATTATTAAATTTTTAAATGAACCGAACTCATTTTGATCTGAACCAGTCTTAACCCGAACTAAACTTTTAATCCTAACGCATATTGGCCAGAACCCATTCTGACCCAAACTAGCTTTAATCGGTGACCCGCACCAGCCCGACCCGCCCACCTTGCTAGTTGGTTCAAATACTTTCCTTAAAAGCTACATGCCAAGTAATCTTTGATGTGTAATGATACGAAAACCACATGCCAATAAATGACTCACATCGACCTCATTGTATGCGCAAACTACATTCTCGCCATCTATTTTGATGATGATGTTTTCAAGCTCTTCGGATTCCTCGTCCTAAAAAATAAAAAAAACTATATGAATTAAAGGTTTAGTGCATTATAAGTTTTAACATCCATAAAATATTTCACATATATATACTCATCAATTTAATAATAACATTATCTTTGAAAATATACGTGAATTATTTGAAAAGTGGCGATTTCTTTTCCACAAGTAAGCCCATATACTTTAATATTTGGGTACCCATGAAGAACTGTATGTTGCATGAATATATAGATCAACTATATGGACTATGGCAGAAGAATTTAAAACATTAAACACTCATATTTTAAAGTATCAATGATTTATGAGACCGAGTTTAGGGGTGTTTCCAGCAAGGATTTAAAAACCGGGCTTCCATCATGCAAACTAAAATTGTCTGTGGATCAAAGAGCCAACTCGTTATGGACTGTTTCAACCTATTCTAAAATAGTTACCCGTTTCAATTTAAAACTGTTGCACATAATGCTTCTTATAAGTAAAAATCTTATTTTTTTATTGCCAATCTACCATTTTAAATAACAATAACATTACATACCTGTGACATATCTACATAGTATTTGAAATCATCAAAGTTGATTAAATGTGGTTCAAATGGAATGATCATTCCTTTTCTTATTTTTCCTTCCTTCATATGTGGAATGGTTCCTAAAAAATGCTCACGATTAGAAAGGCGAGAAACGAAGCAAAGCATAAATTTAAGACGAAAACAAATCCGAGTAAGACCACAGCTACAATCTAATACCAATATGAAATTGCCAGCATAAAATATATTCAGCTGGCTAACTTTTGATGTAGAAGCACAACTGAGACTCCACTTCACCTTTATCAATAAATTAACACAAAAGAAAAAAAATTAAATAAAAATACAAATGTTCTTATTTTTAAGGACCAAGTTAATAAAACTTACATAAATGGCTCGTTTATACGATCCCCGAAAATATGTGATATACCTCAGATTGAGTTCTATGGTTTGGCATCTTCAACTCCAATGAACCATTCAACACCTACAAATAGGTGTCTTTAACGCCAAATTGGAAGTGTCAAGCATGTTTGTAAAGAGTAAAAGCTTGTTACAAAGTATCATTTGTGCTATTGTTCTTGATACTTAAAAACTAACATAGATTTAATATTAAGATTAAACTAAAGCAACTAAAACATGTGCAAGATAGAATTTAATACGATGCTTTGTATTTTCAACATTTTTTTGTCCGCTCGAGTTCATAGGTGATATCGCACTAAAACTCAACAAAAATCAATTACTTCAATTTTCAAAGACAGTATAACAATCAAGTCAGATTAACAAAAATACTAACCGAAGCAAAAGGCTGAATACGAATTCAACAAACCTCGTGCATGATCAGTTCTTTGACGATATGAGTAGGCACTTGCTGCACGGCGTACTTGAGAAGCTTCACCTAATCTATTATGTTCAATAGAAAGTAAAACCCTAAGCACAATTATATATTTCTCAAAGATACCTTGAATTTTTAGATCATTATAGTCGAAACACAAACCCTTATTTCCCAAATCAAATACCGAACTTAAGGACCATATATAGTATAACAAACAAATTAAAATTCTACCTGTGTCGCCTGTCTTCGGCTTCATCACACCATTGACAACAAAAAAAAAAAAAAACCATTATGTTTGGCTATAGCATATCTTACACTGCCACTAGCTTGTGAAGCACGACCATCATCTTCTCCATCTTTGATATACTGTTGCAAACTCAAAGTCAGTTATAAAAAATGAGTCCTTGTATTAACACAACTTCTTCATCTTCTCCAAATGGTTACCATTCGGAATTTTTAAACTTTTTATTTAAGCATAACCTAACACTCATGTTGTCATATATACAATATAATTGTGAGGTATCAGTAGCTAGTCTCAATTTTTGTGAACAACTTTACTTTTGTGATATCTGATGGTCCTTTTAACATTGAGCATTTTATCAAGCACATTGTGTGCAACAGTCAATTAAACACAAAGACGTAATGTAAAGGATGAACAAACACTTAGAAGGTGGCAAAATTGCATTAAATTGTACAAAACCTTATACCTTATGATGAAATCATATGATGAACCCAATTAATCATTTCGAAATCATATGATGAACCCAACAATAAAATAAATAAAAGAGATGACTAACAAACAAAATCAACATCAACCTGAGTTTAAATTACATGACCAGAAAGATAAAATTTAGAAAATCATTACCAAATCCATTACCGGAAAACCTCTGATCATCTCCATCGTCGGGTTCGAAGTTGAACCAATCTTGATTGACCTACTGGTATCACTGATCCCCAAAATCCATTGTATTGTAATCGAAAATCTGACTTAAGAATCCATATTCTCAACAAAAAAAAGTTGGAGAGGAAGATAATTCTAAGATAAACATCAAATCAAATCGGTGAAACAGATCGATGTAAGATAAAATCACCTTGGAGAGAAAGAGTTGTAAACCCTAAGGACGTTCAGGAAGATGGATCGGCTTAGAATTGCTTCACGATGATGTGTGAGTCATCTTTGAGAGGAACATTTGAAAATCCTAAGCTCCGATGAAGGTTGATCGAATTGCCGTGTTCGCCATAGAGAGAGAGATTAGGGTTTTGAATAAGAAAAGGAACGATGATTGAAAAATTGAGAGAGAGAGAGAGAGAGAGTAATTGAAGCGTACATAATAAGCCTCTCCAATACTCACACCACAGCTATGCCACATGTCCTCTCATTTGAGATATGCCACATATATGCTTATGTGGCTGCTTATTTGGCATCAACCATAGGGTGACATGTGTCCCCCAATGGTTTGCTTTATTAGAGATCACCATTCGTCTTAGAAACAACAAAAAACCCAAACATCAAATATCTTCTAAACCAAAATGTTTATTTGAAATTCAGTTTGGTTGTCTGTAAGGTTTCACTCAATGTAATGGACAAAAATCCTTACGTGAGGATATTGTCCATCATTGAGTAAAATCTTATAGACTTTATCCCCAACTTCCATCCAATTTATAACGCCAAAACATACAAAAACATTATTGAGGTTTGTTGTCAATAAAGTTTAGCTGTATGGGGTGGACAACATTGTCAGTTATCTTTCTTAACCAAGGATTAACAATGTTGTCCATCTCATACAACAAAACATTATTGATTTTAGCATGTTCAAATTTTGAGGTTTAAGATGCTTTTATTTAGTGGTGTTCTTTTTATCGGTAAAACGCCAAATTAAAAAAGCAAACATCGTTCATTGGAAAATTCAAGATTGTTGACTGAAGGGTGTAAACTCAATAACATTTTGCTGCATGAGATGGACAAATCTTCAAGAAAAAGATGTTGATGTCAGACTTTGTGTTTCCAAACAGCCACAAAAAAACTACTTGAAAAACAAAAAAAAAAAATCATACGAAAGTCGAACCAGCCAGTTAAGATGATTAAAAAAAGAAGAAAAAGACTGCTGACAGTGAAGATTTGGAAGATCAATTGTTTATATATTATTTTTTTTAATTTTCTTTTTCAGTTGATTGTTATATAATAAAAACGCCATATATAATAAAAATGCCAAACAACCAAATGCTTGTTAAAACCACACTTGAAAATGTAACTAGAAATAGTAACTACAAAACAGTAAAAATGAAGAGACGGAAAATTTATTATATTAGAATCTAAAACGCCAAACTTAAAAGACGTGATGTGTTACAGACTTCAGAGTTAAAAGGTTATCAAAAACAATAATTACAAATAGTAACTGAAACGACGAATAGTTTATTATAATAACTAGCGGTAAGACCCATGTGCAAACACGGCTCGTTTATTAGAAAACCATGCATAACACATATTGACAGAGAGTAAAAAAATAATTAGTGCAGACTTACAAAACTGATATAAACTAATGGTCAATAGGTTTATTCAACAGCAATTCCATTATGTTGATAGCAAACCACTGTTGTCTATTAACTGTTAAAAACCTCTGTTGCTTTCCAACATACTTTCCTAAAAACTGTTATCCATTATCTCCAACAGAGCTTGCCAGATGGATAGATAGTAAGTATCAGATGTTAGTCAACCCATGTTAAAAATGTCAGTCAACAGATATTACAAAGGTTAGTAAACAGATGTTAAGAGAATAATGTTATTAACAAAGAATTTAGTACTCTCATTAAAAATGAGAGCTGCAAACACGGGTCGTTTCTTAGACAACCATGCATAACACATATTAATAGAACATATATATCAGTTACATACAATTTAACTATTTACCCAAAAAGAAAATATAAACTGTTTATAGATATAGGTACTTAATAGAATTTGAATACAACTTAAGGTTCAACAAACGTTAACTACAAACACACAATCACCTGCCTCAACAACTTTCAGCAAAACTAAATCAAGGAATCAGCAGACTTTAGAAATCAGCAGATCTTTATTCCCTCATCAACATTTCCCGGATTTGCCCTTTGAATTGGAGCTCAAAATCCAAGGAATCAGTATCATCTTCATCCCTATAAAGCTGAAGGTTAAAAAGATCTTGGAGGTCAACTGGATTCAGACCAAGGGCATTCTCCCTTGATATCTTTTCAATACTACCATCAGACTTGATCAAAGTCAATTCATGGGTCTGTTTGTCAGACTTCCACTTTACTATTTTTGGATCTGATGGGTTTCTTGGGAGAAGTTTTATTTGAGAGGAGTTTGGCGATTAAGGCCTGCTTGCCAACTTCTGAAGTGCTTGAGCAACTTGAGCTTGTAAATGCAACGAAGCATCATCCAATCCATATCGTAACTGATTTCTGACAGACTCTTTTCTGTACTCAGCATACCTATTTTCATCTTCCTCATCCATCAGTTGTTGTCTTTTTCTTTGGTTCAAGGCAGCGATGGATACATCTGCTGATGAGAGCAACTTTTTAGATGTAATGGTCTGCCGACGTCTAACAGTGGTTTCATCTTTGTATACTGGCTTTTTAGGAAGGGATGGATCTGTCTTTCTTCGCTCTTCTAACTTATTGTAAGCTCCATTAATATACCGCCTAGACCATTTTCCAATTTGTCTAGCAGCCCCAAACTTAGCTGCTATAAGTTCTGCCTTCATTCT
>CM060357.1:64921716-65286437 GCA_030545235.1 Helianthus tuberosus
AGCAGGTGATAGAGCAGCAGCCATGTCATAATCCAGTTGTTTGTAAGGTTGCAGGTATCGCAGACTCAAAGGAGTCTGAATGCATGCTAGAATCAGATGATGGCTTGTTAACAGGGGTCTTAAGAAGTGAAGTTAGTAACAGTGTTCTCATCTAATTTTCTATCGTTATGGGCGTCGGCAGGAGGACCATCAATATCCCGTTGATATCGTTATCAATTATTCGTCGAGTAACCAACCTTCGGAAGGAATGTCCACAAGAGGCGTATCGTCGAGGATCGGAGCCATGGTGTGCTCATCATCGGGATGTCCAGTGACGAAGTGGTCAGGGACCGTAACAAGAGTGACAGAAGGATTCTTGTTAGAGAAGCCATCAGCAAGGGTAAAGTATTACCAAAATTTGGTAGCACGGACTGTTAGAAGTCGTCCTCGCCCTTAGTCAGCATATCAGGATCACTCTTAGTATCTGGCGTAATTGTCTCTGGCGCAGATGTAGTCTCATTATCTATGGCGGTGGTCGTAGGGTTATCAATGTCTGATAACTCGCCTTCTAAGTGGTGCGACGTGTGTGCCGGTTCATAATAGTCATAGTACGTATACCCATAGTAGTTATTAACAATTAGTTTATGCAAATATTCACCACGTGTGCACGTATATCAATAATCATAAATTAAGCAGTAACAATGTACGCATGTAATCATCCTAGTCTTCCCCAGACTATCCTCTCAGCCTCTCAGACTGAACTTCCTAGTCTCTCCGACTAAAATCTCCCAATCTCTCAGATTGAATTCTCAGTCTCTCAGACTAAAATCTCCCAATCTCTCATATTGAATTCTCAGTCTCTCAGACTAAAATCTCCTAGTCTCTCAGACTAATCTCCTGGTATTCCCGACCTAATTCCCGGTCTCCCGGACCTAATTTTTCCTGGTCTCCCCGACCTAATTTTTCCAGGTCTCCCGACCTAATTTTTCCCCGGTCTCCCCGACTGGACTCCCTCAGTCTCCCCGAGTGAGCTATAAATTTAAATTTGGAATTGTGTATTTGTGCCTTTTGTTTGTAAAAAGGTTTGTTTCCTAGATCTGGACGTATAGTGTATGCAATGTAAAAATGTTTGAAAATGTTTTCGTGAGAGCCCTGATGATCATAGTCTAGACTCGAAAAAGAATCCTAGTTCGCTATGATCGAGGCTCTGATACCAAGCTGTCACACCCTAGCTTTGCGGAAGCGTGGGTTTATTTGGTGTGACTTCTTAATACCATAGCAACAATCATAACAATGTTATATGATAAAAACATGAGATATTCATCCATTAATAAAGTTTAGAAAAATCCCATTTTCAACAATCACAAAATAAGTTTACAAACCTTAATTTGATTAAATTGAGTTCATAAAGACTTAGCAAAAGGCTTTAAACAATACTAGGTTTAGGGATATGTAACCCGTCCAGGAAGAGGTTACACCTTCTAAACCCTGGGTGACTTCTTTATTCAAACGCAGCTTGAAAATACGTGCATACCGTGCCAGATCCGTTAGTTTCCTGAAATACATGTAGTTTGAAAAGCCAACATAAAGTTGAGCGAGTTCATGTGTAAGTGAGTATGTATAAACCTTTGTAATAGGTATGTATGTATGAAAATTCCTGGTATGTAGCAAATAAGGAAAAATAGATCACCATTGGGTTGCAAAGCCAATGATATATGTGAAGTGCAGTAGGAAGACTCAAACCTAGCAGATTTATGCGTCGGGTACAAAGTCACCACCTGGTTCATTCAGCGGACTCAGGGGTTGGGCTCGCTACACCCAGATAGATCTACCGTTAATGGCCCTCGGTCCTATAATGAGGATTAATGGCCTCCAGTTCCCGCCTACCCACTCACATGATCTAAGTAGTAACCCTCCTTACGCTAACCATACCATGTAAAAAGTATTCGTAATCATAGTAACATGTATTTCACCCCCGATGTATTAAAAACTGAAAACAGTTAAGAGAAAGGGGGAACATGAACTCACTGAAGTGCGTATCCAGCAACGTCAATCTCCAACTCTATCTGCTGCGTGACGACCTACACGTACTAATTCCTATTAGACGGACGGCCGTGCCTTGGCTTAAGGTTTAACGTTTTTGGGAAATAGTTAGACAACTATTTCGTATTTACACTTCTTAATCATTAAATAAATATATTCCTTCCCAAGGATGGGGGTATTAATACATGTGCGTTTTATAATTCCGAAAATATATTTTTAAGTCTCACTTGAAAATATATTTTAATTCACTTGTCTAAAATATTCTGTTTCCAAAATATACATATTTTTCCCAAAAATATTATATTTTACTTCATACAATTTTCCAAAATGATACTTTATCAAAATACACATTTAAGAGTATTTTCCGAAAATACGCAAATTACATTTTAGAGTTCGCGTTGTATAAACAATACCAATGTAACTTAAATATTTATTTGTGAGGGCGTTGGTATTATTTTGGAGTCGTATTTTCATGATATTTCAAGTAATATTATCTTTACTCTAAAAATAATATATCTCTTGTTCACAAAATAATCACGTAAGCACACAAGCGTTTTATTATGGAATATATATTCTCAATATATATTTAACAAGTTTCATTTACGAAAATCTACCTCCGACACTTGGTTATTTTGTAATAAAAATCATGGTGAAATTTATATTTTGGGAAAACAAGTTAAAAATATATTTATGACACTTGTCACCAAAAACATTTCTAAGTGTTATATTTTCTGGAAAAATTTCGCCAGAGTTTCCTCTGTAAACGGAGGCGTCCACGCTTACTAGCGTATCATTTTCTTTTGTAAAGTCATTCAATCAGTTCTCAATTAACCAACCCGACATTCAGACATGCAAAACACTACTTATATCGTTTCAGTTTTAATATACAAAACTGGGCCGTTTCCGAGTATTTTAATAAAATAGTTATCTTATTCCAAAAATTCCCAAATTTTTATAGAATGTCTTATACGAACCAAAAATTATTGTTTAAAAATATCGGGGTCCAAATCATCACCAATATTTTATAGAAAATAATTTTCCGGACCGAAATCAGATTTATCTTTTTCTGACCACCGTCCGCGGAATAATTTATTTAAAATTCATCGAGAGTCCGATTTATGAAATTCCAGTGAAAGAGTTACAAATACATCGGTGTTCATCTACAGTATAAATTTTATGATCTGACTCTACATAGAAATCAAGTTATGACTAAAAATATGACTCTCATTTACTGCTGTAAAAATGCAGCTTTAGCTTCTGTTACATAATGGCATTTTAAAAATAGTAAACGAAGTCCAAAAATTATGATTCCGGTGCCATTAGAACCGTATTTCATAATGACACGTTGTAGACTCAAGAAAATCAGTTTTTCGTTTAGTTATGACCTGTTTACAGCCAGTTAAAGTCGGCTGAGAATGCAAATAAGCAAGCTGTTTATAGTAGAAGTGCCATTAAAAAGTACACATACGATTACCATTTATTCTAATACGATTAACATCAGGCCATAAGCCATTTACAGCAGGTTTTGTTTATTTATTTCAGATTTAACATGTATTCATCATCTTTTAACACTACCTCATCTCTTTATCCAACCTTCATCCTTTATGTTCAAGATTAGTTTAAGTTCTTTAGAGTTCTTATGCTTTTGATCTTTAAACACTATTAACCACTCAAATAACAAGTAAAACACAAGGATCTAAGTTCTTACCACTAGCACAAAGCTAGGAGAGTTCAAGTGTAGAAAAGTGGTGGTTAATAGCGAATAGAGAAGGTCCTTCAACTTCCGAGTGCACCAAGCTTCGTTGTTGATCCTATTGCACCTTGTATGTATGAGAAATGTCTAGAAGGAAACTTGTAGGATCATTTTGGGACCCAAACGAGTCGTTCAGAAGAGATTTTATCAGTTTCAGATGCGGAAAATAAGAAACTGACGTCGAAACAGCTTGAATATCACTTTAAACACTGATTATATTGATATACTAGCAATTACAATCAGTCTTCACACCGGCAGCACCTCGGTATGGAATCTCTAAAACCGTTACAAATGACAAGACCACTCCCCTATTTATACTATTCTAGGTTTAGCTTGAAGACACACATGTCAGTTTCAAGCTAAACCCCCAATATCAGTTTTAAGCTAAACCTCCTAAAAACCAATTCAAGCTAAACCTTCATATTTGACTTTCAAGAGGACAGACTATACATTCTTGTTTCATGCACATTTGTTGAACTGATGATGTCATATTCATGATGTCACACTTGTTTAAATCTGCAACGAATCCAAGACTCGATATAAGACAAAGACGACAGATGAGTGCACCAACAAACTCCCCCTCAGATGTTGACGAGTCTTAAGTGTCGAGTCTTCGCATCTTCAGTCTTTATCAGTCTGTTCACTTTCTTATCATATACCAAGATCTTCTCTCTGGCTCTAGCCTCGTCAGACTCCCCCTCTCATCATGATGGGATCGCTATCTGGAATTAGCTATTACCTTGAGATCAATTCCTGGCTTTATCTCTGTTTAAGCTCATCACCTACACAATTCTCATCAAAACATAAGTTTTTACTTAAATCAATAAGAAAAACTTATTAGAAATAGTTCCATCAAGTTCAAATTAATGACCCTGATTAACTAATCTCAACTTCTTTCTCAAATCAAAATTTTTCAATTCAACACACACACTCCCAAACCTGTTCATCAAGTTTAGCACTTGAAATTTTGAATGTCAGCCTTCCAACAACAGTTGTCGAAAATCTTTTTGAATTTTTACAAAATTTATGCTAAAACACAGTTAAAATCTCTTTGAATTTTTTACTGAAACAGAAATGCAAAAAAATGAAATATTTACAAACAATATTTTTGTGAGTTTGCGTAAGAGGATCATATCAGTTTTTGTGACCAATCACTAGCACCGTTAAGCTTTAAACATTTTCAGTTCTAAACGATTCACGTAGATTGACGATATTGTTGTCCACATAGACTCAATCTAAAAACTTTCGAAATGCTTACCGATACGTTTAAGGTATATTTAGATAGCACTAAATTCTTATGGACCCCACGATCTCAGCATATCCCCTCATCATACGATACACTATCTCGAGCAATGCCTTTAAACTTTTATCAACTGTGATTTGTGCGAAAACAAAGCAGAATGTTTAAACATTAACAATCAGGTCGATACTTACGTATACGCAGAGAAAGTCCAATGTTTAAACAAAATAAGAAAATAAAAATAATTTGAAGTTGTTTAGGCTTTAACCACCAGGTCGATACTTCCGTATACGCAGAGGTGATCCAAAGCTTAAACGAAACACCAAAGAAAATAAAGTAGAACGTTTAGGCAACAACATCCAGGTCGATACTCACGTATACGCAGAGGATGTCCGATGCTTAAACAAAAATAAAGAAATAAAACAAGTTTAAATCTTTGCAAAATGAAATGCACAATCACAGTGACTTTTCAGCAAAGTTGTGAAAGTTCACAAACTTAACCAGTTTTATGTCTTTCGACAATCAGCTATTACTGAGTAGGCACGCAGTCAAGAAGGACAAAACTAAGTACTATGCTTTCGACCATGTTTCCCACTAGAACTAGGCTTTTTCATTTAAGTTTGTATCGTTATCGCAAATCTACTAGTCTAGCTGAGCCTACCGTCACATCTTTAGTGAGACCGTTTATCACATTTTAACTTTCCATTTCTTTAGCATGCTGTGACAGTCCACTGATGTACTATCATTTCCTCTTTTTGACAACAAAACTCATTTTTGCATTTTTCAATGTTTTTGACTTTTTCAAAATTTCAAATGTTTTTGGATTTTCAGAAATTCTTACTCCCCCTAAAATGCAAACACATTTTAGAAAATATGAAAACAAACTGTACAAGTAACGTGACAACTGATATCGAATTGCCTCAATTCGCTATCCACTTGACATAAACAATCAGAACTCCCCCTCACAACAAACTATTTTCCCATTGATTTCAAAACACTTAAGTTTGTTTTAATCAAATGGTTTTTCCGGAAAATTAGTTTTGTTGATTTTACCATTTGTAAGTTAGGGGTTTGGTTCATCACATTGTTTTTTAACCACTTGTAGGAAATCAGATACAACTTAATGTCCCTGATTTACCACTTGTAAGATCAATCTAATCAAGCATTTTCAACCAAACATCATCTGTTGGTTGAATTCTCAAGGTGCCGATTCCTACTCCACACTTACCAACCTGGGAGTTCCGGCAATTCACACTTATACACAAACAATTTTCATAAACAATGAATGATGCCGATTCATTCTCCACGATTACCAACTTGGGAGCTCCGGCAAGTCAGGTTTTTCATTTAAACAGGTTCACCCAAGCCTGACGGTCCTTGGGTAATTTTGAATTCTTGTTCAACAATGGTGGAAAATTTGCATCATCCATTGTTAGACCAGAATTCTCAACTTTTACCTCAACACACGGCTCTTCTGGCTTTACCACACCAAATTCATTGCCTGCACGTGGCTTGTCTGACTTTGAAGAGTCAGATTCATCGCCAACATGTGGCTCCTTTGTTTCCGAAGAAACAGATTCATTGCCACAAACTTTCTTCTTCTTTTTTCCCTCTTTCTTCCTCAGATTTGTATCTAATGAATCCGTTTTGCTTGATTTGTCATTCTTTGGCGAGCAAGACGATTTATCAGAACTTTTATCTGTTTTACCAGTTGTATCCGAGGACAAAATCTTCTCCAGATACTCTCTGGCCTTCTTCCTCAGTCTGTCTTTTTGTCCCTGAGAAAGTTTCACTTTCTTTTCTTGAACCATCTGTTCTTTGGGCTTGACATTGACTGGTTTCTTCACCTGCTTCTGAGATTCAGCCCTCGATCTTCTCATTGATCTCATTGAGCAATCTCTAGCAATATGGCCAATGATGTTGCAGTTAAAGCATCTCCTTGACTCAAACCTCCAACTCTAGCAGTTAACAGCAATGTGTCCTTGATAACCGCATCTGTAACACACTCTGTTATCGTACCAATCACCATTTTCAGTCTAAACATTTAGATCAAAGCACTGTTTGGCTTGGTGATAATCTTTCCTCCTCTTGTTTGCTGGATTTGGCTTTTGAGCACTGTGGTCCGACCTGCACCACTTATTACCAACAAATTTTGAATTTTGAATTTTTACTTTTTGTAATTTTTTATTGCGATTGGATGATTGATCTGATGAACTTTTATTTTCTTTTTGAACATTTTTCAAAATTTTCTCTTTTTGTTTTTGTTCCACTTTCTTCTTCAAAGGTTTTTGGTTAGAGCATTCTCCCTTTTCAGTTGATTGTGAAACAGTTTCTTGAAATTTTTCTTTTAATTTCAAAAACAAATTCTTTTTTTCAATTTTTTCGTTTTCATCATCAGATTTTTCATCGCAATCTTCAACTATGACTTTATCATAGTTTGTGACATCGTCACTTAGTGGAACTGAATTAACAGGTTTTGGGCACGGAATAGCTGAAGTATTCACAAAAATCTTCAACTTTTCTTCCCATTCCTTGATTTTACCTTCTAACTCTTTGATTTTCTTTTGAGCACATTCAGCTTCTTTTTCAAGTCGAATAATCATCTGAAGATGAGAATTTATCATTTTTTGCTTTTCAATGTTATTCTTGCTAAAAACATATCTCCCATCTTCAAGAATTTTTATTTGACTTTGAAATTCTTTTTCAATTTTTTATTTTTCATTTCCAAAAGTTTTAATTTTATCTTCAAAAATTTTTCCATTTTCTTTCAACTTCTTGTTTTCTGATGTCAAACTGTTCAAGTCATTTAACAGTTTAACATTTTCAGATTTTTGCTTCTCACAGATTTCCTGCAAAATAAAAATCTGTTTAACATCAGTTTGCTTCTCATCCTTCAACTTTTTTACTTCCAATGTCAAACTTTCCACATCTTTCAAGAGTTTGCCATTGTCAGCTTCAAGTGTATCACATTTAGAGCACACTGATGCAGAACCAGATTCTTCTTTCATTAAAACTTTCTCTTCCTCTATCTTGTATATTCCTGCACAAAAAATTTTAACAAAATCAAGAGGATTTATATTCTTATCAATATAACAACCCCTCTTAATGTCATAGTTTATGACACTTTTTGCTGCAAGACACACACAAACTCTTTTGTCTATTTCAACAATTACATCCAAACTCATTTTATCTAAATTTCCTTTTATTTTATCCATCAATTCTCTCTTTTTCTTGTTATTTTCATAATCATATGCTTTGAGCTTTTTGATAAAATCTTTTAGATGTGATTTTGAGAACCCAGAAAATCCAGAATCTCTTTTAAGATTTTTTAAAAAATCATCCCATTCTGCAGGTAATGCATCTGCAAGCTTTGATACTTATTCAGCATCTGTCAACTTTATCTCATATATTTTCAATTTGTCCAGTAAATAGTTAAATCTGCTTTTCAACTCCTCAAATGTCTCATTCTTTTTACACAGAAAATTTTCAAGTCGCATAATCCAAATCCGTTTATCATCTTGTTCATAACTGCTTGCTCTATACCAACCATATCCATCATTTAATCGTTCAATATGATCATTTTCTTTTTCATCAAACATTTTTGCCATATTTCAAACACAACCTGTTCAAACACTTAAATCTGATTGGGCCTTCACTGATTGGGTCGATGATAATGAAACTTAGGCCTTTGATCGATGAATATAACAAGCCGACAACACACTTCACTTTGCCGACAACAACTTTACATGTAAACACTTATCAACTCAAAATTTTTATATGCACATGAGCCGAGATATAAAATGTCTCTAATTGGACCGCAATATTTGAACTTATCTATTTAAATCAAATCTGGTCAACAACACATGCAAACTAGATTGACAATTTCAATGTTTCTTGGAAATCACATGCACATGCAATCACTTTGTTTTTATAATCACATGAATATCGAAAAGGCAATCAACAATTTTCAATACATCTCACATGCAAACTGACACATTAATTTTTTTCAAACAAATCCGATTGGGCCTCACTTTTGCTTGATTGGACCTAGGATAATCACTTTCACACAAACCGAAGATAAAAGACAATACCACTTCAGGAATGATTATCACGTGAATGGGCTGATAAGTCTTGAAATAACAACGGTCACATGCAATCTAATTTAACCGACAACTAAATAAATGTTCAGCACAAATCGATGCACTTTCAAGTGGATTGTAGTATTTCAAGCTAAATGTTCAATATGATTTCAAGCGAAAGGTCAGATTCAAGCGGAAGCCGACACGTATTTCAAGCGAAAGCTAGATTCAAACGGAAGCCGACACGTATTTCAAGCGAAAGCCAGATGACATCAGCAAATACGAACCAATTTCAAGCGAAAGTCCAATTTTAATAAGATTTAAACCGATTTTAGCTCTAAAACTTTCCATGATTTGTTAATTCATGATTGCGTACAATATGTGAAAGTTTGAGCCGTTTTTAACCGTGAAAAATTTTAAATTTTGTAAAAGAATGGTGTAGAAATCAGAAAGAGTGACGAAAACAGGCTGTTTTGGCAAGATCTCTGCCTCCTAAGCTCTGATACCACTTGTAGGATTGTTTTGTGACCCAAACGATTCGTTCAGAAGAGATTTTATCAGTTTCAGATGCGGAAAATAAGAAACTGACATCGAAACAGCTTGAATATCACTTTAAACACTGATTATATTGATATACTAGCAATTACAATCAGTCTTCACACCGGCAGCACCTCGGTATGGAATCTCTAAAACTGTTACAAATGACAAGACCACTCCCCTATTTATACTATTCTAGGTTTAGCTTGAAGACACACATGTCAGTTTCAAGCTAAACCCCCAATGTCAGTTTCAAGCTAAACCTCCTAAAAACCAATTCAAGCTAAACCTTCATATTTGACTTTCAAGAGGACAGACTATACATTCTTGTTTCATGCACATTTGTTGAACTGATGATGTCATATTCATGATGTCACACTTGTTTAAATCTGCAACGAATCCAATACTCGATATAAGACGAAGACGACAAATGAATGCACCAACAAAACTTGATGGTGGTGATATGGTGGTGGTGTGGTGGAGCCGTGAGGGTGTAGGAGGGAAGGGGAGAAGATGAGTTAGTTGATGTGTGTTGGATGAAAGAGAGTGATGAACTCTCATGTATACTTATAGTCCAATTAATGTGAATGCCCATCATGTATTGTGTTCTAATATCCTCCAACATAATCTATTACTTTAATAAAATATCTTGGGGGTTTGTCCCCACTCCACAAAACCGTAGGAAGGGGGGGGGGGTATAGGGTTGGGTAGTAATGGAACTTGTTTCATTTAGTTAAGTTCTAATGGCATTTAGTTAGAGTATTTATGTGTGTTATTTAATATAACGGGTGTTAGGGTATTCGGGGACCCTAACTAGCTCAAAAAGGTAAAACAATGTCTTTGGCAAAATTTTTATGTTCCGGGTAAAGTCCGGTTGTCCGGTTGGATACTGATCCGTTAAAGTGCTAAATAAGCATTTAAAGTGTCGTTAATATTTGTTTTAGTGACTCAATGAATTCCCGACACTTTGGAAAGTGTCTAGTATTATTTTCCCATGTTTTTGCACTTTACTAGTTAGCTTAAATGCCGAATTTTGTAATAAAGTGCAGGATTTTGTAGTTAAACACATGTTTTTGGCACTTCCGGTCACTGTAACTATCACCTAGGGGCGCAGTTCTATAATCCTCATCTCCCTACACTCACTACTAGTGTAGTAATCTATTTCCGGCTCATACTGGCCTCAGAGATAGTGTCTGTCTGGTGCTGGCTATGTCAGCACGTTTACTGGGTTATCCGCTCATTGTGCTAACCGTGCTTTTGTGCATCAAGTTTGTCACTGTAGTTCTGTGTAATAAAGGAGTGACAGTAATAAAGTATGATGCATGTATATGTATGTATCAGAAATCAAGTAGCAGTTTAATCACAATTGTAAGCAAGCACAGTAATTAAGCATTGATTAAATATTAATTAATTCGTACGGATACCTGATTTGGTGAGGGTTGTCACAAAACACCACGCCTTGAATCTTATATAAAACAAAGAGGCTTTCGATTTAGATCTTGGTCATTAATTCCGATATTTAAGGAAAAAGGAGTGAATGTAGGTGTTTTTGGTTGTGTAGGATACGGTTACCATATTTGAAACATTGAAAGAGACACTATTGCCCTTTAATTTTACATAAGGCCCCTCTAATTAAAACACAATTTACATTTTTATATCCTATTGATCTCAACCATTAGATCAAATATCCAATGGTTTAAAACACTTCTTACCCTTCTCACATTTTAAACACTTTTTACCATATCCCTACCCTATATATATATATATATATAGGGGTAAGATCAAATAAAAAGTTAATTTTCCCTAAGTAGGATGAGAAGTAATCTTAACCGTTCATTTTTCAAATCAATGGTTAAGATGAAAGGGTAGGAGAAGGGAGGAGTGCAAGGGTATCTTGAGAAAATCTTATTTATAGACTTTCTCTCTCCACATGCAAGGCACATGCATATTCCACCCTCATTTTTTAAACGTTCATCATTTTTTTATACAACATTATTTTTTCATAAAAATTTCACCGTAAAATCTAGCGTCTTTTTATCTTTAATTTGAGTACCATATTGCTATATAAAATATGAAGACTAAAAAAACCCACTTAAATTTGTTGTATTTCTATGTTGTATAACATTTTTTTGTGCTAAATTTTTGTACTATATTTTTGTGCTAAATTTGCATTCATAATGTGTACTTCCTCAAAAGATCCACTTTCACAATTGGAAACAACATGTGGATTCCTTCTATATAAACTTAAGGTACCCATTAATCCTTTTATTTCAAAGTTTTGGATAAGATGTTGCTAGACCTAGAATGCGAATGTCTTGAAATGTACAGAAGGAAAGTAGATTTGGCAAATAAGTGTAGAGATCAATTATGACAGGCGATTGCAACTTTATTCTGTGAAAATTGCGAAGGTTTATGTAGTTTAAGGAAATCATTTTACTAATATTTTCAGTCTGATCAAACCCCTAGAAGCTTGAAGGCAGAACTGAGAGCTATTCTTACAGAACTCGAAGGGATGAAAAAGAGAAAATCGGATAGAAGAAATCAATTTCTTGAAGTCATGGAACAAATACAGAAAATACAAAAAGAAATTAATGCAACTTCTTCAAACATAGTATTGGATGAAAATGATCTTTCTTTAAGAAAGCTTGAAGAACTTTATACAAAGCTACAAACACTTCGAAAGGAAAAGGTAAATTTTTATATTCTAATATAACATGTACTAAAACCATAATATTTTAAGCTAATAATCTTCTTAATATCCAGAGTGACCGTTTGAAGCAAGTTTTAGAGCATTTGAATTCCTTGTCATACTGGTTTTTGTTGAATTAACGTTAACAGTTAATCTTAAGTTAAACACTGTGTGAAACCACTGTTAGGGTTAAAACAGTGTTTTGAAACCTTTGTTAGGTTAAACAGTGTTTGAAACCACTGTTGGGTAAAAAGAGTGTTTTGAAACCACTTCTAAAACAACTGTTAGGTTAAACAGTGTTTTGAAACCACTGTTAGGTTAAATAGTGTTTGAAACCACTGTTAGGTTAAACAGTGGTTTCAAACACTATTTAACCTAACAGTGGTTTCAAAACACTGTTTTAATGATTTTAGTGTTCGCCAATGAGAACCACAAAATCAACACCTTTCGTGCCAAAATCGATGTTGAAATCTAATGAAGAATTAGCTCGTATGTTGCAGGTATATAAATAATATTAATATATTATAAAATTTTGTAAATATGTCATTTGTTGTTATTGTTATCGGAAGAAGAAGAAGATGCACTTATGCTTCAGAAGTTTGCTGTTAGTGAAGACAACAGGCATTTCAAACAGAGAGTTCGGCCTTATGTTGATCAAATTCTTCTGGTAATGAAGTTTGCATACATTTTTGTTGTAATGAAGTGTTGAGAAGGGGCAGGCAGAACCTGTTGCTGCTGATTCTTTAACAAAGGAGCTGCTAGATACGAATACATGTTATCTTTTGGATTGTGGGTCAGAAATTTATGTATGGATGGGGAGAAGCACTTCTCTTGATGAAAGAAAAGTTGCAAGTGGAGCTGCAGAAGTAAAACTTAACGCTTTCACAGTTTCACTTTTCTCATACTTGCATTAATAATATACATCATCTTAACCTATTATTGTTGACCTCACTTTGTAGGAATACCTGCATAGTAAGGATAGACTAAAGTCTAATAGTAAGGATGGACTAAAGTCTAATATCATACATATATATATATATATATATATATATATATATATATATATATATATGCGGATTCATTTTCAATTAATATATAATATACATGATGCATATGCAGGTATTCTTACACGGTTTTGTATTAATTTTTTCACAGGTTTGGCGTGTAAATGGCCAAGAGAAGATACTTCTTCCAGTTTCTGATCAGTCAAAGTTCAAGAGGAATGCCTTGGTGAATATCAAGAGGAATGCCTTATAGGGACATGGTTTGGAAAGTTGAGGTATTTCTTTTCAAATCAAATTTTGTGCTTTCGCCTATATAACAAAACTCATGTTCAAGCTTGTGGTATATCAAATTTTGTGCTTTTCGCCTATATAACCTTACGCCTTTTTGCAATGCAAACATAAATGTAAATCTCTACACTTGAAACCAGAATCTTATGATTATTATTACTATTATTGTTAGCGTAGCTGTTGGTAAAGACTTTTGACATAATAATAAGTCAAAAAAGATTTCTGGTGCCAATCGATTTTGATCGTATAATATGTTATATTAGAAAAAAAACATGACTTTGACTAATATTCATTTATAATTTTAATTACATCTGATGTATCTCTCTTGCAGAGAAGTGACCATCATCTTTGACATACAAATCTCTGATGCATTTTCACATGTGGATATTAGCATTCCACAAGCCAAAGTCAGGTTCTTAAATTTTTGTTCATGATGTTTTCTGTGTAGAAACATTTTTATCACCTCTTTTTAGTAGGTCATCTTAAAATAATGTCATTAAGTTTAGAGGTGATATCTTTTATGATTTATTTTAGGAAAATTGATTTTTAATAAACCAACCTTTGTCGCGTTGGTAAATAATAATCTTACCTACGTAATTGGTATACAATAATCCTACCTATCAACATGTTGGTACTCTATGAACTTTCGTTAATTTTTTTTAACTGAAGTTAGTTTTGAAGTTTTATTTATTACACAAACAGTCCCTGTAGTTGTAATTTACTAGTTTTAACTATTTTATAAAACAAAAAAAAAACCTCAAGAACAATTACTAGTTTTAAGTTGTCTACGTTTTTTTGTTTTACAAAATAGTTAAAACTAGTAAATTACAACTACATGGACTGTTTGTGTAATAAATAAAACTTAAAAACTAACTTTAGTTAAAAATATTTAACGAAAGTTCATTAAGAACCAACATGTTGATAGGTAGGATTATTGTATACCAATTATGTAGGTAAGATTATTATTTACCAACGGGACAAATGTTGGTTTATTAAAAACCAATTTTCTTTTATTTTAATACAAGTCTATTCGAGTAGTTTTATAGCCCAGCAAGTCAAAGAGGTTGGATTTAAATATGAAGTAGGTCATACAGGTTGAAATTTGTCCTATGTAAATTTTAAATGCTTACACCCTTTTAAATTGTTTCATCAAAAAAGTAGATTATTGTTATATGATATAAATTTTGAGTGCATTTTAATAGATTACACCTTTATAAATTTGAAAATATTTACAAAAAAGAGTTGGCGGGTCAACAAATACCAACTCAAGAAGTTTGACTTTGACCCATCTTATTTTACTACCTTTATACCTTTTGGTTGAATGTGAATAGCTATTTTATATATTTGGTTTAATATCTTATTCCACATCCATTTGATGTCAATATTTGTGGCAGGCTTAATCGCGATATTGGGCATATACTTGGATGCATTAAATCGCTGCCTTCTGCCAAGTTAAATGAGCCTGGGACTTCCGTTGCTCCACAACTTGAGTCCTCAGTCCAAAGAATATTTGCTGAACCAGATCAATAGCGTATTCGATAGCTTATTTCAGTACACATGCACAAAGACCGAATGAACATATAAGAGAACCACCATTACTATGCAAATGATTTTAGGTAATAATGTTCTTAAACAATCTATTATTTTTTACCATAAAAGTAACAAAACATGTGAGTTGGGTCAAAATCCATTCAGGTTAAAATGGGACATAATTTGTTGCAGTTTGTAACACCTAATTTAGCTTACGTATTATTATATATATAATTAGTATTATTATATATAACCATAATCTTATGATTATATATAACCACAAACTACAGATCATGTAAACTATTTCGATCTATCTCGAAAACATAGTTAATTGAATTGTTGTCTTTGACCTGTGTTTATATGTCCTAGGAAAGTTTGTGTAGGGATGAGCTTGGTACTGGAACCGGTACTGAAACGCTATGGTATCGGTAGTGGTATTTAAGGGTAAAATTCGGTAAACCGAAAACGCCAAAAAGTGAATGCCGATTCGGTACGAAAAAAATTCGGTACGAGAAATTCGGCACCGGTACAGTACTGGTTCAGCACCGGTACCAAGTACCATAGGCATATGCTCCTCCCTAAGTTTGTGTACTTATAAATTGATTGTTGATCATACTTGCAGCTTTGGAATGCTTCTTATTTAGAGATGGTTCATCATGAAAAGTTGGATGGTTATACGAGGCTCGTCGTAGGTGCAGTGTACAAAAATGGCATATGTAATATGTAATTTTTGTAGTATTTATAGTTTTTTTATTGTATCATTCTATTTCTATTATATAAATGCATAGCGATTTGTTGTTTAATAAAATGTGGTATGAAAGGTAGTGACTACTTTTGATTATTTGTTTGGGCTGGTTATTTGTTTAGTTGTAAATTCCCATTGTCTTAAGGTAGAACCACCAACACATCAAACATATGTTACTTCAACATAGCATATCTATTTTTTTAAGAGAAAAATAACACATCTCCAAAAAGCATGTCCACTGCCATTGCGAACAGAACACATAAGATCATACTATCTTTAACATTGTTTTATAAATATATGCAACTAAACGCAAACAATTTAAATGATATATTATAATCTCTTTTTTAGTATTTGATTTAGATCGTTATTAAATCTACCCGTGTGTTCACACTGGTTCTTACTACTAGCATATATATACATGGGTAAGATCAAATAAAAAGTTAATTTTCCCTAAGTAGGATGAGAAGGAATCTTAACCATTCATTTTTCAAATCAATGGTTAAGATGAAAGGGTAAGAGAAAGGAGGAGTGCAAGGGTATCTTGGGAAAATCCTATTTATGGACTTTCTCTCTCCACATGCAACGCACATGCATATTTCACCCCCATTTTTTAAACGTTCATAACTTTTTTATACGACATTATTTTTTCATAAAAATTTCACCGTAAAATCGAGCGTCTTTTTATCTTTAATTTGAGTACCATATTGTATATATAAAATATGAAGACTAAAAAAACTCACTTAAATGTGTTGTATTTCTATGTTGTATAACATTTTTTGTGTTGAATTTTTGTACTATATTTTTGTGCTAAATTTTTTGTGCTGAATTTTTTTGTCTTAATTTTTTTCTCAATTTTTTGTGCTGAATTTTTTGTACTACATTTTTTTGCTGAATTTTCTCGTGCTATATTGTTTTGCACTAGATTTTTTTGTGCTATATTTTTTTGTACTACATTTTTTGTGCTATATTTTTTTGTACTACATTTTTTGTGCTATATTTTTTGTACTAGATTTTTTGTGCTATATTTTTTTTGTTGTATTTTTAAAAAAACAAAGGGGGTGCCACATGTCATTTTCACTCTTATTTATAAGGACCAATATGCCATTTATTCCTACTTATTAGGAGTGCCACATGTCATCATCACAATCTTTCTTAGGCTACTAAGGCAAAATCCACTTTTTAGTGGATCCTTCCCCTATATATATATATATATATATATATATATATATATAGGGAGCCGCTAGAATGAGAACCACCTCCAGTTATGAGAACCATGAGAACCACTCTCCACCAATCATATTCAGCCAACAAAAGGGGTAATTTGGTCATTTACTCTATATGTCAATTCTCTCTCTCTCACATTTATTATAACCAGCTTTTTAATCCTCTCACCTCTCTCATCTAACAAAACCCACAGATCTCTTTCTCTCTCTTTCCATCTAGCAAAACTCTCTGATCATCATCTTCATCGGTGAGAGACACCCACACCGGCGCTCCCCATTTATCCGGCGACATGATACACCCCTGAAACCCTTGATCAAACACTCATGGGAGGAGCCGGAGCCTCACCGGCCTCCTTCTTGCTTCCCAGACAACATCAAACACCCCTGAAACC
Source organism: Helianthus tuberosus (assembly GCA_030545235.1). NCBI lineage: Eukaryota > Viridiplantae > Streptophyta > Magnoliopsida > Asterales > Asteraceae > Helianthus > Helianthus tuberosus. The sequence goes on from CM060357.1 coordinate 64,939,219, forward strand.
CTTGATTTTTCCGGCAATGGTGCGCGGCTGAGGCTCGAGGGGGTTTTCCGGCATGATGCAAAAAAAAAGGGCTGACGGTTCTCTCTCCTCTCTTCGAAGTGGTCACCGCCATCTCCGGCCTCCATCTCCTCCCGCCGCCCCCTTTTGCGACCGGTGTTTGGTGGTGGTTGCGTTGGGTTTGGTGGCGGACCCCTAGGCGATGGTAGTGGTTTCTGTTCTTGATTTTGTTTGGTGGGTGTTTGATTTCTTGTGGGTTTCTCTCTCCAAAAATGGTAGGTGTTGATTTATTGTGGGTCTCTCTCTTTAGAAAATGGTGATTTCTTTGTGGGTGTTTTTGATGATGCTGGGTTTTTTTATTTATTTTGTTGATTTTGTTTGGTGGGTTTTGATTTATTATGTTCTGGGAACGGTGGGTGTTGATCTATATTGTTATTGATTTTGTTTTGTTTTGTTGGGTGTTGATTTCTTATGGGTTTCTCTCTCTAGATGTTGAACCTGGGTTTGAATATGGGTTTGATGTTGAATCAGTTGAATATGGGGCCTCATTTGAATCTGGGTTTGAATGTTGAATCTGGGTTTTTAATCTTGGTTTGAATGTTGAATCTGGGTTTTGAATATGGGTTTGAATGTTGAATCTGGGTTTTTAATTTTGTTGAATCTGGGTTTAGATATGGGTTTTTAATTCTGTGGAAACTGTTGTGAATATGTTTGAATGATGTTCTTGGTCCTTTTGAATGTTTAAATCGGTTGAATACGGTGCCTTTATTTGAATCGGCTGTGATGATGAAAAAAAAAACGTTGATTTTGATGACGATGGCGCGGCAAAGACGGCGGAGGGTAGGTTTTTTGAACCTGCAACCCCATTTTGCAGCCTTTTTTATTATCGGAAAAATCTGAGCCAAAACATCGTTTTTTTTAAGATTCCACTTGTTTTTTTTTTTTTTGTTTGTTGGGTTTTTTTTTTTCGCGGCGTCGATGATGATAACAATATATCTGAGACACCTCCCAAGTTTGCGATTTCTGGGTGCGTTCGTTTTTGTGTAAAAAAAATTTTGTAAAAAAAAAAAATTAACCCGTAAACTTTTTAACTTAAACCGTAAAAAGTTTATCGTAAAACGTAAAACATAAAACGTTTTACGTAAAACGTAAAAAGTAAAAATTTCTACGTAAAACGTAAAACGTTAACGTAAAAAACCGTTAACGTAAAAACCGTTAACATAAAAAAACCGGTAACGTAAAAAACCTAAATTTAAAACCGTTAACGTAAAAACCGTTAACGTAAAAAACCGGCGCGTAAAACGTAAAAGTTTTACGTAAACCGTAAAAAGTTTTACCTAAAACGTAAAACATAAAAAGTGTTACGTAAAACGTGAAAAAATCGGCGCGTAAAACGTAAAAAGTGTTACGTAAAAAGTAAAAAGTGTTACGTGAAAAAATCGGCGCGTAAAACGTAAAAAGTGTTACGTGAAAAAATCGGCGCGTAAAACGTAAATCGTAAAAAGTGTTAACGTAAAACGTAAAAAGTAAAAAGTTTTTACGTAAAACGTAAAAACATGAACCGTAAAAAGTTTTACGTAAAACGTTTTACGTAAAACGTAAATCGTAAAAAGTTTTACGTTTTAACGTAAAATGTTTTAACGTAAAACGTAAAAAGTTTTACGTAAAACGTTAAACGTAAAAAGTAAAAAGTTTTAACGTAAAACGTAAAAAGCTTTACGTAAAACGTAAAAAGCTTTACGTAAAACGTAAAAAGCTTTACGTAAAACGTAAAAAGCTTTACGTAAAACGTAAAAAACCGGCCCGTAAAATGTAAAAAAACATAAACGTAAAAATGTTAACGTAAAAAATCGGCCCGTTAAACGTAAAAACGGCGTTAAAAAATTGGCGCGTAAAAAACGGCGTTAAAAAATTGCCTCGTAAAAACGGCGCGTTGAAAAAACCGAGGTTCAAAAACGGCGCGTAAAAAACGGCGTTAAAAAATTGGCGCGTAAAAAACGGCGTTAAAAATTGCCTCGTAAAAACGGCGCGTTGAAAAAACCGAGGTTCAAAAACGGCGCGTAAAAAACGGCGTTAAAAAATTGGCGCGTAAAAAAACGGCGCGTTGACGGGTTGTAAAACGGGTCGTAAAAATTTGACGCGTAAAAAACGGCGTTAAAAAATTGGCTCGTAAAAAACAGCGCGTAGAAAAAACGGCGTTAAAAAACGGTGCGTAAAAAAACGGCGTTGAAAAATTGGCGCGTAAAAAACGGCGCGTAAAAAAACGGCGTGTTAAAATAACGACGTTTGAAAAAACCCGGCGTAAAAACGGCGCGTCAAAAAAACGTAAAAAGTTTAACGTAAAACTTAAATTGTAAAAATTATAAAAAATTTTTAAAAAAATCTGAATTTAAAATGTTTTTAATAAAAAAAGTTATGTTTAAAAAAAAAGTAATAATATAATAAAACAAAAAACTAATAAAAAACAATAAAGATAAAAAGACAAAATAGAGTTATTTTACTAAATTACCCTTTTAGATTATAATATTAAAGACATAATAAGACAAAAATCATTTAATATTAATTTTTCTAACTTTTAATCTCATCCATCTATCAAGTTGATCAAAGGGCTAGAAAGTGGTTCTCATGGTTCTCATAACTGGGAGTGGTTCTCATTCTAGCGATCCCCTATATATATATATATATATATATATATATATATATATATATATATATATATATATATATATATATAGGATTAGGTTCAAGAGTGAACACTAGTGTAGTTTGCGAACTGAGCGAACTAATCCTGACCATACATGTGTGTAGATCAATGGCCAAAATTTGATGATGAAACACACTAGTGTATTTTACGATTTGATGATGAAATCCTAGCCATCCACGTGTGTAAATCAATGCCCAAAATTTGTTCATTCAGTTCGCAAATACATTAGTGTTCACTCTAGAACCCCACCCTATATATACATATATATCAAAAAATAATTTTGTATTTCATAGCAGATAGCAGATGAATATAAATAATGTCTTCAATATATACATATTTCAAAATTATTTTTCAAGTAATGAAGCTACTATATTGAAACATTACTAAACAATAGTTAAGAAATTTAAACTGAATCTTAAAAGTGTTTGAATATATTTTCGGGTATATAGTTCAAGTAAACGGGTGTCTAGTTTTGGGTAATCAGATATGGTATCACTCAATCCCATACATGTCCCATACCTACAGATATTTTCCAATCTCATACCCGGTCCCATACCGGCCGGATATCGGGCAGATGATTTAGGTTTTGGGTATATCCGCCGGGCTCGGGTTTTTTTATTTATATTTATATATTTATTTTTTGTTATTCTTGTATGGTGTTAAGGTGGCAGTTGTGGATAAAGGGGATTAAGGATACCATAACGCATAGCCATACGATGCAAAAAAACTCTACTTTGAATATAACTTTGTTTTAATTTTAACTAGAACGTCCAGAAAAAAAATAAACACACATGCATATTCAATTTTTTTTAAGTTAACAAACATATGTTATTAGAGAATAACAATCAAATGAGTAAAAGGCATATATATATATATATATATATATATATAGGTTTTTACATTAGAGCCATACTATACCAACACCCTCGCTTTCTAATCTTACACAGTTCGGCGTCAACAAACGACCGTTCGACAACGAAGAAACAATTGTTTGAAATAGAGTGTTTTTTTTTTTGTATATAGACTTATGGTATCGTGACAAAGCGAAGCGTTTCCGAGTAAACAACATGTGTATTGTTATAAGCACCGACATTTATTTTTATGATTTTCTAACGATATAAAACACGTGTCCATATCTTTTGGATATATTACCCGCCTCCTAGCTCAGTTGGTTTTCGGCCGGGGGTTTGCCAATGGCCACCCCGGTTCGAATCCTGGCGTCTACGGCTTGTGTGGCGGGTTGTCCCAATGATGGATCGTATCCTACCGAGGCATGGTGCGGTCTTGAGGGCAACCCGGTTTTACCCAGCTGTTACCCCAGCGAGTCTCTCGTGTGGGGGCAGTATGGTTTCCGGGCGGAAGTCAGCTTGCGCGGCGGCCGGGGCGCGTTCGAACATCGCGTCCATAAGCAGTGGCGAAGTATTGTGGGTGCCCGGGGGTGCACCCGTCCACCCCAATGTTTCGGTTAGAAGTGTATAAGTTCCGATTTTTCGTCCGAAAATTTTAAAATTATATAGGATCGCCCCCCGATTATTTTTCTAAATTGTATATCCTAAATATTTATAAACTTTGTATATAAATGCTGGGTGGTTTTGTAAATATACACTTTGTTTTATTTAGAACTATTATTATTTGACCCAACTTGAATCGAATAGCCAACCCGACCCGACCCAAAACATAACGATAGGAAAAAAAAATTGGGTCCCATCATTTTACGCCCCCTCGAAACTTTTGGTCAAGCTCCGCTACTATCCATAAGTGCGGGGCTGACGGGGGAATGTCTTAGACATGAACCCGGTGACCACTGGTCCAGTACATAGAAAGTCACCTTCCAAAAAAAATATTACAATATTATTTTATATTTTCTCTTTCCTTTGCTAACTGATTGAATTCCTGGCGCGCGCGGGATATAAGTAGTTCTATACACTACAATAATGCATCAAAGTAGCGGGTTGCTACGGTACGGTGCTGCTTGCTACTAATTTTTGCATCAATTATTATATAGTGGGCTGGGAGCTGAGGTGATAACTGACAATGGTTCTGATAATTAAGTGGGCTTGGCTCAAAAAGCTAACTGGGCCATGGATAAGGCCTGACTCAACAAAAGGCTTTCAAACAACCTACTTCCCTCAAATAAACTATATTTCAATCTAAACTACATTTTCTCAATACTAAAAAATAATGTTTGATCTATTACCTTGTGAAATCTATAAAAATATTTGCACATTTAAACTAAAAATGAGTTTACAATGCATCTATTGTAAAACAACTAACGTGTCATGTTCGACTACGCATTGAACACGACGTTGTCGCATAGCCCGTTTATTTTATCCATCTTGGAATCATCCCGCGTAATCAGCAGGCATCGGTTTGTTGTATACAGTTTCAATAGGGGCCTGTAAGAAAATTACCAAAGCGGTTTCCTTGTAGTCTTCAACATCTTGGGCTGCCTTTGAAAGCTCGGGAGGTACGGGAACTTCAAGCTCCGTGATGCTATCGACACACTCTCTTAATGTAAGTTCTCCCGTACGCAAATAATATTCGATCATATCTTTGTTATCATCATCAACGGCTTCAATCAAATCATTTATATAACCTGTAATATCTGTTACCTTTTCTTTACACGTTTTTAAGATATTTGGTGCAGATGGAGATTTAATATTTTTGACCATAGGGGTGAGCACGGGTACAAGTAGTTTGGTATTTCTTCGGTTAAGAAGAAGAGTTCGCCGAAACGCGTTTTTCAATGCTTCCTTATAATTTCTTCCACCGCGAACCATTCTATTACATAGCGGCTTCAATCTTGCGAATTGGCAAAACTGGCTATTTTCAGGTGCGGCGTTGCTAGTGTTTATCATCACGACTATCACCATCGCCATCGTTGTTGCAACCATGCAAATGCATTTCCCCATTGAGTCAAGGTTTAGGTAATTAACTAATCAAATGAATGAATTGAGAGGAAGAAATTAAAGATGGTCTTCATTTCTTCTTCCTAATTCAATCAATTCCGAGATAATTGCGATTGTGATCCAGGTAAATAAATTAGATACGAAAGTATTGTCCACTCATGTCATAATTTTCTCTATTTTCCCTCGTTACCACTAGTTCAGTTGATTAATTAATGGTTTTAAAACGTTTACTTCTAGCATTTTATTACTAAGAAAAAAATGAAAAAAAAAAAAAATAGAAATTATACATAGTAAAAGGCTAATGTTGGTGATCACATTGTTCACAATTTCAAATCATTGTATACAAATGGTTTAAGCATTATTATACAAGCCCTTAAGCATTATTAACTATCAAAATATGATGTTTTATATAATTCCAAATATAACGTTACGATGTGCTTATTTATATATACTCTAATTTGTAACATAAATAGGCAATAGGTTGTTGTAACTTATGTTTATTATGTTTAATGGATTGTATGTGTATTGTGTGGTTGTAAAACAACTAGGTGAGACACCCGCGCTTCGCAGCGGGGTGTCTCGTAAGTAGGTGGTGAGCGTTTTTTTTTACTAAACTATCACATGTATGACATAAAACAAAGAAGTTACATAGTTTGTTTTGTTACTAATGAAAAATGTTATACTTGAATACAATTCTGAGTTTAATAAAATTTATATCTAAGAATTGAGAAAAAGAATTAATTACCTATTTTTTTAATAGGAAAATAATGTAAACAAACTTTCCAAAGTTCCCATAATGTACTTAGTTGTAATTTGAGTGTTTTTCTTATCGAATAATAATTTTGATACTATTTAAATAAGAACATGGCTAGAATAATACTAACTTAACGAATAATTGTTGTGTTGGATTATTTGTTCAAACGTCATTCAATCAGAATTGATGTGGTATGTCAGGGTATTGGCACGGTCCCACCACTCAACCAAATACTCTATTTTTAATACAACTTCATTGTTAACAAAATTTATATTGAACTAAATACAACCATGTGTTATTTTTTTAAGTTAACTAACGCAACCTATAAAAAGAAAATCAAATCAAATGAATTAAAAATGTATATTATTTATAATATAAAGAGTAAATAAAGTAATTAATAATATAACAATTTGTTAAAACATAAATAACAAATAGAGTAAATTACGTTTTTGGCCCCTGTGGTTATATCAGTTTTACTATATTGGCCCAAAATAAGAATTTCTAACAGATCTGCCCCCATGGTCCCTATATCTAACCATTTTGGCCCCTGAGACTAACTCCATCCATTACCTTGGTTAATTATTTGTCACATGCAAGGGTATTTTTGTAATTTCTCTTCCCCTTTAAATCTAATTTCTATTTACCCAGATTTCAAGAACAAGAACCTATCATCCGCACATCATCATCTTCAAATCCTAATCTTCATGAACAATCATCATCTTCAAGAACACTTCAAACCCAGATCAGTGTTTGTGTTCGAATGAAACCCACCAAATCCGATTCGAATCAAACATTAACAGATCTGGGCGAACTCACAGATCTGGGTGCTCCAACATAGTTAGGTAAACTAACAAGCATTTTTTTTCAAAAAGTACCTCTGTTCTTTATAAAAAGATCTCTACTACATTTGATAAAATCTCAACTTTTATCCTTTTCTAATTCCCCAGCAAACCACCACCCCTGCAATGTAAGGTACAAATATTTTTCAGTTTCTTGCAAGCAAAAACAAAAGAACCTACTTTGAATTAAGCTTTGTCTAATATCCGTATCACTTTCACTTATCACATACGCATACCAGCTAACTAGTAACATGAAAAAAATTAACAGTTTAATTTAGGAATTTAGAAAAATCGATCCAAAAAAGGACGGGTTCAAAAAGCAATTAATAATTACACAATCGAGTCCTCAATCTGCAGCTCATTACATAGTTTGATGTTAAGAGGCCATACCGTATACTTTATAAGGATGAAACTCTTCAGTTTTGTCACGTATCCAACCGTTGATGATGTTATAGGGTTAGCAACTTGAAATCGTTGATTTAGGGTTTGCAACTGGAAATCTTCGCTGATGTTCATGAACATTCAGATTCGTTAAACCACCACTATACACCCCCAAATCCGATTCGAATCATTGCACATTCAGATCCTTTTCACCCATTAGAGTAGCAGCATCATCTTCTGCTCCGGTGGGATCTAATCCGACTGCATCGACTTCTTATTTAGATGTGGGGGTTGTGGCTATTGCGCGTGGGGTTGTGGGGAGCTGTGTGTGGTGGCGTGTGAGGGGCGGGGGCGGTTGGTGGGGGATATGATGGTGGTTGGTGGCGGTGGTGGAAGAAGATAGAGTAGAGAGAAGAAGATGAGTGGGTTTATTTTGTGAGAGAGAAGAAGATGAGTAGAGAGAAGAAGATCAGTGTTTGTGTCGATGATGATGATGAAGAAGAACTGCTATGTATCATGTATGTGTGTATATAAATTATTTTTTTCTGTAAAGATATTTTTAATATATATTAAAGATAATTTAATATGTGTGGGAGGTGAATTTACAAATATGCCCATCATGTGAGTTACATGTGACAAATAATTAACCAAGGTAATGGATGGAGTTAGTCTCAGGGGCTAAAATGGTTAGATATAGGGACCATGGGGGCAGATCTGTTAGAAATTCTTATTTTGGGCCAATATAGTAAAACCGATATAACCACAGGGGCCAAAAATGTAATTTACTCTAACAAATATAAACATTTACTAAATATTTGAAACGTGTAGAAATGAAACTACCAGAATTCTATTACACAAATTTACAAAGTGACACTGAAAAATTGTATAATAAAAAATAGACAAAAAGAAACTTTCGGAGATCGAAACCGAAACGTCCGGTTTAGGTTTGAGTGTATACATGATAACCCATTGAGTTGCTTTATGTCATTTAAATAATCTATGTTTATTGATATATACACATAAAATAAACTAAAATAAAGTTATATGTCTTTTAAATAATCTATGTTTATAGATATATACAAATAAAAATACCTAAAAAAGTTAGTGAAAAACACATGGCAGCTTGTAATTGACTCCACTTTTTTAACAACCAATCAAAATGGATTACAACCCCTTAAATTTGTATGGTTATATAATTCTTCAAAAGCATGTGATAACGGTGTTGTCTGCCGGTTTCTTCATAACCTTTTTCTCTCTCTAAAAATCACCCAACGTTGAAGACTTCCAGCAACACTGGCTGGGTTACGCTGCTACCATGTTTCCAGCAGCAACGGCGGGTGGCGACCACATTTGTCACGGTGACCTAGGGTTCTGACTTCGATCATAGGCGAAGGTTATGAACTCTGATGTTGATGAAGATGTCTTAGAAAGGTAGATTGGTGTCATGCAGTCGAACTTAGGGTAGATCGGTGATGGTAACGATCCTCAGTCTTCCGGCGTATTAGGTAAGATATATTTGTTGTATTGGTATTTGGTCTTTCAATTTTAAGTTTTGTAGAGTTGTTGATTTGAGGCTATTAGAGTTCTTATTTTGTTGTAGATTTGATTTAGGGCTGCTCTGTGTTGAAAGTTGTTTGTTTGCTGTTTGTAATGGTGGTGACAAAGTGGCCATTGCCGCTGGTTCGCGATGTTAGAGGTGTTTTGAGCTTTAAAAGGTCCAAACGAGTATAATGGTGGAACTGAAGCTAGCTGGCACCGGGCGGACGAGTTGAGGAGATTAAGTAGTTTGGGGATTGCGATTAAGACGAGGTTGAAGATTGGGAAGGCTGGGATTACTGAGGGGATTGTTAATGGGATACATGAGAGGTGGAGGAGGACTGAGCTTGTGAAGATTGTTTGTGATGATTTGTGTAGGTTGAATATGAAGAGGACTCATGATTTGCTTGAGGTTAGATGAGTAATATGTGTTGTTTTTAGTAGTGTGTCATTGTTTTGAATAAAGAGCTTCAAGCATACTTCAATGTGAGAAATTATACATCCTCTTATAATCATTTTGTAACATTTTTCACAGAGAAAAACCGGGGGTCTGGTTATTTGGAGAGCCGGAAGTATCATAATATTGTACAGAGGAGCTAATTACAAGTATCCTTATTTCTTTATTAATAAACAAAAACCAAATGATGCATCTGCTGATGACCCAACGAGTCCAGCTACAGACTCTGAAGAGGGTGGTGGTGAAGAAAGCGACTCAATCGGCTCAAAAGAAATGCAACCACCTTTGATTCAAGGTGTGGGTTCTCGAACCAGGGTCCAGTTTCAGCTGCCGGGGGAGGCCCAACTCACAGAAGAAGCCGACCAGCTTTTGGATGGACTTGGTTCACGGTTCACTGATTGGATTGGATATGAACTGTTACCAGTTGATGCTGACGTTTTACCGGCAGTTGTTCCTGGATATAGGAAGCCGTTTCGGCTCCTTCCTTTTGGAGTTAAACCAAAATTAACAAATGACGAGATGACAACGCTAAGAAGACTTGGGAGACCTTTACCATGTCATTTTGCTTTAGGTCAGTGACTCTTGAACTATAATTCGATTTGTTATTGTTAATTACTGGTGGCCTAAAACACTTTTTTGTATAGAATTTTAGTTTTATTGAACTCTTAGTGTTAAAGATTCATCATCACACTCAGTTAATCCCACCAATAGCAAAGCTAAGGTAGGGTATGAGGAGATGTAGACAACCTTACATCTGCCCCATAGGAATAGAGAGGCGGCTTCCAGTGAGACCTCGGCTCGATACTTAGTGTTAAAGATTATTATAATAAAACTTAGGGGTGTAAATTTCTGACACGAACCTAACACGAAATTTGGGGGTTTGGGTTTAGTCTAAATGGGTTTGGGTCAGTTTCAGGTTGAACCCATGACCCGTTTAGCTAAACGGGTTAGGTTCATAGTGAAAAATTGTAAATAAGATTTATATAATTAGAAATGTAATGTTATTATATACATTTGTGTTTTTTGTCGTGAAATTTTAAATTTAACATATTAATTTGAGAAAAAAAATTAAAATAAAAAAAATTGGGTTAAACGGGTGGTGTTCGGGTCAACCCACGAATATTCAGGTCATGTTCGGGCCGGGTTGGACTCGCCAACCCTCAGACGTGACCCGTTTAGCACCCCTAATAAAAGTACATATTGCAATAATAATCTAATTTCTTGATATATCATTTTAGAGGTTGTTTGCATTGAAGATACATTTCAACCCAATTGAATTGGTCCACTCATTTGGCCCATTTTAATTTTACCTACTTTTATTATTCAACTCGACTGACCTGTTAAGAGAGATGTTGATGACCTGAATCAACCCATTCATAAATAAATGAGCCAAATTTCGCACTTATAATCTCGGCTATAATATATTGTGATAATCAAGTGTTCACATCCTCTTAAATCGACATCATCATTTTTCTAAATAGTAAATGTAACCATATTCAATATATTCCTGTTTTTGAAATATAAAAAAGAAAGGAAAGTATTGGTGGGTCAACCCGACCCAAATCATTTTGATCTGTTGTCAAACCTGATCCGCCCATTTTGCCACAGATACCATTTGTCATTATCTATTTTCATTTCCCTTTTGACTTTTCTTTGTATCAGCTAGAAATAGGAAACTACAAGGGTTGGCTGCAACCATATTAAAGCTTTGGGAGAAATGTGAGATTGCAAAGATTGCTGTTAAAAAAGGAGTACCGACCTGATGGCTGAAGAATTAAAGGTCAGTGTACAAGTTTAAGTTACAAGTTACAAGTTTGATTACTGTATTTATTGGACCCAGATTTAACGTGTTTGTTAAAGGTCAGTGCCCAAGTTTAGTTGCTTAGAGTTGATATTGATTTGAAACATGCATTTATTGGACCTAAATCTAAATACTTTAATCACACTAACCTTTTAAACCTTTCAAACGTCATGTACTCATGTGAATTTCTCAACGTTTTTGGTACATTAATTAGCTTTCCGACATATTTATATGGTGAAGCGACTGGTTGCATAACTGGCACTAAGCACCGTGTTATATTCAATAATGTTTTCGCTGGCTGGAAGTAAGGTATGGATAAATGCTTGACTCTTTGAAGTCAAAAGTCTACATTTTTAATTTGAAAGTTAATGTAGTGTTTGTTACAAAAGCAACAATAAACCAATCTTTGTGCCATATATGTTATAAGGGTTGATTGACTTTTTAAAGATTTTATCCAAAACTTAAAAGAATATGTCATTTTGAGGTCAAAAATAGGTTTGTTCGACCTCAAAAGTAATGCACATTCTTACCCTGATTTATCTTTGGATGACCTTGTCAGATTGAATGAACAAGCTGTGATTTCTAAGGAGATCTGGTATCTTTAAGTTATTATATTAATGATTTTTTTTTAATTATATCCTTATGAAAAAGCATAATTCAACTTGACAATATTGATGAAAGGAAAAATTGCAAAGCCTACCAGAGATATCATACGAAATGTATCGTTTTATGTTTATCTAATATTGGCCAGTTGTATTGTAGTGTTCATATAAGGAAGTTCGTCTTAATGAGCCAGACATGGGAGATGAGAAGAAATAGCTAAAAGAAGGCATGGATTGCAGTTTGCTATTTTGGAAGGGAAAGGTTATCGATTTTGAGGTCCCATTACAGGTTAAAGTGAAAATAGTTGATGTTGATTCTCGTACGAAAGGTGACACGACATCAGGTAATTTAAATATTACTAATTACCATGAATTCATCCTATTAATAATGTCTAAAGTAGTAGAGTAACCTTGAAGTTTGGTTTTAAACAGCGCGTCTATGGCACGATGTGATCCGGAAATTGGTCAAATATGTATATACGTAAATGGTTTACTTGATAAAAAGACTAATATGTAAAAGAGATGAGAGAGGTGGAGCTTCTGGTTGAAACTAAAACTTATCATGTTGTACATAAAGCTTATATGTGAAGCTCTTTGCTTTGGGTTTAAGGACCTAAACGCCTCAAAGTGCCTTGCGCTTTTTTAAAACAAAGATTAGTGAAAACATCAAGTGGGAGTTTTACAGATAAGAAACAATGGTTTGGTGGTTTTAATCGATTGATGTTTGGGCAGGTGGATCAAAACCACCAACTGTGAAACCAGTGCTATTGTTTATGTTCCTTTGTTTGTAGACAGAGATCAAGAAATTATCGTCGATACACGAACAGGGCAGTACGTGAGTCGCGTATGAGTAGCTGGAACACGTCAATGAGTTTTTTCTTGCAGTAAAATGTTTGCTCAATCATGTCTGCAGGAGGGTGTGGGGCATGGGGTCTATTATTCACCGGTTTGTTTGCGAAGAAACAATACGTGCACCAGGTGTATGCCACCGGACGGCCATACGGCCTTTTCATGGGCGGTGGTCGAAAGTTACTAGCTGCGCAGATACTCCAAATACTTGTGATATTCGGATGGGTGAGCGCAACAATGGCCCCGCTTTTCTATGCCTTGAAAAAACTCAATTTGTTGCGTGTATCAAAAGAAGATGAAATGCAAGGAATGGATATGACTCGACATGGTGGATTCGCGTATATTTATCATGACGAAGATGGTAGTTCGGATGGGTGAGCGCAACAACGTCCACCCGGGTTTACGATGAGAAAGATTGAACCTGTAAGTGCAAGCCATCACCAAATCACAACACAATGAACATTGTTGTGTAACCTTATTATTTCTGGTTTGAATTATAGTCGCTATCAGTCAGTGAAAGTTATACAAAAAACTTATTATTATTTTCATAAGCGGGTTGTCAACACTCTAACTGAGATGGTTATCCGGTTAGCAACAGTGATGCTTTTGAGATTCGGGATCAACCGGAGATCAATGTGATATTTTACATGTTAGTCACAATGTTGTGTTTGAAGATAATATTCCTTTGAGGACTTGTAATGTCATACTGTTATCATTTCATATTCCACGTATAATATTATTAATTTGTGAGTAAATGTAAGCAAAGACAATTTTTTTGTTTTATTATATCAATATAACCAAATTAATCATTTATATTTGAGTTTGTTATACAAATGGTTCAGGTGAGGTCATGTGATTTTAGTTATACATACGAACTTATGATAAAAGCTGTGCTATCTTTTATGTAATATAACACTTTTACACTCTTAAAACTATAGTAAACCCCCAACTAATGTTATCATAACTGTAACGTTCATTGATCCGGTTATCCTACCGGTCCCCTAAAACCATTGAATCAACACCCACTACTCAAAAACAAATCAGAGATCTAAGGTAGGAAGAAAACAAGGTTACTTAGAAACTTATCGGAATGTAGATGTCGGGTTTTAATTGTCTCGATTATTAGAAAATTATCGTCGATACACGAACAAGGCAGTACGTGAGTCGCGTATGAGTAGCTGGATAATGTCAATTTCTTTTTTATTGCAGTAAAATGTTTGCTCAATCATGTCTGCAGGAGAAGTTAATGTTTGCCCAAGGAGGTTGAGACGGAGAGTGTTACAGTTAGCATAATGTAAATATATTTATTTACAGTTAAGAATGAATATCGATAAATTAAAGAATTCATGGTTATGCTATTTGGTACGGTTTAACAAAACCCGTCGCAATGCGTGCCCCCGCCGCATCGCGGTGGGGTACTCATCTAGTTTTTATCTAAGTTTCCATGTAATCTTTATTTAAAGTCGAGTTATGTGTGATAATGTACAAGTCATCGAAGAACAAATGTACAATTCGTCAAAGTTGCTTCAAGGTTTCATTTTTTTATTGTTTTTTTTTCTTTTACAACCTTCAAAATATGATGGTTTTATAATATTTTGGTGGTGTTGTGATGTGATTATTTTATCAATGCTTCGACGTGAATGATTGATAATCTTGGTATGCTCTCTCAATCTAAATGCAAGTCAATGTTTAACTTGAAATGACTATAAAAATAAGCTGAACAAACCGAAGTTCTAAAGTCATCAATTTAATCTTCAATTAAAACTTTGTGACCCGGGATTTCATGGACATTAACCATGTCCCTTAGAGCCTTCACAATCCGTCCCCCAAATTATGTGAGAGAGTTTTTTATATAATGAAAAGTGATTGTATGTGGTTGAAAATGGTTGTAAGTAGAGGAGAGAGAAAATATTACTATTCATCTCTAAATTTGAGGGGACACTGTTCACCCTCTATAATTTTTTAATATATTTTGAAAGTTGTTTTGAGTGGAGTGAGAAAGGTAAGGATAAAAGTATAAAAAATATTATTTAATTGAAAGTGTAGAGAAAATGTATTTGTTTTTAGTGAAATTATAGGGTAAAAAAGAAAGGGATGGGAATGTTCTTTGACCCAATCCATCAAATTATACATACATTCCACTAAAAAACAACTCTTATATCAATATATTTTCACTAAAAACAAATATTTTTTCTCTTTCATTTTCAATTAAATAATATTATCATTACATTTTTCTCTCTCCTTCACTCACAACCACTTTCAATATATATTAAAAAATTATACTGGGTGAACAGTGTCCCCCAAATACACAGATGAACAGTAACATTTTCTCTCTCCTCCACTCACAACCATTTTTATACCCTTTATAATATAAAAACTATCCCTCACATATTTTGATGATTTGGATGAGAATGCTTACAAGATACCATTTGCCGTACTACCTTCAACGTCATTTTCTCACACTTTTGCCTTACATGACTACAATTTAATTTTTAAAGAAATAACATTTCAAGTTATGACAACCTAATAAATGTTTGTTTTAGGTTCTAAATAATAACTTTTTTTTTGGAAGGCTAATTTCATTAAAACACCACCGGACGATAATCTCTAAGACAGAGACTACCGAAAACCGGAAAAAGTTACATCAACGGAAAAGAAAATTTACACCAATTTCGCCAATCTATTGAACCCTCTTTATGCCTATATTTGTACCACAGAAACGCCAAAGACTTCACATCCGCTATCAAATGAATAATATTAGCATCCGTTCCGTTGAAAATCTTGTCATTCCTAGCCTTCCAAAGACGCCAACAAGCAATAATCAAAATGCCGTATATGATTTCCTTTTTTCGCGAGTTGTGGGGCAAACCATCCAGAACGTGTAAAACATCGACTAGAGAGAAAACGAAAAACCGTGGAATATTACACCAAGAAGCGATAGCATCCCACATAACTCCCACAACGCTACAGCCCGAGAAAAGGTGATCCACCGTCTCTTCATAATCGCCGCACAAAATACATAAAACATTTTCAACAAACACATTACGGTGAATAAGAGCGTCTTTAGTCGGAATACGATTCAAGGTCGCCCTCCACATGAAAATGTTACACTTACGTGGGATCCACTTGCACCATTGAAACCCCATATTATTTGCCGAATTAGAATACGGTTTCAGCCATTTGCGAACTTCCTGAACTGAGTAAACCCCTCCGTCACCTAGATTCCAAGTCCAATGGTCTTGTTGATCATTTAGAGTTACACTTGAGATCATGCGATGACACTGAATCAACTCGTTTATCTCCATGTCAGTGCTGGGATATTGTCTCCAACTCCAACAAACTTCAGTTGACCCGCCTCGATCAAACAACCGGTCGGCTACGCTGCATCGCTTATTCTGGTCCAATCGAAACAAACTGGGAAACGTAATCTTCAATGGTTCTGCAGTAAGCCATGGATCGATCCAGAACTTTAAAGTGGTACCATCACCAACTACCCCTCCAAACAAATTCATAAAATCGCTACCCTCCACATTGAGACTGTATCCGGCCTTAACCAATCTAGACCAAGCTCCCGCAAAGCGATTATTACAATTAATAGTTTCCCATCGTCTAGGTGAATCATGTATAGCGTCCACCACTTTTCTCCATAAGGCATCATTGGAAACTCGATATCTCCATAACCATTTCAGCATAAGCGCAAGATTAATGTCCTCCAACCTCGAAAGGCCCAACCCTCCATCTTTAATACTTGTCGTAACTTTATCCCAAGCTACCCAGTGAATTTTATTGTTGTTGTCGCAACCGCCCCAAAGAAACCTTTTTATGATCACCTCCATTTTTTTAATCACCGCCACCGGCGCTTTATACAAAGAAAAATAATACGTAGGTTAGCTCTCCAAAACGGCCTTGATAAGAATCACCCTACCAGCCATAGACACCACACTAGCCTTCCAAGAAGACAACCGTTTTTTAAAAACATCTAAGATCGGGTCCCAGTTGTTAATACGGTTCATGTTAGCGCCCACAACAATACCCAGATATTTAAATGGAAAGAACCCCGGACTGCACCCCATATCATTTGCGAATCTGTCAACTTCCTCGGCACCCTTTCCCAAGCCAAACAAGTTAGATTTATTCAAGTTTATCCGAAGACCACATAAATATAAATCAACATTCGTAGTTGTAGTTGCTGCTTATTGTTTCAAAAAGAGTGATCTTTACACTTAAAGCAATTTTGCATTGCTGTTTAACCAAGTGTTATGTGTAGGGTTTCGTGGCAATCACTTCCTAAGATACAATGAAGCAACATATGTAACATCTTTTATTAACAGTAAGCTCTTGACAATAAGTCGATTGAAATACTCCTCGAATAATTCAAGTGGATAAATAAGTGTGTTCATATTGGTATACAGAAAAGAAGTTTTTGCTGAGTTGGTTACCCGTGACATTATAACAACCAAATACACAACCAAAACATTGCTTGTATATTGTCGGTCATGATTTACTATAGTTATGGCTTGACTAAAGACCATCAGTTACACCTTGACCGAGACAGTATCCTAGTTTACTCTTTGTGTCTCCCATATGTAACTACGGGGCTGTTTGGTAGCATCTGAATGGTCATTAAGAGGCTACCTCTTAATAGAATCATTAAGAATTTTACCAATATGAAGGTAGAAGAATGTGACATGTGATGATTTACCATTCAGAGGTTACCTCTTAACCATTCCTATAGTCTAGACACATTCGAATACCATACAATTTTTTATTTTTTTTTATGAAAAATATTTCATTCCAATCAACACGGCAAATTACATAAGAATAGCAGGTAGACGGACAACAAACTGCGCCGCCATCCCCTTCTGAATGGAAAACCCTAATCTACTAAAAACAAAACCCTAATCTACCATACAATTATATTCAATTTATCAAGAAGCACCATAAGGTGTATGAATAACCTACCGCATTTGTAATGTCATAATTTTTTTATTGTTTGGGCGTTTAAACTTCATTCGTAGTTGACTTGGTTCAACTTATACTTCTTCCAACCACATTTTAGGACTTTGAGTTCCGGTAGTCAAGTTTGGAGTAGAGTGTGATGAAAGGTTAAAAATGATAATTTACATTTCGTAGCCACACACATTTATCCATTCTATCACTTAATATTGTATTTGTATGATATCCTAAGGCGTAATAAACTAATAATCAATCAAAAATTGCACTCAAATACATCAAAAATGAAAGATATCCTGGAACTTCTTGTATCTTTTCATTTGTTTCTTGTGAGAACAATTAGGGATTAGTAAGGAAGCTACAAAGGAGCCACTAAAGCTACAAAGGATTACAAGTTAAGAACTAACTCGGTAAACTTTGTGCTACGATTACAAGTTAAGATATAACCTTGTAAACTTTGTGCTATGTAATGAAGTAAAAAGAGTTGTAAGACGATCACAAACCTTGCAAAATAGAACCGTTAGATTCATCACAGAGAGGAGGTCTCTCTGTGACAAAAATCTCTTAGAGAAAGAAAGCCAATGTAAAAGAGAAAGTATTGAGGGAATTATCTAACCATACCTAGTAAAGCAGATTTAGGTATTTATATAGTTGACCCTTGCTAATATGGACTTTTAATTTTAGTTCCCACTCGAATATCACATGAGTGGTTTGTTCGGGTTTGTGTTTCGTAGTCTAGTGTTCGTCTCTCAACTTACTTTTCGTATATTGTATAGTTTGTTGATCATTATTATTCTTGTGATCCAACCTTATGGAAACTTCCTATGTCCCTTATCCGGACTTATGAGTGTGTTACACCTTCAACTTACTTTACTTGTACATTGTAACCATTTCCTTTTTTTTAAAGTTAACTTTTATTCACAAGCACACCCCCAAAACCGGGAGCAGCCAAACACAAACAAAAACACCACAGGCAAACTAATTACATGAGTTTAAAAGAGCACCGGTCATTCCAAGAGATGCCTCTATTCCTAGATCTGTTACTATACCACAGAAATCCCAACACTTCAACGTCGTTAAGGATGTCCACAATGTCTTTATTAATGTTATTGAATCTCTTCTCATTCCTTGCCTTCCAGATGCACCAGCAACCCACCATTATAATACCATGAAGAGCGTCCATGGCGACCTTCTCTAAGCCGGAAAATTCGTAGATGGACAGCAGATCGCGAATAGAGAAGACGAAAATCGGTCTGATTTTACACCACCTACTAATCAAATACCACAAATTAGAAGCCACCGAACAAGAACACAGCAGATGTTCGACCGATTCAGCTGTTTCCCCACACAAAGAACATAAATCACTTCCATTATAACAGTTGCGACGGATTAACGCATCAATGGTAGCGATTTTCCCATTTCGGCTCTCCAAACAAAAATATTACATTTTTTCGGAGCCCATTTAGACCATTTAAATACAAAGTTGCTGCTGTGATCATCGCCACTTTTGATAAAATCCTTAACAGCCTTAACCGGAAAAACATTGCTCTTTCCACCGATCCATTCCCATTTGTCGCTAATACCGGATAAAACTATGTTGTGAAGCAAGGAAAGCAGCTCACTCCATTCAGCCAACTCAGGATCAGAACCCGGCGTCCTAATCCACTCCTAACAATTGCTGAAACTGTTAGAAATAGGGCAGAATCTATCCCTGACCCAACATCTTTTATTACCTTCTAAACGGAAGAGAAGAGGAAAGCGGTCCTTGAGAGGAGAAGTGCAAACCCACGGATCTATCCAAAACTTTATATCTCTACCGTTCCCCACCGAGCCTTTGATATTATGGTTCAACAATGTTTCCCCGACTTTAACTTTATCAATGGCTTGAACAATTCTCTTCCAAACCCCACCAATCTTCTTATTACACGGAACCGAACTCCAATTATTTTTGGTGTAATGAATGGAGCTGATGACTTTTCTCCACAAACTTGTACTGTCGGAGCGGAAACGCCATATCCATTTAGAGAGAAGCGCCAGATTAATACTACTAAGGTTCGACAGCCCTAACCCGCCTTTGTCGATAGAGGTCGTTACCCTTTTCCATGCCACCCAGTGGATTTTATTGGAAGCATTCGTGCCTCCCCAAAGAAACCTTTTTATAATTTTCTCCATGCTATTAAGCACCCCAATCGGTGCCTTAAATAAGGACAGGAAGTACGTAGGAATACTTTCAAGAACCGACTTAATTAAAGTAACTCTTCCTCCAATCGACAACGTAGAGGATTTCCACATGGCCAAGCGAGACTGAAGGATCTCAATCACCGAATTCCAACTGTCCAATCTATGCATCTTAGCACCCACAGGCACACCAAGATGCACAAACGGAAACACACCAACACTGCAGTTAAGGTAAGAAGCCATGACAGACACCTCCGCGTCGCTGAGACCCATCCCAAACAAATTGGACTTCCTAAGATTAATTTTGAGACCAGAGACTATATAAAAACATCTCAACAGACGAGCGACATTAGAAATATTAATACGGCTCCATTCACCCATGATGACACAATCGTTCGCATACAAAAGATGGGTCAAAGTCGAATCGTCGTTAGGCAAAGCGATACCCCTCAAAGCTCCTACAAGGCTAGCTTTCCTAATCATACTTGAAAAAGCTTCCATAACAAAGAGGAAGAGGAAAGGCGAAAGCGGGTCTCCCTGACGCATACCTTTGTGACACTGAAATTCAAAAGTTGGGGATCCGTTGACTAAGACCGAGGATCTCGCGGAGGAAAGAATACCAAAGATCCACCGGCACCACCGAGAGGGAAAACCCAGCTGACTCATGATGGAAATCATGAAATTCCAGTTAACCTTATCATAAGCTTTGGCGAAGTCGATTTTGAAAAGGAAAGCCTTATAATCTTTGCTTTTGGCCCAAGCAACGACCTCATTGAGAATAAGCGGGCCATCAAGGATGAGACGATCCTTAAGGAACGCAGATTGGGACACAGAGATAACCGAACCAATCACCACCTTCAACCTGTTAGCAAGCACTTTATAAACCACTTTATTAATAATACCAATGAGATTTATAGGCCGATAATCCCCAAGACCCACCGGATCTTTAGACTTCTGGATAAGAGTTATAAAAGAAGAAGAGCATCCACGCGAGAAACTACCTTCCTCATAAAACTTGTCAAAAATAGCTACAAAATCCATCTCAAACAGCTTCCAAAAATTCTTAATAAACAACATATTGAAACCGTCCGGACCCGGAGCCTTGTCACTGCCACACTCAAAGATAACAGATTTTATTTCTTCCTTCGAAAATTTTTGCGTAAGCCTGTTTGCATCTTCCTCGGCCAAACGATTAGCAAAGGAACATGAAAGCTCAGGGCGAACTTGCATCTCCTCTTTGAATATGTTGCGAAAAAAAATCATGAACCTTTTTTTTGACTTTAGTAGGTTTAGAAACCCAAACATTGCTAATCAAGAGACCTGGTATCCCATTTGAGGCCTTCCTTTTATTCACATAACCGTGGAAGAAAGCCGTATTATCATCCCCTTCCATCGCCCACTTGATTCTGGCCCTTTGTCTTATATCACTAGCCTTATTATCTTCGATTATTTTTAATTTCTTTAAACATTCCAACCTCACCCATTCTTCATCTTCAGATAAGTCTCTGTTTTCCATAGCATCTTCCAAAACTTCCAACTCTTCTTTGGCACTGATCTCCTCTTCACCTTCTTTAATTCTCAACTCGTCTCTTCACTTTCTTATTTCGTCTCTAAGAAACCTCAACTTTTGAAGGAAAACAAAATCCGGGGGCCCTGATAACTGAAAATCAGCCAGTTTATTCTCAATCAAATTGGCAAAATCGGGCCTATCCAGCCACGAGCTGAAAAATCTGAAAGGCTTCGGACCGAAATTAAGGTTAGAAACACTTAATAAAATAGGGGAATGATCAGAGAACCTTCTAGGGAGAACACGCACACAGGCCTCCGGCCATAAGTTCTGTAAATTTTTGCATACCAACATATGGTCAATCTTACTGAATTTCCTGCCTTTTATGCCTTCATACATATATGTAAACTTGCTGCCCTTTAGGTTATATTCGCATAACTCCGCCTCAAAAATGAAGTTGTTGAACTCCCTAGCACAACTCGGTTTATATTTTGAATTCTTTCTTTCCTCAGGTCTTCTAACAACGTTAAAATCGCCGCTTAAAACCCATAAACCAGACCCCCCACTCATACTCGCCAAGAGTCTACCCCACAGACTACATTTATCAGCAGGCTTTTGAGGCGCATAAATATTAACAAAATTCACCAAATCCAAACAACCCTTAATGAACCCCGAGATCAAAAGAAAATTGGGGTCCTTATGAACCGAAACTTTCGAAAACAAACCTGCATCCCAGATGCTGAGGATACCCCGGACCTCCCAATAGGATCAATGAACTCCTTCTCCCAACCGGAACGACCCCAGAACTGGTCAATATCCGAATCTGAGATATTCGATCGCCAAGTCTCTTGAACCGCTAGAAAGCCAACCTTCTCCACCCTGAGAATGTCTCTGATCCATTTCGCTTTTCTATCCACTCCGAAACCCCTGATATTGATCGACAACAAATTCATTTAAAAACCGCATTAATACCTTCTTCCCTAATAGATTCGCCCACCTTGCTGGCAACAGCTTCCAAATTGGTACCCACTATTTTGCCAAATTCAATAGTATCCTTAATCTCCTGTTCTTCATTTCTAACCTGAGTATCTTCAACAGCCTGTTCCTCCGATTGACTTCCGATGATAACCGGTGCCGTAGGGGAATTCCCTTCCGACAAGGCCGACGAACCTTCCGGAAGAACATTGAGATTCAGCGAATTATCCTTAGTCTGGGAAATAACATTAACCGGGCTCCTTTGGGCCGCAAACGAGATTGGGTCCAAAATATCTTCATGTTCCTCAAGAGAAAAAAGATCCTCCCTCCTTCTCCTTTTTTTGGGCCTAGGTGAAGACTGGCCCACTAAATTAACCCAGGATTCCGAAAATGATTTATTACCATCATTTACCCCAGATAATTTACCATTCTTTAAAGACTGAGAAGAGCCAATAAAAGGTCTTTGTTCCCGAGAAAAAACATGCGCAGCATTTATTAAATTCCCCATGCAAACCCGCCGACTTAAGATCCCCATGCACACCTTTTGTCTTCTCGATGTCCGGCGTGGACTCTTCACCTTCCTGCCCTACCTTCTCCACGTTGTCTGGAATGTCCACCGAAACAGAACAAACCGGAATGGAACCTTCACCTCCCACCTCCGAGGAGAAACCACCCGAAACGTCATTATCTTCCAGAAAATCTGGAATCCATGGAACCCTTTCTTCCACCACCCACACTCTGTACTTTTTATCCTGCCAACGTAAACTCAAAACTCCATTGATTCTGTTACTGGAATCAATTAAAATACCCACCCTTTCATATGAGATATCACCATCAGGCACCATTATTTGAGAAGCGTGAATCACCTTGCCATATTTACTGCCTATAGAATCAAAAATCTCCGACGAAAAAAGATGTGAAGGAACACCGAGAATGTTAACCCATGCAATCCTCTCATACGGCAGGGACTGACCAATCCATGGGTTAAGAGACGAGAAAAACCGGCCCCAGACATCCTTATCATGCAACAGACGGTTAACCTTTTCCCCGTCCGGGAATGAAATTAAAACCGATAGGCCCCCAATATATTGGATGGAAGCCTCCCCATATCCTGCCAAAGATAACGAAGTTCTAAGAAACCTAAGCTCCTTGAACCCCACAGTACGGCCGATAGCTGCTCTACCAATGAAGCATGACATGGATAGGATGGAAGGATCAACCGACACCACATCCTCATCCCCCTCCACATGGGATTTATTAGTCAAAATATCCAAAAAAGAGACACCTTTCTTCACTGAACTGAAATCCCTAACCTGAGGTTTGTTGCCCGGGAACACCTTGCGGTTTTCAAAATTCTTTCCTCTACCTCCCAGACCACCAACTGAACTAGCAGAAGGTTTTACATTCACATTTTCTTTAGCAAATAAAACCACATTGATGGACAAATTATTGCCTCCCAACTTCACTTTCGAAATGTTACGAGTGAGATCCTCCACATCCCTAACACCTTTGAAGCTAACGAATCCGAAAATCTTACCATCTTTGTCCTTCTTCTTTGCTATAAAAGCACCGACAATCTCCCCGTAAATCCTGAATGCATTGGCCAAGTCACATGGTCTACATCCATTGGGGATGTTGGTCACAAAGAACTTGGTAATCTCTGGTTTGGAAACACGTGACTCCGGTCTACCTCTGTTCCTTCTATTCTGCGTTTCCCACGAATCATCATCGGCCTCCATAAAGAAAATAACCAAGAGGAAATCAAGAACTCAGACAGCGAATGGAAGCGTCCGGATCTCAAGGTAGAATGAAAGGTAAGACTAGATCCACACCAGAGTGCAAATCAACCAGACCTCAAGCACGCTACCCCAAGACCTTTCCTTTCGTCGAGCCGCCGACGAACAGATTTCCGAAGAAGATAAAGAAAAGAAAAAGTCCGAATCCCAGACGGCGAATGGAAGATTCAGAAGACCTGATTAGGATGAAGGGTCAAGCCTAAGCACCAAGCGACCTCGCACCCTAAGCAGACTTATCCTCGCACCCTAAGCCTCTGGCGATTGGAATTAGAGAGAGAATCTTAACCATTTCCTTAATTATGACTTTAATTCGCTTGGGAACCGTGTTAGATTTCTTTCACTATATGGACCATCAGAATTTCATATAATAAATTCATGATACTATAGGGAAAGAGTTGTTTTTTTTTTTTTTTTTGAACGGCAAATTTGGATCACTGACGGACCACTGGAGTATCATCGTGCCACCAGAGGAACCACCCGATCATATCCATCTCCACTAGGCATAATGCCACACCAATTCAGGAGGAAACCCAATAAATATGGGAAAACCCCCCTTGTGAGAATCGAACCCAGGACCTATTGGTCCCAAAGCCTTATCCCACCACCAAGATGCCACTAGGCTATAAAGCCATGGGCATAGGGAAAGAGTTGTATTTCGAAAACTAGAAATCTTTCTAAATGACTACTTTTTTACTTTTTGTTATAAAAAACAATCTTGATAATATTTTTGTTATTTTGTATAATATTTAGGTTTCTTATTTAAGATTTCTAAAAAAAAAATTGTATGATATTTAGGTTTCTTATTTAAGATTTCTAAAAAAATAAATGTTTACTCTTAATCTAATCGTATGTGGGCCAATTTTTTCTCTAGTAATGGATGTACACACAGGTATGATTAACATTGCTTTAACGATACTTTACGAATTTGATAAATTTTTATTTATTTTGTTTATAAGTTTTTTAAAAAGATTCTATACGATAAAAATATTATTACAATATTCAAATGAAAACCAACCATTTATTAACAAATAACGAACCGATAACATTAATATCAAAAACACGTCAGTTAAATAAAATAAAACGAAAAAAAGCTAAAGAGCTGTTGGCAACATCTGAATGGTTAAGTGCTGAACCAGTAAGAGGTCTGAACCATTAAGAACATGCATAATGCTTAACCGTTCAGAGGCAAATGTCTAACTAATTCAGATTAGAGGTTTTAACCATTCAGACTCTGTATAATACTTAACCATTCAGAGGCAAATGTCTGAACCATTTAATTGATTAACCAATAAGAGGTCTGAACTATTAAGAGATTCATTAAGAACAGTGACAGAGCTTGACAAAAAGTTCCGAGGGGGCGGAAAGTCATGGGACCCAATTTATATATTGTATAAATATTTAGGCAAAATAATTGGGGTGGGGGGATCTTTTATAGTGTTAAAATTTTCGGACGAAAAATCAAAAATTTTACACTTCTAACCAAAACATTCGGGGGGGGGGGGGGGGGGGGGGTTTCTACTAAGCTCCGTCCCTGATTAAGAGGTAAACAAACAGTCCCTAACTTTTTTTAATATGAACTTTTTATTCGTTAGAAAAAGCTAACTTTTTTTACTGTTAAATAAATAAATAAATGGTTACTATTAATATGAACTGGTGGAAAATTTTATTTGCAAATCGCGATGGATTGGAAACATGTAAACAGATAAAAATAAAATTATCCACAATGGTAGTAGATATAACTCATAAAAATTGTCTCATCTAAAAAAATAAAATAAAGTCTTAACATGCTAAAATAGTAATAGACACACATTTTAAATCAGTTAAAAATCCTAAAAATGAACACCAATGTTGTTTGGCTGAATATTTTTCAGTACAATAGCACTAGTAATCGGTATAATTAACGGTATCAAAACATCATTTTATTTTCAATATAACCCTATTTCAATAAAAATTACACCGAAATGTTAACAAAAAAATATTAGATACTGATATCGAAAATGAGTGAAAATACAAACCGAGTATCATACCAATTATGGCAATACAACACTGGTTCAATACCAATAGTGTAATAATACCAGAAGATACGGAAACCAACTAGTATCGAAAGCAAAAACCATAAAATCGAATTTTGGAGGTATCTGTTTATTTTCAATAAGAAAAGTCGAAAATCATTAGGCTAGTGGGTGTGGCTTAAGCCACCACGCCACCTCACCCTCCATAGCGTCCCCGGGGCGTCATCCTCCTCTCGCCAACACGTTAACGAAGCAATTTTGGCATTTTCGAAGTTGATGTTTTTAACCGGGGGGGGGGGGGGGGGGGGGCATAGTGTAAAGGGGGGCTTTATATCACACCCTCCAAGTTAAAGGAAAGGGCTTTAGACTATCCATATTCACAACCCAACCCAACTCAACCCAAACTTTAATAAAAAACTAATTTCTCTGTCTTCTACATACACAACCCAACCCAACCCAACCTAACTCAATTTTTAACAAACATTCACAACTCAACCCAACTTAATTTTTTATTAAATAAATGTCGATAATAATTGAAACAATTTTTTTTAAAACAAATAAAAGTTATTTATTTTAATGTAAAAATTAAAAAGTTAAACAATCAATATATATAATATACTGGAAAATATATTTTTCAAACGAACTCCGTTTTTAATAAAATTTATATCATAATGTTCAGAAATTTATTTTAGGAAATACAGTGTATTTAGTTTTGTTATTAAGTTTAAATATTAAAAATTAATTGAGTAATAAAATTATTGGGGGAATTGATAGTTAGAAAAGAAAATTAGAAGATGGAACCAATTTAATTTTGACAAGTGGCAAAAGAGCATGTGCAACCTCTTGCAACCTTGGGTTGCTTGGCCAACCAGGTTGTGGAGAAAAATAGAATTTTCCTTTAATTTATTTGGACAACCTAGGTTGGGAGAAAGTCACCAATGGTGATAGTCTTAGACCGCCCGTAGTGGGGCGTGATTTTTAAAAAAAATTGAAAAAAAACGCCCTAAAACGCCTCCACCCCCATTACACGGGGCGTTATTAGGCGTTATATTTTGAAAAAATTGTTGTTCGCGTTATAATGAAAACGCCGAATGTATGTTGGAACAAATGATATCCACCAATCAATTTCCACATGGTCTGACACAATGCTGAATGCCCCAAGTTGGATGAGTGTAGAACTTTGACTGACCAATGGGAAGAGAGATTAGTGGATGACTATTCAGCTTTTTGAATAAGTTTTTTTTTTAATCCTTTTTAATAATTGGAAGGGGCATTATTAGGCATTATGCCCACTACACCACTTTTGCTATAATGCCCCATCGCTGACTAGGACGCCACGTGTCGGATAATGCCCCATGGTGGGGGCATTATAACCCACTACCACTACACATGGTCTTAAAGCCCCCTGTGTGACGTGGCGTTGACGTGACGCTGAAATGACGTAATAAAGTGATAAAGCCCATTGGGCTTTATACCACACCCTCTAGCCTTAAAACAAATACCTGATACAAATGTTGTTGTCGAATCCCTTCGATTTGAAATGATAATTATCTTGAGCTTTCATGTTAAGATTTGAAAAACCGGAAATCTTTCTAACAACTAACTACTCATTAATTATTTATCCTTATCTCATCATGATAGTTATATCCAAACATAAGAAGAAGACTATAATTTAAAATTCAAGCCATGACACACGCAGTTGGATAAACATCAATTCAATTCAATTATCATAAAGGAGTCAAAACTAGATAAAAAGATAGCTTCATAAAATATAAAATAATAATAATAATACATATCCAATTTTGATTTTAAATCCCACTAGTCAATTTAAGAAAACGCAACAAGCTTCCAGATATCTCCACAACTCTTTAATCTTTCAACTTTAACCATCCATCGCTCAATCATAATATCTAACTGGTTTCCGTCTTTTTCTCCCCCAATTAACGATTACTACGAGTAACTACAAATATCTGTCCCACTCACTCATTCAATGCTTATAAATACACGTAAAAATCTCCCCTCATCATTTAACACTTGTCAGCCTCTGTCTCTTCAATTCCCATCTCAATCTTTCTATTCCGGCGGCTAAGAATTCCGAATGACGCTGCCGATGTGCATACTGGTGACCGGTGGTGCCGGTTATATAGGAAGTCATACTGTTCTGCAGTTGTTATTAAATGGTTACAGTACGGTGGTGGTTGATAATTTGGATAATTCGTCGGAAGTTGCTATCAGTCGGGTTCGAGAACTCGCTGGTGATCGTGGGCGTAATCTGTCTTTTCACAAGGTTTGATTGTTAGTTTTGATATGAATTGGGTTCTGTTTTTTGTGGAATATTCATTTATTCTATTTTTGGTATGAATTGATTCCCTTTTGGATGTTGTTTTATTGATTTTTGTGTAGATGGATATCCGGGATAAGCCAGCACTAGAGCAGCTTTTTGCTTCTACAAAGTACAATTTCTTTTCATTTCTACTGTTCTGTTTTATCGTCTGTGTGATTTGTTTGTTAAAAGTTTGTTTTGTATGGGTCAAATCACTTGTTATATGTCATGTATAACACTTTATAAAAGTGTTGCTACCTCGAAATTTAACTAAAACGAATACTTGATATAAATTCGGTTGATTTAACTAAAACCGAATACTCTATCGTATATGTTCGGTCATCATCAGGATGAAATCGATACCGGTACCAAAGTGTATGATGTCGAAATTTAACTAAAACCAAAATCGAGTACTGTACTATATATGTTTGGTCGTAGAGGTATGGTACGGGACCGTTTAAAGTCCAGAACCAATACCATACCGTATAATACCAACAGTGGCGAATCCAGAAATTTTTTTTTCAGGGGTTTCTTTTGCTAGATTCTAACTATTTTTTTCTAAATCATTTAAGGTTTACACTAAAATTTTCCATTTTTTTCCAAACCGAAGGGCCCCTAGATCCACCACTAAATACCGATACCGAAGTGGGTTGCGGCGCAATTTGTTGCCCGTTATTCAAAACCGAATACTGTACACCGGTATCGGTACGAAATTTCTGTGGACAAGGCTCTTTTCATAAAGGAGGCCAAACTATTTAAGCTTGGTATGAATCCAACTATTTAAAGCTGCTTTATGAGTCACACAAGTAAGTATCTAGTTTTGTGAAAAAAAAAACATTTTGAATAATGAAAACTTTCTTTTTACTTTTTAAGTGTTTGATAATTTGTTATTGAGTAGATTAGAAATTGTAATTATATTTTTGGTTTTCAAAATTTTGTTATGCTCTTCATATAACCTTTTTTTTCCTTTTTTGTAAGATTCAATAACTGGATACATATTTGAGTGTGCTGTAAAGTAGGGTCAGTAGTTGGGACCTTGATGAAAATTGGGTGACCTTTATATTTATTATTCTAACTTTAAACCTTAAAAGGAATCAAGTGCAACATGTGTTTGGTCTTCAATTTTGATTCTAACTTCCACCTTTTGCCAACTAAAATATAGCAAATTGGAGACACAGGAATATACCCTAATTTACTATTTTTATTTCTCTTTAAAAATTGTGTTTTAACAAAGTTTTGAAACTCTTGTTTAAAAAAGTTAATAATAATAAAAATAAAAAAAAAAAAACTTTTTGGTCTTTTGATGACAAATGGCTGCTAGATGCTGTCTTCCTTGCTTGTTATATTCTTAAAAAGAAAAATAGAAAATAGAATGTGCCAAATTGTATATGTATTAGTTTGTTTGCTTGTTTATTTATTTATTTTTTTTTTGGATTTTTGGATGGTAACTAATACATCTCTACCAATTTTGGTGGCGATATAGGTTTGACGCGGTTATACATTTTGCTGGATTAAAGGCAGTTGGTGAAAGCGTGCAGAAGCCGTTGATGTATTACAACAATAATATCATTGGTACTATAACTTTATTGGAAGTTATGGCTGCCTATGGCTGCAAGAAGGTATCTCATTTATTAAGTTTTTTTTTTTTTTTTTTTAAATTAAATTGGTTAAATGGTTAAGTAAAGAGTGTTAATGAGACATGGTTGATTGTTTTTTGAACATTTCAGCTTGTGTTTTCATCATCGGCTACTGTTTATGGCTGGCCAAAGGAGTTGCCGTGCACAGAGGAGTTTCCCTTGTCTGCAGCCAACCCGTATGGACGAACAAAGGTATCATAGTCTTGCCACATATTTAAAGACTTATTGAGTTTATAAGCTTTTTATATAAATTGGAGTGTAAGATGCGACTGGTAGTTTCTTCAAAGTCCTTTGCCTTAATCAGTATCATATATAATATGGGTGTTCACTGTCGGTTTTGATGAGAATTCGTGGCTGAACCACTAATTACGGTTTCAAAGAACGACTAACCAAATTGGTCGGGTCGGCCGTATCTGCTAAAACGGTTCAGTTTAGGCGGGTTGAACAAGGTTTTTTTTTTTTTTTGTTTTTTTTTTTGTTTTTGTCTAGGTAGTTTTTTTTGTAAAATAGTACAGATGGATCATTAATAGTCAAAGAAGTTTTAAAGATGCGACGTCTAACTAGTAGATTTAATCCTTTCAGCTAATGATCGAGGAGATGTGCCGAGATGTATATGCTTCAGACCCTGAGTGGAAATTTGTATTATTGCGGTATTTTAACCCTGTTGGTGCACATCCCAGTGGCCGAATTGGCGAAGATCCTCATGGAATTCCAAACAATCTTATGCCTTTTATTCAGCATGTTGCTGTTGGTAGACAACCTGCGCTTAAAGTGTTCGGAACTGATTACTCCACAAAAGATGGAACTGGGGTATGTGTTTGTTTTCATTGTTTCTTTTTGTTATTTATATTGGTATTGGATTGTTCTTATTATATTATTCTATTTTTTTTTTTCAAATCATTAGGTACGCGATTACATCCATGTCGTAGATTTAGCAGACGGACATACTGCGGCGTTGGCCAAACTTTCTGATCCCAAAATAGGTGGGTCTTTTACCGTTTTTATTGGCCGATAAGCAAAGCTTACGTTACATGTGTTGTAAAGCTAAAGCACAAATAATAAAAGAGATTTTTTTAGGGAAAATGATGTATTTCGAATCCTTAAACGAATACATCAAACCCTCTTTTATACGGAAAATCTAAATTTGTCAAGTTGTACCAAATTTTGGAAAATCAAAATTGACCTGAAAAGATAAAATCCAAAAAAAAAAACTTGTAAGTTTATGAAAAATAGGAATTTGGACCCAAGAGTCGGGCCAAACCACTTGTGGGCCCGAAAGTTATGTCTGTTTTAAGTTGGGCCTTTTTCTAGCCCACTTGCTTATATCCCCGTTGATCCGAACATGATCCATGTCAACATGTGACATTGCAAGAATGGTGGATTCATAAAAATGTTTATAAATTTGTTTGAATGTGTTTTTATAATGTTTTCTGGTTATAATTTATTAAATTTTTAATATAATTTTAGGGTGTGAAGTTTATAACTTGGGGACTGGTAAAGGTACATCTGTTTTGGAGATGGTATCAGCCTTTGAAAAGGCATCAGGAAAGGTACTGCATTTTTAAGATTCCTTTACTTATAATTGTTGAGTGTTTTAGACCATTGACGAAAGGTCAAACAATTGATGTGCACTTTCTGAAAGTCAACTATTGCAAATATTAATTCTCTTTGATATTGTTTCTCCAGAAAATCCCATTAATAAAGACTGCACGACGACCTGGTGATGCTGAGATTGTATATGCGTCAACAGCAAAGGCAGAACGCGAGTTAAACTGGAAGTAAGTGTTCGACGGGCAATTTCAACCCGTTTATATAAATCATTTTATTAACAAATGTTTTTTAGTTATTGTAGTAACATTGATTTTAACAATATTTATAAAAAAAATATGGGTCTTTTTGACCCTTTACTTTTTAACATATACAAACTCCAAAAACAATTTAGTAACAGATGCATGTTGTTAATGTTATAGTAATATTTAAAAAATTAAAATGGGAAAAAAATGTTTTTGCGGGTGACATGGTCTAAACCCATTTGCCAACTTTACTGGTTGACATTATATTATTAAAATTGTTATTATATGGTAATTGTAGGGCAAAGTATGGAATAGAGGAGATGTGCAGAGATCAGTGGAACTGGGCTAGCAAGAATCCGTATGGCTATCAGACTGAAGCAAAGAAACTTGGTGCATGAACATAAAGTTTGATAGGGAAGGAAAATAACAGTTAGAATCCCAGCTTGCTTTTTATCTTATATATGGTGTACATAAAATTAGTTTTTTTTTTCTTTTTTTCTGATTATGTCATACGTTATATTATGCCATCTAGTTTTACATAAATAATTCATAATAATCATGAAATGTCGTATTGATCATGTATAATACACGTAATTATTATGTTCCAAATGCCCATTTTAGTATATGCATGTACTGTGAGAACCATAAGAACAAATCTGAACCATCCAAATTCTAGATCAACGATTGATATTGATTACAATTAAAACCTTTTTAATTAATAAATATTATTATAAGATTAGGGGTAATATAGTAAAAGTGCTATTTTGTGTACCCACAAAATCTCCGAACTCTCGGATGATCCCCACTTTTTACGTGATAACCGTACACAAACTCCTCCTTCCATTGATATTTGTGTTTTGCTGATTATATAAAAACAAAACAATTTCTCATCAAACCCTTTAATCAAAAGACATTGCTATTTATCTGATATCTATCTCAAACCAACCAACGAATAATCTCCAACTGTTCATCTTCTATTTCCGGAGAGGTGCGATCATTTTCCGGTTTGTGATGATTGTGCTGATCTAGGGAAACTTGAAATCAGGTAAGGCTATTTATCTCCAACTATTCATCTTCTTTTTCCTTTTTAGGGTTTTTTTTTGGGAAGTTGTTGTGTGGGTTTAGTTGCTAGTAATCGAAAGTTCCGATTGATGATGATGGAAAACGAAAGTTGGAAGTTTGTTTTGTGATTTGAGTTTTGTTGAATTGATTGACGATTGACGGAGATGTGTGCTGACGGTGGTGTGTACTGACGACGATGACCACGGCGTTGTGTGCTGACGGGTTGTTGCTGCCGCCTGCAGGAGATGTTCACGGCGGTGTTTGCTGACGGGTTTCGTCGTAATTTGATCGTTTTCGCGTCCGTTCGAGTTTCGTCGTAATTTGACAAACAACGTGACCGTACGACCAAACGAACCGACATCCGTGATATTTCCGAGCATATTTCAGGTCCCCTACACTTTGAAGACCTTGTAGAGCCTTGAAAATGTCTTAAACGGAGGTTAAATACGTCAAATACGCGAGTTTGGGTGTGCAGGGACCATTTCTGCCATTTTGGAAAACTTTATGGGAACTGGCACATGGTGGCGCTGCGCCACCACCACATGCCTCTGCCGTGGTGCGACACCACGGCCTGATCTGGACAGAAATCTCATTTTTGTGCAGCAGATTGAAGTTCAGGGCCATTCTTGCAATTTCTTTGTGTGGTAGCCAAGTTAGCACCTCTCCAAGTAAATTAGCTGGCCTCTAACACTTGTATGGCTAGGATTTAATGCTTGATGGCGACACAAACACTTGTTTTGATCTTGTGAGATCACTACAAGTATAAATAGCCTAGCATTTCATTTGTTGCAACTCACACTTGATCTAAATTCTCTAAGTTGAGGTTTTATAACTTCATACCTGAGAATTATAAGATCAAGTTCAAGCAAGGACCCTTTGTAAGCTTCCTTCGTTCTTTTATCTCTTTCCTAGCGTGAAAGTCAAACAGTGTTTGACTTTCTGCTTTGACCAGTCTCTGGTCAACACGAAGTTCGTTTGAACTTCGCAACGTGAGCGTAATCACGATGGTTATAGTCCCTATTGACTATACCTACTGATTATCACGTTGACTAGGCGTAGTGACGAGGCGAAGTTTCGGTCAAAATGCGCATTTATGTGTATTTTGCAACCAAACTACTTCAGGGAATCAAAACACTTTGTTTTGATATCAAAACCTGTTTTCTAACTTAGTTAAGCATGTTTTAACATGCTTAGCTCGTCACTTTTAGTTTAGTGCTTGTTTAGAGTCGTAAGTCAAGCGGTCTAAACCATCGCTTAGACTTTCGAACTCGACCCATTTGGTCGATCATTAGGATCCGACCAAGCATGTTTAGTGACCATAGTTGTTGTTTTGGTCAAAAATTACCGAAGCAATTAAGTGATCAAATTAGTTAAGTGAGGTAGTGTGCTAAAAAGTGCATTGGAAATATGCTGGTTAAGTTGTTTGTAAAAACAGTTTTCAGGATACGGCTCAGGATATTGAGCTGTATCTACGATCAAACTATGAGCAAAAAGTAAAGGAAATGACACGAGATGTACGAGGAAAGCCCTTGATCAATCTAGATCGCCGGCATCAAACCTCGGGAGCTGTCAATCGCAGCTGCCTAGTTCTTCGTATTACTTCAAACGTCAGGATACAGTGCAGGATATCAACCAGATCGCTAAGTGTTACAATGCTTTTTTGTGAAAGTGAAAATTGCGAGAGAACGGGTGTCAGAGTGTAGTGAGTGTGATTGTGATCCCCTATTTGATCTGATATACCCACCTATTTATAGTAACGAAATACAAACTAAAATTCCTATAAATATGGGATGCTCCCGAATATTCCATTGTTAACGTTGTAGACCGAGTAATGCGGCTTCAACGTCTTCATTTGAACAACTTGGACCGAGTCTCCCAGAGAAAGGGTCTTCGTGAACGTTGGGCACCTGGACGCGTACTCCTGCACACAAACCATTAGTAATCCTGAGGATACCATTCAGGATGTTACCAACATCCTGAATGAGCATCCCGGATATGAACAGATATCATATAACCAAGATACAAGTCAAGATATTTCCCAGGATATGAGCTCAGAATTTCACCCATAACAATTGTCCCCAAAAAATGCTACCGTTTAGTATCCTGGCACTAACGGTCATATTTTTTTACGAAGAACGAGGCAATTTAAGAGATTAGACCCATGATGTGACTGTTTGCAACTGCTAAGCCTACATTTACTCATCACCACCCTATAACTTCTCATCCTTATCCCATTTATTCTTTACCGAAGAGAAAAAGGTAAAAACTTCTCTCTCTTTTTCATCTTCTTCTCTCATTCTTTTCAGCATTCCGGCGAGAATATGACAAGGCAAACAAGATCAAGTTCCGGCGACTCCGCCCCCACATTCATACAACAGAATCTTCTCCAAGATTCGGAGAAAGAAATATGTACCTTTGATAGCGCCCATTTGTCGGCCCTCAAATCCTCCGGTATCTTCCCGGAAGGGACGGTATTCCGGCCGTTTGACCGGGAAATCCGGTCAGACATGGTTTCCGACGAATGGTTGTGCTTTAGTGCCTTTCCTTTCACCTTAGGGTTACGGTTCCCCTTCCCAGACTTTATTACCGAGTTTTTCAGCATTACAAAAATCTCTTTTAGCCAAACAATGCCGATGCTTTGGCAAGTCTTGTCCGTTCTTGACCAGATCAAGAAGAATCACATCCCTGACCTTTCTGTTCATGGCCTCCCCCTAGCATACCGGCTTAGATGCCACGGATCCTGTAGATTTTTGTTTTACTACACCTCCGGCGAGCCGTTGATACTTCGTGCCACCAGGAACGAGGAGAAATGGCAATCCAAGTTCTTTTTTGTAAAAAGAGACTCAATCCCTGGTGGAACGGAATATCCGGTGAAGTGGTTGAGAAATGGTAGGATTTAGGGTCTAAGGGTAATCCTGCCTCTTATCCTGTTCCATATCCTGAACTGATCAACTTTCTGTTTATTGTTTTGTATACAACTGATTTTAGGAAGCTTGCACCACCCCTTGCTGATTCACAGAAGAGGATCGACACTATCAGATTCCTTCCAGAGGCTGAAAGAAGTTTTAACCCGTCTCCACCATCTCCAAACCCTCTTTCCAGTGCAAACATGTCTGGTAAGGATCCTGCACAATATCCTGCATACATGTTTTTATTTGGCATATTTAGGAAAAAAATCTACTCCCTGTATGCAGACTCCAGCAAAGTCCCAATCCTCCTCGATCTCGATGAGCTTGACAGTTACCCTACTCCAGTCATGGTCAAGAAAGAGACCCTTGCTGCCACCAGCTCCAAGCCGCTCCCGACTCCTAAAGCTAATCCGAGGACTCGTGCTTCCACCGCAAAGAAGAGGAAGAACTCCGAAGTTAGTGCTCCAGGCTCCGAAGGATTCTCTTATGATGAGCTCAGCTTCACTGATTCCTTGGAACCGATGACATCCTTCCTTAATAAGGTAATATCCTGACCCTATATCCTGCACATATATCCTGATAGAATATCCTGACAGGATATCCAGGTTAGCGAATATTGATTTATTCCTGAATTTTGACTTACAGGGCCTCCAACATCTGCTCCACCTTTACAACGATGCTTGTGGTACTGCTGCACTCTATGAAGCCAGGATTAAACAGCTTGAAACTACTGTCGCCGACCAAGGTGCCATTGCTGAAGCGAAGACTCGGCACTATGAGGACAAGCTGAAGAAAGTGACGCATGATGCTGAGATCAAGGTGGCCACTGTCCAAATGGAACATGAACAGGCCATGGTTTCTTTCCGGGAAGGAATCAAAGCTTCTGCCATCGTCTCCCTACTACAAGCTCGTATTAAGATGGCCTATGAGGCCAAGAAGACAGGTCTTGAGTGCCCATCCTGGCCGGTCGAATCCTGGGTGGCAAAGCTGAAGGAGCTTGGAGGCAAGGTTGTGCCCCTTCCTGCTGAAGCTGGTGAATCCTCTAAGTCGGCAGAGGTGGCAGACAAGGCTGTAGACAAGAAAGATGCTGGAGCGGATGCTGGGACGGATACTGGTGAGGATGCTGCTCAGGATGCTGAGGCTGAGAAGGCAAAGAAGGTTGGAAAGGATGCCGTTGTGTGAGGGCATTCAGGTGGGCGATGATGGATGTATGTGCCAAGGCCGGAGCCCACTTTTTTAAATTTGATCGTTGGCTTGTAACTCAAAACAATTTATTTTTCCTGCATTTTACTTTTCTGCACTTGAACAATATGATGACCAAAGGTGGAGGGATCCTGAGTTTCAGGACGAAGCCCTTGGTCATCATCGTTAGTATGTTTTTTCTTTTGAACAATATAACAGTTGGAGGTGGATAGGTCTCGGTTTGAGACAAAGCCTTCAACTGTTAAGTAAATACGATAAGGAACTATTAGTGCTCTTAGTGGATGGGCCTTGGGTTGAGGTGAAACTAAGAGCACATCTTTTGGTATGTTAATAATATAACTTCTTTTTGCCTTTATTTCTATTGTTACTACTTTTACTACATGAATTTTACTTATGAAAACAGTTTTGTTTGAACATTTTCGGGAACACATTGTAAGTGTATCCTGAGAGATATCTTGCTCAGGATACTGACACACAATCTGTAATTTATCCAAATAAAAAGGAAAGATCATACCAGAGATTCTCAAAGGGTTAATTCCAATTTTCCACCACAAGAATGTCCCCAGTGCATATTTATAAATTCGAACCCATTCTTTAAATTGTATAATGTATGTCCCCTGTGTTCAACATAGGAATGTAAATGCAGTCATACTTTAGCTTTACTGAATAGATCCTGAATATCCAGGGATAAACTCTTAACATGCTGGGGATAAACCCTCATATCCTGGGTATAAACCCTTAATATGCTGGGGATAAACCCTGATTTTCATGCGCTACAGGCGAGAGTGTATAAACTCCAAGTCTTAGAAAGGTGAAAATCTTTAAACCTTAGAGGGTATGAAAATACCCTTTCGTGAGAGAGGATGATCAATCCTCATATACCTTTAGGATCCAGGACATAGCCAATAGTAACGAAATTGTCAGCCACTTTACATGAACTGGTCCCGTTACCTTGAACTATCCCCAGATGACTTGCGCTGCAGGCGGGGTGTTCAAACCCAATTCGAGAGAAAGGTGAATACCTTTAAACCTTTGAAGGGATCAGGATCCCTTAAGCGTGAGAGAGGGGGCCTTTTTTTTCTAATCTTTCGAAATATCCTGAGCGTATATCCTGGAGCTATATCCTGATGCATATTCTGCAAAACAATCTTAAACTAAGGTGGGTGTTAGCTTGGCTAACACCCCTCCGATGCCTAAGTCAGTATTGGGTTCAAGATAATAAACAAATTCAAATATATTTAAGAGAGATAGAATACATACCATTCTGAGATAAAAGCTAAATTCTATTCTTACTTGAAATAGAGCTTTAGGTGTATGGCATTCCAGGATCTTGGTAGCATATCCCCCTCCATATTCCTGAGCCGGTACGCTCCTTTTCCTGACTCTGATTCAACCTCATATGGTCCTTCCCACTTTGGAGCCAGCTTTCCATCGGCAGGATTAGTGGTATTTTGAAAAGCCTTTCTTAACACCCAATCTCCAACTTTGAACCTTCTAGTCCTTACATTCTTGTTTTATGCTCTGGATATCCTTTGTTGATATGTTGCCATCCTTAGTCTTGCTGCATCTCTTGTCTCGTCTATGGTGTCCAAATCCTGGCATAAAGCTTCAGGATTCTGCTCAGGATCCCGGAGGATAGATCTCACAATAGGTATCACCATTTATGTTGGGATAACTACTTCTGCTCCGAATACCAAGGAAAATGGTGTCTGGCCAGTTGCATTCTTTACCGTTGTTCTATCAGCCCACAAAACAAAGGGTAGTTCTTCTGCCCATCTGCCTTTCTTGGCTCCTAATCTCTTCTTCAAGTTGTTGACAATTATCTTGTTTGAAGATTCAGCTTGTCCATTTGCTTGAGGATGTACCGGGGTAGAAGTGATCATTCTAATTCCCCAACTTTTGCAAAAGTCAGTAGTCCTTTTACTTATGAACTGGGATCCATTGTCACAAATGATTTCAGCTGGCACTCCAAACCTGGTCAGGATATTCCTCTTTATAAAGGATACTACTTCTTGGTCTCTGACTTGAACAAATGCTTCAGCCTCCACCCACTTAGAGAAATAATCGGTCATTGCCAGCATAAAGACTTTTCCTCCTGAAGCTTTCGGTAATTTCCCTACTATGTCCATTCCCCATTTCATGAATGGCCAAGGGGAAACTATAGGATATAGTGGTTCAGCTGGTTGATGTAGTATATTACTGTGTCTTTGACATGCATCACATCTTCGAGCATATTCTGTAGCATCTTTCCTCATCGTTGGCCAAAAGTATCCTGTTCTCAATATTTTTGAGAATAATGACCTGCCCCCAGTATGGTTACCACAATCCCCTTCATGTATATCCTGAAGCACTTCTTTAATTTCGGGATCCTCTAAGCACCTTAAATATGGTCCTGCAAGAGACTTCTTATACAAAATATTATTTATAATGGTGAATCGTGATACCTTCATCCTAAATGCCTTAGGATTTTCGTCTCTAGGGTTGTGCCCTTCCTTGAGATATCTTATGATTGGAGTCGTCCAGGATTTAGGATCCTCCTCAGGATATTCAGCAACAGGATCCTGGATACTTATTACTTTTTCATCCTGAGGATTCGTTGCAGGATACAAGATATGCAATATTGGTATTTGGGTCCCTTCTGGTATCCTGACCGATGATCCCAGATTTGCTAAGGCATCCGCTTCAGCATTATCTTCCCTTGGTACCTGTTGAAGTGTAAAAACATCGAAATATCCTGCTAATTTTTTGAGAATATCGAGGTATTCGATTAATTTCTCACCCTTAACTGCATAGGTTCCATTAAAATGATTAGTGATTAACGAGGAGTCAACATATACTTGCAAATTCTCGATATTCATATTTTTAGCCAGTTCTAATCCTGCAATTAAAGCCTCATACTCTGCTTCATTATTAGTAGCAGAGAATTCACACCTAATAGCCTGGGGTAATATGTCCCACTGTGGCGATTTTAGTAGTATTCCCAATCCTACTCCTCTAACATTAGATGCTCCATCGATATATAATGTCCAGGATCCTGAGGATTCTCCTAATTGTTGTACTTCTAGGTCTACCTCATCCTGAATGTCACTACTGAAATCAGCCACAAAGTCAGCTAAAGCCTGCGATTTTATGGCATTTCTAGGTTCGTACACTAAGTCATAAGCACTTAACTTTACTGACCACTTGGCCATCCTACCTGACATCTCGGGTTTCCTAAGCACATTTCTAACAGGATAATTGGTCTTGACATGAATTCTATGTGTCTCAAAGTAGTGTCTAAGCTTTGTTGATGCCATAACTAGTGCCAGTATCAACTTTTCTAAATGAGAATATCTAGTTTCAGCATCTAACAAACTTTTACTAACATAATAAACAGGATATTGCTGACCTTCATGATCCTTTATAAGGACGGCACTTACAGCATTCCCAGATACTGCAAGGTATAGGGACAATGGTTCACCATTCTCAGGCTTCATCAGTAGAGGTGCAGTTGAAAGATACTGCTTCAAATCCTGCAGGGCTGCTTCATGCTTCACACCCCATTCGAACTTCTTGTTCTTCTTCAGGATATCATAAAACTCTTTGCATTTCTCGGAGGATCTTGAAATAAATCTGTTCAATGCTGCGACTCGCCCTGTTAATCGTTGAACGTCCTTCATATTTGAAGGTGATTTGATATCCAAGATGGCTTTAATCTACTCCGGGCTTGCCTCTATTCCTCTTTTGGTCACCATATATCCTAGAAACTTTCCTGCCCCCACTCCGAAATGGCACTTATCAGGATTCAGCTTCATGTTATACTGATCCAGGATATCAAATGCTCCCTTAATATCCTGGAGGTAAACCCCAGCCTTTTTAGATTTCACCACCATATCATCGATGTATACTTCCATGGTGTCCCCCAGCTTGTCTTTAAACATCATGTTCACCAACCTCTGGTATGTTGCACCTGCATTTTTCAAACCAAAGGGCATAGCAGTATAACAATAAATACCTGTTGGTGTCATGAAGGCAGTATCCTCCTGGTCCGAAGGCTCCATTTGAATCTGCTGAAATCCTGAGGATGCATCCATGAAGGTTAACATCTCATTCCCGGCAGTAGCATCTACCATTGCGTCAATATGAGGAAGAGGAAATGGGTCTTTGGGACAAGCCTTATTCAAGTCTGTGTAATCTACACAAACTCTCCATTTCCCATTCTTCTTTTGAACCACGACCACATTTGCTAGCCACTTGGGAAATTTGACTTCCCTGATCATCTTGGACTTCAATAATCTTTCAACTTCCTCTTGGATAATTGTATTTCATTCAGGAGAGAACTTCCTTCTCTTTTGTTGCACATGCTTGAACGACCTGTCAATTCCAAGCTTGTGAGTGATAATGTCTTTGGATATACCTGTCATATCCTCATGCTTCCATGCAAATGTTGACATCCTGCACTTC
This sequence comes from Helianthus tuberosus, assembly GCA_030545235.1. NCBI lineage: Eukaryota > Viridiplantae > Streptophyta > Magnoliopsida > Asterales > Asteraceae > Helianthus > Helianthus tuberosus. The sequence continues at coordinate 64,980,839 of CM060357.1, forward strand.
AAAAAGTTAGTTAATTGTTCTTCAATATCCTGAGGGATATTGGTTCCTACGAGCACCGAGATATCAGGATTATCCTGATCCAGGACAACTTTCTTCATATCCTGCTCTGAAGCCTCCACGATATCCTGGGCCCGCAACTTTAATTGCTATGCTGTACTAGGCTTGGTTGAGTATTTCATTGAGGATGAGTAACATTCTTTTGCCTCCTGCTGATCACTGTCAATCTTGACAACCCCCCAATGGGTAGGGATCTTGATGCATTGATGATAAGTTGATGGCACAGCCTTCATATCATGGATCCATGGCCTGCCCAGTATGATGTTATAGCAGGATAGGGAGTCCATCACACAGAAACGTTGTATCGAGTTGACCCCTTCAACATATACATGTAACTTTATTTCTCCCACTATGTTCCTGGCCTCTCCGCTGAACCCAACAAGCACGGTGGATTTCGAAGTGATATCCATCGGAGATACATTCATGCTCTTCAAAGTTTCTAGTTGGATTATGTTGACGGAGCTTCCATTATCCACCAATATCCTGCGTACAAAATGGTTAGCCACATATAATGTTATTACCAAAGCATCATGGTGAGGATCCTGAACAATATCCCTGTCATCACTATCGAAAGTGATCACTTTATCAGTTGTGAGGGTAGTCATCCTGGCTGGTTTGTCTCCCCTTTTGGCCTTAGCCTCCTTTGCATGTCTCTTGGCCGCAGAATACGAAGTCCCACATATGTCGGATCCTCCTGAAATAAAGTTGATTATCTTGGCATCCGCAGGAGGTGATGCTGCTCGTTCAGGATCCTTCTCAGTATCCTGACCCTTATTCTTCTTTCTTCCTAAGAGATCCTTCAGATATCCCTTGCTAAGAAGATAGCTTATTTCTTTTCTTAAAGCAATGCAATCCTCAGTTATATGTCCAAAATCTTCATGGAAGGCACACCATTTCGGTTTATCCTTCCAATCAGCTTTTTGTTGGTTCTTTCGAGGCCACCTAGCTTTGTCTCCTAAACCCTGCATAGCATACATTAATTCAGGAATGTTAACAGTGAAGCAATATTCAGATAATTCAGGATACTCTTCAGGATCCTCGTCTTCAACAGCATTCACTTTCTTGTTGTCATTTCTACCATACGGCTTAGAGCGATATGGTTTGAACGAGGATTCTGACTTCCTATTAGTTGACTCATATGTAGTGGATGAGTTCATCCTTTCTTGCTGTTAGGGGTCATTTTCTTTGCATACATATCCTGACCAATATCCTGCCTTTATTTGTTTATTTGTGACCAGGATGCTGGAAGAGGATATTGCTAACATCTTGGGTGATATCCTGAGGTTTATTGAATTAACCATGTGCAGGTTAAAGGCTGAGACTTGCTAACGGTCAAGTGGACTTCTTCTCCTCAAGACTCGGACGAGTTTGTTGAAGGAGAGACGTTGAGCCCGAAAGACCGGGTCTACAACGTTCGATGAAGGAATATTCGGTGGATCCCGGAAGTTTAGGATAGTTTGTTATTTTATCTTTACTATAAATAGATGGGGGCAGATCAGTTTAAGGCACACAATTTACACTTACACTCTCGAACACTTTAACTCTCTAGCTCATTGCAAACACCACACTTGTATTCAAGTTTCATTGTAACACGTAGTCGATCCGCACCACATCCTGCACTGTATCCTGATATTTGAAGCAATAGAAGAACAAGGCAGCTGCGATTGTCAGCTCCCGAGGTTTTATGCCGGCGATCTAGATTGATCAAGGGCTTTCCTCGTACATCTCGTGTCGTATACTTTACTTTTGCTCATAGTTTGATCATAGATACAGCTCAATATCCTGAGCCGTATCCTGAATACTGATTTTCTAAATAACTTAACAAGTTTATTTTCAATACACTTTCTAGCACACTACCTCACTTTACTAATTTGATCACTAAATTACTTAGGTAATTTTTGACCAAAAAAATTTGGCGCCAACCATGGGGCAAGTGGTGCTCTCTTTACTAAAATTTTTTGTCAAATCGCTAATCGGTTTTCTATTTTCAAAACTTTTTGCCACATTGTCCGTAATGGCCTCAAGATCAAACATGAGTTCCTCTACTGTGTCTGCTGTGACTTCTGCTACTACTGGTTCGGTGCTTCCACCACCTCCTCCAAGGATGCCAGCCTCTTCACGACCTCAGGACATTATCCCTACTCGCAGTGTTCAGGAATCTGCTCCTGTTCTAGCTTCTAATGATGAAATTCTTACTTTATTTGGAAGCGTGCAGGAACAAATGAGACAGCAACAGGAAACAAACCAAATGCTTTTAAGGGAAATACAACTCCTGAAGTCTGGCTCGAGCATATCTGCTGAGGATAATATCACTCCATTACACCCCAGAGCGTTGAACTTTAGTTCAGCTGTGTATACTGAGGATAACAGGGGGAATATTGTGCCCAGTCTTCCTCAGAATCATACTCCTGAAATACCCTCCTCGGTCAGGATGTCAACCATGAGGAGCTCAGGATATGCTTCAGGATATGGGCAAAATCCTCCAACGGGTAACGTGTCAAATAATAATAATACTCATGCTACTAACAATAGTGGATCTTTGCAGGATACAGGTGTGACATCAGCACTTGCTAGGGAACTTCAAAAGTTGAAGGACATGATATCCAGTGTACCTGGGGTGGTCCAGCCGATCCCGGAAGTGTCCCAAGACAGCCATAAGATATCTCGTTTTGCACATCCTATCTGTGATGCTGAGATCCCAAAGAGATTTCAAACCCCCAACATGAAGCTTTACGACGGAACTACGGATCCTGAGGAGCATATTGCTCAGTATAGAGAAAGAATGGAGATTAACCCTATCCCTCCGGAGCTCAAGGAAGCGTGCTTGTGCAAGGGATTTGGTTCTACTCTAACAGGATCAGCCTTAAAATGGATGTTAAACGTTCCTCCTCGCTCAATTACTTCGTTTGCTCATTTGGTTAATTTATTTAACAGTCAATTTTCTTGTAGTCGGAGTTTTGAGAAACTAACCAGTGATCTTTACAGGATAACTCAAGGGCCACAGGAATCCTTGAGGGATTATGTAAACAAATTCAGTCGAGAATCCTTGGATATCCCACATCTTGATGTTGCAACAGCTGTGCAAGCTTTTAAGATGGGATTACAAAAGGATTCTCAGTTTTATCAGGATCTTGTAATGAATCCCTGCAGGAATCTCGACGAAGCTCGTAACAGGGCTTTGAGATATATCCGTCTGGAAGATGACAGGAAGATGCAAGAAAGGATGAACTCATCTAACACTTATGAGTCGACTAACAGGAAGTCAGAATCCTCATTCAAGTCATATCGGCCTAAGCCATATGGTAGAAATGAAAACAAGAGAGTGAATGCCGTCGAAGATGAGGATCCCGAAGAGTATCCTGAGTTGTCTGAATATTGCTTTTCTGTTAACATTCCTGAATTGATGTATGCCATGCAGGGTCTAGGAGACAAGGCCAGGTGGCCTCGAAAGAATCAACAAAAGGCTGACTGGAAAGATAAGTCAAAATGGTGTGCTTTCCATGAAGATTTCGGACATGTAACTGAGGATTGCATTGCTCTAAGGAAAGAAATAAGCTATCTTCTAAGCAAGGGATATTTGAAAGATCTCTTAGGAAGAAAGAAGAATAAGGGTCAGGATACTGAGAAGGATCCTGAGCGAGCGGCATCGCCTCCTGCGGATGCCAAGATAATCAACTTCATCTCGGGAGGATCCGACATTTGTGGGACCTCGTATTCGGTAGCAAAAAGACATGCAAAGGAAGCTAAGGCCGAAAGGGGAGACAAACCTGTCAGGATGACTACCCTCACAACTGACAAAGTGATCACTTTTGATGCAGATGACAGGGATACTGTCCAGGATCCTCACCATGATGCTCTGGTAATAACGTTGTATGTGGCTAACCATTTTGTACGCAGGATACTGGTTGATAATGGCAGCTCCGTCAACATAATCCAACTAGAAACTCTGAAGAGAATGAATGTATCTCCAATGGATATCACTTCAAAGTCTACTGTGCTTGTTGGGTTCAGTGGAGAGGCTAGAAACACAGTGGGAGAGATAAAGTTGCCAGTATACGTTGAAGGAGTCAACTCGATACAACGTTTCTGTGTGATGGATTCTCTATCCTGCTATAACATCATACTGGGAAGACCGTGGATTCACGATATGAAGGCCGTGCCATCAACATATCACCAATGTATCAAGATACCTACCCCTTGGGGAGTTGTCAAAGTTGATAGTGATCAGCAGGAGGCGAAAGAATGCTACTCATCCTCGATGAAATCCTCAACCAAACCTAGTGCAGCATAGCAATTAAAGACGCGGGCCCAGGATATCGTGGAGGATCCGGAGCAAGATGTGAAGAAAATTATCCTGGACCAGGATAATCCCGATATTTCGGTGCTCGTAGGGACCAATATCCCTCAGGATATTGAAGAACAATTAATTAACTTTTTGAAATCCAGGATGTCAACGTTTGCATGGAAGCATGAGGATATGACAGGCATATCCAAAGATATTATCACTCAGAAGCTTGGAATTGATAAATCATTCAAGCCTGTGCAACAAAAAAGAAGGAAGTTTGCTCCTGAGCGGAACACGATTATCCAGGAGGAAGTTGAAAGATTATTAAAATCCAGAATGATCAGAGAGGTTAAGTTCCCAAGATGGCTAGCAAACGTGGTTGTAGTACAAAAGAAAAATGGGAAATGGAGAGTTTGTGTAGACTACACAGACTTGAACAAAGCTTGTCCTAAAGACCCATTTCCTCTTCCCCACATTGATGCAATGGTAGATGCCACTGCCGGGTATGAAATGCTGACCGTCATGGACGCATCCTCAGGATTTCAACAGATCCAAATGGAGCCTTCTGACCAGGAGGATACTGCCTTCATGACACCAACAGGTATTTATTGTTATACAGCTATGCCTTTTGGTTTGAAAAATGCAGGTGCAACATACCAAAGATTGGTAAACATGATGTTCAAAGACAAACTGGGGGACACTATGGAGGTATATATCGATGATATGGTGGTGAAATCTAAAAAGGCTGAGGATCACCTCCAGGATATCAAGGAAGCATTTGATATCCTGGATCAATACAACATGAAGCTGAATCCTGCTAAATGCCATTTCGGAGTGGGGCAGGAAAGTTTCTTGGATATATGGTGACAAAAAGGGGGATAGAAGCGAGCCCAGAGCAGATCAAAGCTATCCTGGATATAAAATCACCCTCAAATATGAAGGACGTACAAAGATTGACAGGGCGAGTAGCGGCTTTAAACAGGTTTATCTCGAGATCCTCAGAGAAGTGCAAAGATTTTTATGATATCCTAAAGAAGAATAAAAGATTCGAATGGGGGGAGAAACATGAAGCAGCCTTGCAGGATTTGAAACGATATCTCTCAACCGCACCTCTATTGATGAAGCCTGAAAATGGTGAACCACTATCCCTGTACCTTGCTGTATCAGGGAATGCTGTAAGTGCCGTTCTTATAAAAGATTATGAAGGTCAGCAATATCCTGTTTATTATGTTAGTAAAAGTTTATTAGATGCTGAAACTAGGTACTCTCACTTAGAAAAATTAATACTAGCATTAGTCATGGCATCAACGAAGCTTAGACATTATTTCGAGACACATAGGATACATGTTAAAACAAATTATCCTGTCAAAAATGTGCTTAGGAAACCAGAGATGTCAGGCAGGATGGCCAAATGGTCAGTAAAGTTGAGTGCTTATGATTTAGTGTATGAACCTAGAAATGCCATAAAATCTCAGGCTTTAGCTGACTTTGTGGCTGACTTTAGTAGTGACATTCAGGACGAGGTAGACCTAGAAGTCCAGCAGTTAGGAGAATCCTCAGGATCCTGGACATTATATACTGACGGTGCATCTAATGTAAGAGGAGTAGGATTAGGAATACTACTAAAATCGCCACAGGGGGACATATTACCCCAGGCAATTAGGTGTGAATTTCCTGCTACTAATAATGAGGCAAAATATGAAGCTTTAATTGCAGGATTAGAATTGGCTAAGAGTATGAGTATCAAGAATTTGCAAGTATATGTTGACTCTTTGTTAATTACTAACCATTTTAATGGATCCTATGCAATTAAGGGTGAGAAATTAATCGAATATCTCGATATTCTCAAAAAATTAGCAGGATATTTCGATGTTTTTATACTTGAACAGGTACCAAGGGAGGATAATGCTGAAGCGGATGCCTTAGCAAATTTGGGATCATCGATCAGGATACCTGAAGGGACCCAAATACCAACATTACATGTCTTATATCCTGCAACGAATCCTCAGGATAAAGAAGTAGCGGGTATTCAGGATCCTGGAGCAGAACATCCTGAAGAGGATCCTAAATCCTGGACGGCTCCAATCATGAGATATCTCAAAGAAGGACACATCCCTGGAAATGAGAATCCTAAGGCATTTAGGATGAAGGTATCACGATTCACTATTATAAATAATATTTTATACAAGAAATCTCTTGCAAGACCGTATTTGAGGTGCTTGGAGGATCCTGAAGCCAAAGAAGTACTCCAGGATATACATGAAGGGGATTGTGGTAACCATGCTGGGGGCAGGTCGTTATTCTGAAAAGTATTAAGGACAGGATATTATTGGCCAACAATGAGAAAAGATGCCGCAGAATATGCTCGAAGATGTGACGCATGTCAAAGACATAGTAACATACTGCATCAGCCGGCTGAACCATTATATCCTATTGTTTCCCCTTGGCCATTTATGAAGTGGGGTATGGATATAGTGGGAAAGCTACCAAAAGCTCCGGGAGGAAAAGTCTTTATGCTAGCAATGACGGATTATTTCTCTAAGTGGGTTGAAGCAGAAGCATTTGTTCAAGTTAGAGACCAAGAAGTAGTATCCTTCATCAAGAGGAATATCCTGACCAGATTCGGAGTACCAGCCGAGATAATCTGTGACAATGGTTCTCAGTTTATAAGTAAGAGGACTACTGACTTTTGCAAGAGTTGGGGAATCAAAATGATTACGTCTACTCCGGTACATCCTCAAGCGAATGGATAAGCAGAATCCTCAAACAAGATAATTGTCAATAACTTAAAGAAAAGGCTCGGAGCCAAAAAAGGAAGATGGGCAGAAGAATTACCCTTTGTTTTATGGGCTGATAGGACAACGGTAAAGAATGCAACAGGCCAAACCCCATTTTCCTTGGTATTTGGAGCAGAAGCAATGATTCCAACGGAAATGACAATACCTACTGCAAGATCTACCCTAAGAGATCCTGAGCAGAATCCTGAAGCCTTGAGTCAAGATTTAGACACTATAGATGAGAAGAGAGATGCGGCAAGGCTAAGGATGGCAGCATATCAACAGAGAATATCCAGGGCATATAACAAGAATATTAGGACCAGAAGATTTAAGATTGGAGATTGGGTATTAAGAAAGGCTTTTCAGAATACTACTAACCCTGCCGATGGCAAGTTAGCTCCAAAATGGGAAGAACCATATGAAGTTGAATCAGAAGCAGGGAAAGGAGCATACAGACTCAAGAATATGAAGGGGGATATGCTACCGAGGTCTTGGAATGCTATACACCTTAAGCTCTATTTCAAGTGAGTTTAGAATTTAATTTCTAACTCAAGATGGTATGAATTCTACCTTTTTTAAATATGTTTGGTTTAATTTGTTCTTTGTAACCCAATACTGACTTAAGCATCGGAGGGGTGTTAGCCAAGCTAACACCCACCTTAGTTTACAATTGTTTTGCAAGATATGTTTCAGGATATAGCTCCAGGATATGTACTCAGGATAACTCGAAAGATTAGAGGATTGGCCCCCTCTCTCACGTACAAGGGATCCTGATCCCTTCACAGGTTTAAAGGTATTCACCTTTCTTCTGAATTGGGTTTAAACACCCCGCCTGGAGTGCAAGTTATTCAGGGATAGTTCAAGGTGGCGGGACCAGTCCATGTAAAAGTGGCTAACAATTTCGTTACTGTTGGCTATATCCTGAATCCTAAAGGTATATGAGGATTGATCACCCTCTCTCACGAAAGGGTATTTTCATACTCTCTAAGGTTTAAAGGTTTTCACCTTTCTAAGTCTTGGGGTTTATACACTCCCGCCTGTAGCGCATGAAAATTTGGGATTTTCCCCAGGATACAAGGGATTTATCTCCAGTACATCCTTGGGTTTTACCCTTGGGACGTAAAAAGTTGCCTATGCAATGGAAACTGACATTCAGTAGATTTCTAAAGTATTTGAAGACATTGTACACAGGGGACATCCCTGCCAAGATGGTGATGTAAAGCTAAAAGGATGAGGCTCAGAACTAATACACTAAGTACCTTGCACAGGGGACACCTTCATTGGAAGAATTGCAAAGGGATTGAAGTTTGGTAATAGGTTTATACCCTATTTCTGGTATGATCTTTCCTTTGTAAACATCGTCTAAGTTTTTAGTAACATTATGTTAAGAATCCTGATATATTCTCAAAGTCCTTTTCAGGATATTTGATTAAGGTATTTGAAACTAGTATTAGTTTGGCACTTTGATCATTTAAGTATTATCATAAAATGGTTGTTTTTCAAAAAGCTTTCTACAAAGATGAACGAGCATTTGGGAGTCCTATCTAGTAAAAAAGTTTTTGTAATATGTTGCTGGGTATACTGATCAGGATATTTTATAAGATAACAATATGAAATGTTTTGCAAAGCTAAGATTTATACTTAGAAAAATGAAAAGATAAAATTATTCTTGAAGCAATCAATACTGGTTGATAACCGAAGGTTTCATCCTGAAACCCAGGACCCATCCACCTTCGGCTATCAAATTGTTTAGATACAGAAATAAAAATTGTTCATAAAAACATAAAATTGTTCGAATAATTTAAGGAAATAAGCTCTAGGGGGTAGTGCCTTCTTGGTCCATAGTGGTTTCAGCAACATCCGTCTTGGGATCCGCCTCAGCATCCTTCTCAGCATCGGTTGCTTTTTCAACTGCTTTGGAAGGTTCATCGACAGTTGATTTGGAAGAGGTGCCGCCAAGGTTCTTCAGCTTGGTCTCCCAAGCACCAACATCCCAAGAAGGGCATTCGAAACCTAATGTTTTGGCTTCATGAGCCATCTTCAACCTGGCTTGGAGGAGAGAAATGACGACGGAACTTTTGAGGCTTTCCCGGTAGCTGACCATATCCCGTTCGTACTGCACATGGGCGGCTTCCAGATCGGCCTGGGCTTGAAGAGTAGCTTTGTTGAGAGCAACTTGGTGTTCCTGGATCATAGCTTTGAATTTCTCCTCATAGTGACGAGATTTGGCGGCTGCAATCATGCCTTGGTCGGAGATTGTGATTTCTGCTTCCTTTAGCTTAGATTCAAGTGTTTTGTTAAGCTTGCAGGATTCTTGATATAAATGAACCAAACGCTCAAGACCCTACAAAGGTAAGAGGACAGGGATTAATATTGTTAAATCTTTGAAAATAATGTAAATCGCAGGATATGATATGAGAATACTAACCTGGTTAAGAAAAGAAGTCATAAACCCACTGGCTTCAATGAACCCGTGCTTCTCATAAGGAAAGGTGTCAGAAATGACAGGGGAATCGGGTTCTTTCCTTTTGCGGGAACTGGAACTCCGGGGTTTGGTAGCCGGTGAAGGTTTGGGAATAATGATGGCTTTGGAACTGCTAGGTTTAGATGTGGCTGTGGTCTTGGGGCTAGGTTCTTTCTTGACCTGGATCTGGTCAGAATAGCTGTCCAATTCGTCAAGGTCAAAGACTTCAGGGGTCTTAGCTGGTGCTGCATAAAGGGAAAAGTTTTACTCTTTATCTTATCATTATACTGTTTTGACTAATTATTTTGAAAGAAATTCTTACCAGACATCTCGGATGATGAGTATTGACTGGAACTCGGGACGTGTGTGGTGAAAGTCCTGTCTATTGCAGGTAACTGATAAACAGTATTGATTCTCTCTTCTGACTCGGCGGTAGGGGGAGCGACTTCCTTGAAGTTCACTGCATAAAGATTGAAAAGAAGGATATTAATAAAAGATAAAAATTAAATGGTCTATGAGAATATTTATGACCCTACCGGTGGTTAACCACTCCACCGGAAGGTTGGCACCCTCAGCAATGGAGTCTCATTTCACGAAGAAAAATTTGCGTTGCCATCCGTCTTCGTTTTTGGTGGCCTTGAGAATCAGGGGTTTGCTGGAGGTCGAGAAGAACAAGAACCGGCTAGAGCCGTGGGATCGGAGGCGATAAGCAATAGGCAAATCCTCGATGCGAAGGTCGGAACAATGGAGATTTTTGATTTGATTAAGTACAATTAGTACTCTCCAAACCATGGGCATAGTTTGAGCGAAGGAGATGCCGGTAATTCGAAAGAATTGCATCATGAATTCAGGAAAAGGGTATCGAAGACCTAATGAAAAAGGATATGCTGGAAAACAAACCCATTCGGGGGAAGAAACATCCGATCGGATTGACCGATCGAATGGTCTAAAGACCGTGTTGTCAGGGAAAGCGCCGGAGGCTCTTAAAGCTGCAATGTCTGCGTTGTCAAAAGCGCAGATCTCCTTTTCGGGATTTTTAAGGAGATTCTGCTGGGTGAAGGTCTCGGCATCCATTGCAAGTAAGGTGAAGTAAATTGACAGGAAGAAAATCAGAAATGGAGAATTACCTGAAGGTTCTGTTGAAGATATCTGCTTTTCAAACAAGAAAAGAGAAGATATAGGGGCATCGTGGATCTCCATTGAGTAAAAAACGCGTTGGAAGTTACGATGTGATCTTGACCGTCGCTTTGTTTTAAATGCCTTGAGTTATGGGATAAGATTTTTGAAATATATCCGTTGGATTGGTATACCAACCGATATATTTGGGGACAATTGTTAGGGGTCATTTTCTTTGCATACATATCCTGACCAATATCCTGCCTTTATTTGTTTATTTGTGACCAGGATGCTGGAAGAGGATATTGCTAACATCTTGGGTGATATCCTGAGGTTTATTGAATTAACCACGTGCAGGTTAAAGGCTGAGACTTGCTAATGGTCAAGTGGACTTCTTCTCCTCAAGACTCGGACGAGTTTGTTGAAGGAGAGACGTTGAGCCCGAAAGACCGGGTCTACAACGTTCGATGAAGGAATATTCGGTGGATCCCGGAAGTTTAGGATAGTTTGTTATTTTATCTTTACTATAAATAGATGGGGGCGGATCAGTTTAAGGCACACAATTTACACTTACACTCTCGAACACTTTAACTCTCTAGCTCATTGCAAACACCACACTTGTATTCAAGTTTCATTGTAACACGTAGTCGATCCGCACCACATCCTGCACTGTATCCTGATATTTGAAGCAATAGAAGAACAAGGCAGCTGCGATTGTCAGCTCCCGAGGTTTTATGCCGGCGATCTAGATTGATCAAGGGCTTTCCTCGTACATCTCGTGTCGTATACTTTACTTTTGCTCATAGTTTGATCATAGATACAGCTCAATATCCTGAGCCGTATCCTGAATACTGATTTTCTAAATAACTTAACAAGTTTATTTTCAATACACTTTCTAGCACACTACCTCACTTTACTAATTTGATCACTAAATTGCTTAGGTAATTTTTGACCAAAACACTTGCATTTTCCTATCATCCTCCAGCCTGATATATCTCAAGGCTCTATTTCGAGCTTCCTCCAAGTTCCTGCAAGGATTCATCACAAGATCCTGATAAAACTGGGAATCCTTTTGTAGTCCCATCTTGAATGCTTGGACCGCTGTAGCAACATCAAGGTGTGGGATATCCAAGGATTCCCTGCTGAATTTGTTCACGTAATCCCTTAGGGACTCCTGAGGTCCTTGAGTTATCCTGTAAAGATCACTTGTCATTTTTTCAAAACTCCGACTACAAGAAAATTGACTATTAAATAAATTTACTAAGTGAGCAAAAGATGTAATCGAATGCGGAGGAACATTTAAGAGCCATTTCAAGGCCGATCCTGTTAAGGTAGAACCAAAGCCCTTGCATAAGCATGCTTCCTTGAGCTCCGGAGGGATAGGATTAATCTCCATTCTTTCCCTATACTGGGAAATATGCTCTTCAGGATCCGTAGTCCCATCGTAGAGCTTCATGTTGGGGGTTTGAAATCTTTTCGGGATCTCAGCATCACAGATAGGATATGCGAAACGAGATATCCTGTGGTTGTCTTGGGACACTTCCGGAATTGGCTGGACCACTCCAGGTACACTGGATATCATGTCCTTCAATTTCTGAAGCTCCCTAGTAAATGTTGACGTCATACCTGCATCCTGCAAAGATCCATTATTGTTAGTAGCATGAATATTATTATTTGACACGTTACCAGTCTAAGGATTCTGGCCATATCCTGAAACATATCCTGAGCTCCTCACAGTTGACATCCTGATCGAGGAGGGTATTTCAGAAGTATGATTCTGGGAATGACTAGGCACAATATTCCCCCCTATTATCCTCAGTATACACAGCCGAACTGAAGTTCAAAGTTCTGGGTTGTAAAGGAGTAACAATATCCTCAGCGGATCTGCTCGAGCCAGCTTTTAAGAGTTGTATTTCTCTTAACAGCATTTGGTTAGTTTCCTGTTGCTGCCTCATTTGTTCCTGCACACTTCCAAATAAAGTTAGAATTTCATCATTAGAGGCTAAAACGGGAGCAGATCCCTGAACACTCCGAGTAGGGATAATATCCTGAGGTTGTGAAGAAGCTGGCATCCTTGGAGGAGGTGGTGGAAGCACCGAACCGGTAGTAGCAGAAGTCGTAGCAGACACAGTGGAGGAGCTCATATTTGATCTTGAGGCCATTGTAAACAATGTGGCAAAAAGTTTTGAAAACAGAAAACCGATTAACGATTTCACAAAGATTTTTAGTAAAAGTAGCACCACTTGCCCCACGGTGGGCGCCAAATTGTTTTGGTCAAAAATTACCGAAGCAATTAAGTGATCAAATTAGTTAAGTGGGGTAGTGTGCTAAAAAGTGCGTTGGAAATATGCTGGTTAAGTTGTTTGTAAAAACAGTTTTCAGGATACGGCTCAGGATATTGAGCTGTATCTACGATCAAACTATGAGCAAAAAGTAAAGGAAATGACACGAGATGTACGAGGAAAGCCCTTGATCAATCTAGATCGGCGGCATAAAACCTCGGGAGCTGTCAATCGCAGCTGCCTAGTTCTTCGTATTACTTCAAACGTCAGGATACAGTGCAGGATATCAACCAGATCGCTAAGTGTTACAATGCTTTTTTGTGAAAGTGAAAATTGCGAGAGAACGGGTGTCAGAGTGTAGTGAGTGTAATTGTGATCCCCTATTTGATCTGATATACCCACCTATTTATAGTAACGAAATACAAACTAAAATTCCTATAAATATGGGATGCTCCCGAATATTCCATTGTTAACGTTGTAGACCGAGTAATGCGGCTTCAACGTCTTCATTTGAACAACTTGGACCGAGTCTCCCGAAGAAAGGGTCTTCGTGAACGTTGGGCACCTGGACGCGTACTCCTGCACACAACCCATTAGTAATCCTGAGGATACCATTCAGGATGTTACCAATATCCTGAATGAGCATCCCGGATATGAACAGATATCATACAACCAAGATATAAGTCAAGATATTTCCCAGGATATGAGCTCAGAATTTCACCCATAACAGTTGTATAGGGAATAACCTTCCGAGGTTATACCTTATGGTCACATATTTTAAGTAGTTGTATGATAAGTAGTTTATATGCCTTAAGTAAATGACCAAAATGCCCTTTTCATGCATAATTGGAATTTAAACTGATTATGCAACATAATTAAACATGATTAGGCATATAATACTTGTCATAGGACTAGTTAGACGTCTCGAACGCGCATTTGCGCGAACGACGCGTTAAAGTAGCGTAAGCTACCTTAATGGGTCGTAACGGGTCGTAAGCACTTAGGATAGGTTCCGTTTTAGAATGTAGGCTTTGTTAAACCATGTCATATGAGTTCCAATACTCATTTGGTTTACAAAACCTCATCCTATCCGATCTTCCGATTTAGGTCCGGTTTATTTACTTAGTCACCCATATTAGGTGTCGTTTGATTCCGTGAACCCTCTAGCTTTGCTTGGTTGTTGTTCAAGACTTCTAAGCATCCTCATGTGAGTACATAGTCCCATCTTTTACTGTTTTCAAATGTTTTGGGGTGAAGCATGTGTACCTAATTGTTATGTTCATGGTTTCAAAGTATAATTAATTATACGTGTTAGGGCATGAATTTTATGCTAAGGATCATCTATCCTGAGACTGGACATGGATCACGGATCCTTAATGGATGATGCAGAGAGTCTGAGGATCCAGAGTCTGAGGATCACGAGTCTGAGGATCCTTAACAGAACTTATGTTTTCTAACAATTGTCACGTTTTTAATGTTTAAATGCAGGTAATGGACGTAGTGGACTCATTCTTAGCTGGAATTTCGGGGAATATTCGTTCATATGGCACATGCTTGATTAAATATAACCGTTTTTGGAGAACATGGGTCATTTCCACCTTTTTAGGAGAGTTAGTTTCTTGATATTTTGCTAACTTTTAAGGGGAATGTTTTGGTCAAAAATCAGATGAGGATAATGCAACCAAACTCTTTGTTAAGGGGTATGATGCTTGAATTGGTAAACAATAATAAGGATCACTATGAAATGAATTGCACAGGAGACACAAAGATTTATACGAGGAAAAAGCCCTTGATCAATGTATGATCTCCGGCATAAAAAACCTCGGGTGATGGAAACTACCGATCACCAACTCAAATTAAACAATAACTTTTTTACAACTTCGGATGATAGCGAGCTAAGTACAAGGATCACTATAGTGTATCGTGTAGAAATGTATGAAGAAATGCTAAGTGTTTTGCCGAGAGCTGGTGAGTGCAGTTGTACGAGTGTGTGTAGCCAAAAAAATAGCCAAGTGTTGTCTAATTAGCTCGCTACCCCCTTTAAATCTAGTAAAAATATCTAAATAACTAACTATCCGCAATTCATGCCTTCTCCCCACGATCTCCATAACGTTCACCATGGTCAAGCACGTGCGGAATAAGCGTGGAATATTCTTCAGGAACGTTACCAAGACTAAGTCCAAGCTGTTATTCCTGCAAAATAATATCGAATTCAAAGCAAACAATCATTAGTATAAGGATCCTGAGGATGATCCATGATCCTGATCCTGAAGCACTTCTGAGGATCACTAACCGACACAGAAGTAAGGATCACCAAAGAGGATAACAATTGAGGATCACAGGTCATTCAAAAATCCTCCCCTAACAATTGCCCCCAAAATATAAGGAGTAATATTGTAAATAAACGAGTTGTATTTTGTTGATCTTATCCGTAACAGACTAACGGATAACTAGTCGTTGAAGACGGACTAGCCGTTGCAAACCTGACGTCACTGAAGTGACAATCCTGCAAATCATCATTATAAATAGGAGTTAGAGATAGGATCAATTTGCATTTAAATCCGAGAGAAACTCCCTTTAAATTCTCAGTCGAAGATCAATCAGGTATCTCTTCTCTTATTTCTCCTTCTCTTACTCTGTTTTTCTTTCTTTACCAACATCACGTTAAGAATGATGCTCCGGTCCTCCCCCGCCAAGGATCACCAGAAGGATAGCCCTTTGAAGAGTCAAGGGATCATCAAAGACTCAGTGAATGAGAGGTGTTGCTTTACCGATCCTCAAATAGATAAGATCCGGCACTGCTTTCCGGCGAACGCCTTTTTCAAACCTTTCGATCCCACTGTTCTGAGCGACTACATTTCTGAAACATGGGTTGCCTTTCCGGTTACCCCGTTCACCATAGGATACACCTATCCTTTTCCAGCTTTTACCCAATCCTTTTTCTCCCTTACCGGCATCTCCTACATCCAAGCTATGCCGATGATCTGGAGGGTCTTATACACCCTTGAAAAGATGATAGAGCAGGAAGGGATTGATTTAGGAATGTCAGAACTGGCAGAGATGTATGATCTCACGACGTTTGGATCCCACTGATATCTGTTCAAGCAAAAACCCGACGAAGAACATCCCATTTTTAAAGCCACCAAGAACGATACAAACTGGAAGCGACGCTTTTTCTTTGTCAGAAGGGATACCATTCCAAACGGAAAGGATCTACCAAGGAAGTGGTCCACCCATGGTAGGACGGAGGATCCTGAGAAGGATCAGCAGGTAATCTTGCTTTTGTAATAGGATCACTAATTCCCTTTTGTTTTATGTTATGCAGCTGTCACTGTTTCACATCTCATACCATCTCCTGATACTAAGGAAAGGCTTGTTGTTTTTAGAGGACTCGGTCCTGAAACAAGATCATTCAAGACAATCACCCAGGATTCTCAAGAGGTATCCTCAGGCTCAGTCACCATGTCAAGTAAGCATCCTGCTTTTTATATAGTTAAAGATTAAATAAATAGTTAAATAGCAATAGGATAAGGATACTTATCTTGCTTTGGATGTGTAGGTGCCGGAAAAGCTTCCAAGCCTGCCTCCCAGTTCAACATGGCCGACCTTGACACCGTCCGATCCAGAAAGAAGAAGACCATTGCCAGCCCTAGTGTCTCCATCCCCAAGGCACCCACTAAAGGAAGGGGTGGCAAGAAAAGAAAAGCCTCTGAAGCTGAGGATCTGCAAGGTCTGCCCCTGATCCGCCACCAGTTCCTTGAATACTTCAACGATGTAAGGATCCTTGTCCCTGCTTTAGGTATCCAGCTTATTTGAGGATCACCTGTTCTTGAACTGTTCTTTATCTTTTTTGCAGAAATTTGCTGAGATTGAGGACTACGTGGGGAGCGTTGAGGAGCTAGACAAGAAGATTGCTGACCTCCAACAAGTTGCAGTGCTCAAGGATCTTAAGATTGCTGATCTCGAAAGAGCCCTTCAAGACGCCAAGACTAAGACAGCTAAAATCTTGATCGACATCGACTACGAGAAGCATGATCTCATAGAAGGTGCAAAGTTCTCTGCTGCCATCACAATGTACAAGACAAAACTGAAGATGGCCGAGGAGGCTCAAGATCCTGACTTCGACAGAAGCAGCTGGGATGTTGAGGGCTGGAAGGCGAGGTTAGCTGATCTGGAAGATGATGAGGAGGCTGAGGAGGTTTTGGCGATCGAGGCCGGAGGCAGTGGAAAGGATCAGGTGAAGGATACCGAAGCTGGAGGGGATAAAGATGCAGCGAATGTGTAGGCTGCATGATTGGGCGATGATGGACATTCCTAGACGTAGCCGGAGCCCAATTTTTAAATTTGGTAGTAGTTTGTTTTATGGTTGTGCTGTTTTAAAACAATGATGGTCTGTATTTGAACAATAGTTTTAGGATTAAGGATCTGGGATCCTTTGGACCATAGGTAGGATTACAAATGGTGGAGGGATCCTCTGTTTGGGGGATGAAGCCATTGTGATCCTGCCGCCTTTTGATTTCCTGCACTTGCTATAACCGCATAAACAATGGACACCCGTTGCCAACCCATGTGGACGGGCCACGCTTTGCTGGTAGAAACGTGGGTTGGCAATTTTGACAACTTTTGACGGTTAATCCTTTGTTAATAAAATAACTTTAAACTTTTTTGGCTTATTTTGTGTTGTTATCCTTGTTTGTCCTTTTGATTTTCAATTGTTTTGATGTACACTTGTCTGAGTAAGAAAAGTTGAACAAATTAAAAAATTAGGATATGATCCAGGATCAAGTATCCAATCGTTGAAAAATTCCAAAAAGTGGTATATCTTAAGGATCATGAGTTCAGTTGTCAAAGTATTAGGGTTATTCAAATAATCAATGAATAAAATCAGAATAGTTAAGGATCATACCTAAGGATCCAAGTTAGGATCCTAACCCTTAATACTATAACCAGGATACTCATAGGACAAACCTTAATAAGAGGTAAGGATCAAGGATCCTTGGTTGTTTAACTTCGAAGACCTGAAATAGAACATAACTTGGGACTAAGCCATTATAAGATAAAAGTTAGCAACTGGGGACAAGCCCAAAGGATAACTGGGGACAAGCCCAAGGATAACTGGGGACAAGCCCAAGGATAACTGGGGACAAGCCCAAGGATAACTGGGGACGAGCCCAAGGATCGTGTGTGAACTGGAGTATGGCCCTAACTGGTGACTATCCAAACTCAGTGGCATGAAAATGCCAAAACCTTAGCTAACGTGAAAACGTTAGAAACCTTAAGAACGGATGTATGGTACGTCTACCATTATACGTAGGATCCTAGGTATAGCCAGTACAATAGAATTATCAGCCCCTAAAACGAGTACTGGTCCCACTGCCATGAACTATACCAGGATCATCGTGCGCTACTGGCGGAATTGGGGTCAAGCCCAAATAACTGGGGTCAAACCCAAGTAACTGGTTGCTTTTGTGGATAATCATCCTTTTGCTAAGAGTACCTGATCCTTCAAAACTCAAAATCACGTGAAAGGGGGATAAAGGATGCAGGATCCTTATCCTTATGTGAGAAAGTAAGGAAATGAAATAGTTTAAGATTAGAATGTTACCAAAATGAGGATCATCTGTACTTTGAGGATCCTTTAAGGATATTTATACTGTGAGGATCATGGATCCTTATCACATGAAGTATTTCTTCAAATGGACAGCATTCCAGGCTCTAGGTAGCAAATCACCTTCCATTGTTAGCAATCGATATGCCCCCTTTCCTGCCTCAGCTTCAATCAAGTAAGGTCCTTCCCATTTTGGTGCCAACTTTCCATCAGCAGGATTGGTGGTATTCTGAAATGCTTTCCTCAGTACCATATCACCAACTTGGAACTTCCTGATCCTGACATTTTTGTTGTAGGCTCCAGCCATTCTTTGCTGATAACTTGCCATCCTTATCCTTGCCAAATCTCTGATTTCTTCTATAGTATCCAGGTCTTGAACCAAGTTCTCATCATTTTCCTCAGGATCACGAATACTTGTTCTAGCAGTTGGAACCATCATTTCTGTAGGGATCACTGACTCTGCCCCAAATACCAAAGAGAATGGAGTTTGGCCAGTAGCATTCTTAGGAGTTGTCCTATCAGCCCAAAGCACATAAGGTAGTTCTTCTGCCCATTTCCCTTTCTTGGATCCAAGCTTCTTCTTCAAATTGTTGATGATGATCTTATTGGAGGATTCTGCCTGACCATTAGCTTGTGGGTGGACTGGTGTTGATGTTATCATCTTAATCCCCCAGCTGTCACAAAAGTTAGTAGTTCTGCCCCCAATGAATTGGGAACCATTATCACATATAATTTCAGAAGGAATACCAAATCTAGTTATAATATTTCTTTTAATGAAGGATATAACTTCCTTTTCTCTGACTTGGGCAAAAGCTTCAGCCTCTATCCACTTGGAGAAGTAATCAGTCATAGCAAGCATGAACACTTTTCCACCAGGTGCCTTAGGGAGCTTACCAACTATATCCATGCCCCATCTCATGAATGGCCAAGTGGAGGATATAGGATGCAATAATTCAGCTGGTTGATGAAGGATATTGCTGTGTCTCTGACAAGGATCACACTTCTTAGCATACTCCACAGCATCTCTCTTCATAGTTGGCCAATAGTATCCTGTCCTCAGGTTCCTTGAGAATAATGCCCTGCCCCCAGTGTGGTTTCCACAATCTCCTTCATGGAAGTCTTTTAAAACTTCTTGGATTTCAGGATCCTCAATACACCTTAAATATGGTCCTGCAAGAGATCGTTTATACAACATATTATTTAAAATTGTGAATTGAGATACCTTAATTTTGAAAGCCCTAGGGTTTTCTCCTGTAGGAATCTCTCCATGTTGTATGTATCTCATGATTGGAAGGATCCATGATCCTGAATGAGATTGATTATCATCACTAGGGATGATTGCAGAATCCTCTCCTATCTCCATAGCCACATGATCCTCGATAGCCGGAGTCAGGATATGAATAATAGGGATCTTGATATCCTCCAGGATCTTCAAGGATGATCCTAAGTTGGCTAATGCATCTGCCTCTGCATTCTCTTCTCTTGGTACCTGTGTCAAACTAAAGGATACAAAAGAGAGTGCCAATTCTTTGACTATCTCCAAATATTTGATTAGCTTTTCACCTTTAACAGCATAGGATCCATTAAAGTGATTAGTGATTAACAAAGAATCTACATGTACCTCAAGATACCTGATCCTCATATGCTTAGCAATTTGCAAGCCAGCTATCAAGGCTTCATATTCAGCCTCATTGTTAGTGGTTTGAAACTCACAAGCTATAGAGTGGGGTATTATGTCCCACTGTGGCGATTTTAGTAGTATCCCAAGCCATGTTCCTTTGACATTTGAGGATCCATCAGTATAGAGTATCCAAGGATCCTTGGTTTCCTCTAGCTGCTGGACTTCTAACTCAGCTTCCTTTTGCAAATCACTACTGAAATCTGCCACAAAGTCGGCTAATGCTTAGGATTTAATGGCTGTCCTGGGCTCATATCTTATATCATATGCACTAAGCTTCACTGCCCACTTAGCCATCCTTCCTGACATTTCAGGTTTCCTGAGGACATTCTTGATTGGAAAATTAGTTTTGACGATAATAGCAAGAGTTTCAAAATAATGTCTCAATTTAGTAGATGCCATAATTAATGCGAGGATAAGTTTTTCTAAGTGTGAGTACCTGGATTCAGCATCAAGTAAACTCTTACTTACATAATAGACAGGATGTTGTGTACCTTCGTGATCCTTAACAAGGACGGCACTTACTGCTTTTGAGGATACCGCGAGATATAAGGATAACACGTCTCCTTTTTCTGGTTTCATCAAAGCCGGGGCCGAGGATAGGTAATCCTTAAGAGCTCTTAAGGCACTTTCATGCTTCTCAGTCCACTCGAATTTCTTGTTCTTCCTTAGGATATCATAGAATTCCTTGCACTTTTCTGAGGATTTGGATATGAATCTGTTTAGAGCTGCAATCCTGCCTGTTAACCTCTGAACATCCTTAGCATTGGCAGGTGACTTGATGTTCACTATAGCTTTGATTTGTTCTGGACTGGCTTCAATGCCTCTCTTTGTCACCATATATCCTAAGAATTTACCTGCTTTAACACCAAAGTGACATTTTGAAGGATTAAGTTTCATGTTATATTTGTCAAGGATATTGAATGCTTCCTCCAAGTCTCTTAGGTGATCCTCAGCCTTTTTTGATTTTACCACCATATCGTCTATGTAAATCTCCATAGTATGTCCAATCTGATCCTTGAACATCATATTCACTAGCCTTTGATAAGTTGCACCTGCATTTCTTAGTCTGAATGGCATAGCAATATAGTAGTATATACCAGTTGGAGTCATAAAGGCTGTATCCTCTTGATCGGATGGTTCCATCTGAATTTGTTGAAATCCAGACGAAGCATCCATAAAAGTTAACAGTTCATGACCCGCAGTTGCATCCACCATGGAGTCAATGTGGGGTAATGGGAAAGGATCCTTGGGACATGCCTTATTTAAATCGGTGAAATCGACACATACCCTCCACTTTCCGTTTTTCTTTTGAATAACAACCACATTGGCCAACCATCTTGGATACTTGACCTCTCTAATCATACCTGCTCGGAGTAATTTCTCTACCTCCTCCTGGATAATGGCATTTCTTTCTGGTGCAAATTTCCTCATCTTTTGATGGATTGGTTTGAAGGACCTATCAATGCCAAGTTTGTGAGTGATTATATCTTTAGATATACCTGTCATGTCTTCGTGTTTCCATGCAAAGGTGGTCTTTCTCCTTTTGAGGAAGGATATGAGGTCTTCCTTTATTTCGCCAAGGATCCCTGATCCTATATAAACTTTAGATTCAGGATCATCAGGATCCATAAGGATTTCTACTACATCCTGTTCTCTTGCCTCCAAGACATCCCTTGGAGGACGCTTTAATTGCTATTGCTCCCTTGACCTTGATGTTGGTTTCATTGATGAGGTGTAGCAGTTCTTAGCCTCTTGCTGATCACTATCAATCTTCACTATTCCCCAAGGACTAGGAAGCTTCACACATTGATGATAAGTGGATGGGACTGCCTTCATGTCATGTATCCAAGGTCTGCCAAGGATCACATTACAACAAGATAAACAATCAATAACACAAAACTTTTGGTAAGAATGTAGGCCTTCGATATAGATTGGGAGTTTAATGTCCCCCAGAGTATTCATAGTCTCGCCACTGAATCCCACGAGCACAGAGGATCTTGGTATGATATCGGATTCAGGAATATTCATCTTCTTGAGGACATCAAGCTGGATAATGTTCACAGAGATTCCTCCGTCTATAAGGATCCTGCGAACAAAATGGTTAGAAATAAAAAGAGTGATAACCAAACCATCATGATGAGGATCCTGAATGTCAACACGATCATCCTCATCAAAAGTTATAACTTTTCCTTCGGAGACACTGGATGTTCAAATGGGTCTATCTCCATTATCCATCTTGGTTTCCTTTGCATGTCTTTTAGCTGCAGAGAAGGATGTTCCACAAATGTCTGATCCTCCAGAAATAAAGTTTATAACTTGTGCATCTGCTGGAGGGGCTGGAGCTTTCTCTGGGATCCTTTCAGGATCCTGAGTCCTTGACTTCTTTCTCCCCAATAATTCTTTCAAGTGCCCCTTGCTCAACAAGTATCCAATTTCTTTTCTTAGTGCGATGCATGCTTCTGTGAGATGCCCAAAATCTTCATGATATGTGCACCACTTTGACTTGTCTTTAGTTGCAGCTGGTCTGTCATTTTTCCTGGGCCATCTAGCTTTATCACCTAAATTCTGCATCGCAAGGATTAGTTCATTGTTATCGACAGAAAAGCAATATTCGGAAATTGGAGGATAATCCTCATCATCCTCTTCTTGTTCAACAGCATGCACATTCTGGTTATCAGATTTGTTATAGGATCTGAACTTGTTGTTCTTGAATGAGGATCCTTGCTTCTCTTGCTTTGAGGATCCTGCTAACCTCTCCTGGATCCTCTTGTCATCCTCTAACCGGATGAACCTAAGGGCCCGGGTTCTTACCTCATCTAGATTCCTGCATGGTGTCATAACAAGATCATCATAGAATAATGAATCCCTAAGCAATCCCATTTTAAAGGCTTCAACAGCCGTAGCTATATCCAGGTTAGGAATATCTAAGGATTCTTTACTAAATTTAGTGATATAATCCCTTAATGATTCATTATGACCTTGGGTTATCCTATACAGATCACTAGTTAAACGCTCAAATTTTCTACTACAAGAAAACTGGTTATTAAATAGGTTAACTAGATTAGCAAACGAAGTAATAGAGTAAGGGGAAGACTTAGCAGCCATTTAAGAGCCGATCCAGTAAGAGTGGATCCAAATCCCTTGCACAGACATGCTTCCTTTAACCTTTCTGGGATGGGATTAATCTCCATCCTTTCCCTGTACTGTGCTATGTGTTCTTCAGGATCTGTTGAGCCATTATACAACTTCATGGTAGGCACATGGAACCTCTTGGGTATCTCAGCATCACAGATTGGTGGTGCAAAACGAGATATCTTGTGGCTCCCATCTGCAATCTCTAGGATAGGCTTGACCACTCCTGGGACACTTGATATCATATCCTTTAACTTTTGCAATTCTCTGGCCATGGCATGATTGATACCTGTATCCTGCCTAAGGCCATGGTTAGTGGTATAAGAATTATTGAAAGTGTTACCTCCCATTGGATTCAAATTAGGAAGAGCGGATGTGAATCCATATTGTTGAGGCTCTGGAATGACCGATGGACCAGTAGAAGCAATGGTCTGCATTGGAATAAAATCTCCCTGATGGATATCGGAATTCCCTGATTGCAAACTCCTTAAGGATCCCGGAATCGGGAAGGATCCCTGAAACTGAGAGGATCCTTGGACCTGGGAGGATCCTGGGACGTAGGAAGATCCTTGAACCTGGGGGGATCCTTGAACATAGGAGGATCCTTGAACCTGGGAGGATCCTTGAAACTGAGAGGATCCTTGGACCTGGGAGGATCCTAGAACATAGGAGGATCCTTGAACCTGGGAGGATCCTTGAAACGGCCAGAATCCTTGAATCTGCTACGCTCCTGAATATCCTTCTGAGCTTACGAAGGATCCTATATGCTGAGGATGGGATCCTGCTGGTTGCAAGTGTGACCCTGAAGCCTGAGTCATTGCTGATGATCCGTAATGCACTCCTTTTGGCCCTCCCACATATTGAACATCTGAAACCGCTGAAGGCTGAGAAGTTATAACCGGAGTATCGAAATTCAAAGATCTGGGCATCAGTGGGGAATGATCCTCTGCCGATCTCTTCTGTTTCTTGATGTCTCCAATTTCTCTAAGAATCCTTTCATTGGTCTTATCCTGCTGCTGTATATGCTCCTTCATATGCAAAATCAGAGTAAACAAGTCACTAGTAGTAGGAGTATAAGAAGCAGAAGAAGTTGGAGGTTTTGAGAAAATGGGAGTTGGTTTCTTCTCGGCATTTTTCTGAGGTCCAAAAGGTGGTGGAGGCAAAGGTGGAATGCCCTGGGATGAATTGACTGCAGACATCGCACTGGATGTGTTCTTTGATGATGAAGCCATCTACTTGGATGTAACGAACCGGAATGATCACAAAAATGAGAATTTCTTAGGAACGAAGCACCAATTGCCCCACGGTGGGCGCCAAATTGTTTTGGTCAAACATCAGATGAGGATAATGCAACCAAACTCTTTGTTACGGGGTATGATGCTTGAATTGGTAAACAATAATAAGGATCACTATGAAATGAATTGCACAGGAGACACAAAGATTTATACCAGGAAAAAGCCCTTGATCAATGTATGATCTCCGGCATAAAAAACCTCGAGTGATGGAAACTACCGATCACCAACTCAAATTAAACAATAACTTTTTTACAACTTCGGATGATAGCGAGCTAAGTACAAGGATCACTATAGTGTATCGTGTAGAAATGTATGAAGAAATGCTAAGTGTTTTGCCGAGAGCTGGTGAGTGCAGTTGTACGAGTGTGTGTAGCCAAAAAAATAGCCAAGTGTTGTCTAATTAGCTCGCTACCCCTTTTAAATCTAGTAAAAATATCAAAATAACTAACTATCCGCAATTCATGCCTTCTCCCCACGATCTCCATAACGTTCACCATGGTCAAGCACGTGCGGAATAAGCGTGGAATATTCTTCAGGAACGTTACCAAGACTAAGTCCAAGCTGTTATTCCTGCAAAATAATATCGAATTCAAAGCAAACAATCATTAGTATAAGGATCCTGAGGATGATCCATGATCCTGATCCTGAAGCACTTCTGAGGATCACTAACTGACACAGAAGTAAGGATCACCAAAGAGGATAACAATTGAGGATAACAGGTCATTCAAAAATCCTCCCCTAACAGGGAAAACAGCTCATTAGAGGCATAAGTCGTACACACCACAGAAAAAACACATAACACTCGAATTCTCTGCAAACACTTAGCAAAAACACACACTTACACTAGCAATTCATTGTATTGAGCTTGTTTTCTTCCGAAGTTGTACAAGGATCATTATCGTTTTTGCAATATATTTGGTGATCGGTAGTTTCCATCACCCGAGGTTTTTTATGCCGGAGATCTTCTAAAGATCAAGGGCTTTTTCCTAGTATAAATCTCGGTGTTCAACGTTGATTTCATATACTTGTCGTTCATACAAATAACCAAGCATCATACCTCACAAAATCAGATTTGGTTGCATTATCCTTGTGTGATTTTTGACCAAAACAGTTTGGCGCCCACCGTGGGGCAATTGGTGCTTCAATTCTGGGAAATTTTGTTCATTTCATTCATTTCGGTTCATTACCTTCAACCACATGGCTTCTCAGGGAAAAACTACTTCAAGTTCCATGTCGGCGGTTTCCTCATCACATGACATTCCACCATTGCATCATCTTCCTCTTGCATTCCAGAATAATGCTCCGAAGAAGACAACCCCCGTTTTCACAAAACCAACTGTTGTTTCTTCCTCTACACTTACTAACAGTGATCTTTATGCTTTGATTTTGCAGATGAGAGGATACATGCAACAACAGGACGAAACTAGTGGCAGGATCCTTCGCGAAATTGATAAAATCAGCAGAGGATCATCCCCCTTTGCTGCCGAGGTCGCTGAATTTCGACACTCCGGTAATAACTTCTCGGCACTTTGCAGCTCCAGATGTCCAATACCAGGGTGGATCAACAGGAATGCGTTCTGGATCATCGGCAATGTCTCAGGCTCAAGGATCCTCTTTCCAGCCTTCAGGATCCTCATTTCAGCATCAGTGATTCTTCACCAGTTTAGGAGAATGCATGGGGATGCAGCCAATTCAAGGATCCTCTCAGGTTCAAGGATCCTCTCAGGTTCAAGGATCCTCTCAGGGTCAATGATCCTCTCAGGTTCAAGGATCCTCTCGGGTTCAAGGATCCTCTCGGGTTCAAGGATCCTCTCAGGTTCAAGGATCCTCTCAGGTTCAAGGATCCTCTCAGGTTCAAGGATCCTCATCTCAGGTTTCCGGATCCATGGATTATCTTCCAAGACCTTCATTCACAGCACATCAAGGATCCAACATCTTCCAGGATCAAGGATACTTAAGGAGTGTGCAACCCGGAAGTTCAGATGTTCATCTAGGAGACTTCATACCGATGCAGACTATTGCCTCTTCTGGTCCCTCAGTTATACCAGAATCCCGTCAATATGGATTCACATCTGGAATTCCAAACTTGAATCCTACGGGAGGTAACACTTTTAATAATTCTTATAACACTAACCATGGCTTTACACAGGATACAGGTATCAATCAAGCTATGGCTAGAGAATTACAAAAGCTGAAGGATATGATATCCAGCGTTCCAGGAGTGGTTAAACCCATTCCTGAGATTGCAGATGAGAGCCATAGGATATCTCGTTTTGCACCACCTATTTGTGATGCTGAGATACCCAAAAGGTTCCAAATACCAACTATGAAGCTGTATGATGGTTCAACGGATCCAGAAGAACATGTAGCTCAGTACAGAGAAAGGATGGAGATCAACCCCATCCCAGAGAGGTTAAAAGAAGCATGTCTATGCAAGGGTTTCGGATCCACACTCACAGGATCAGCTCTTAAATGGCTGCTAAGTCTTCCCCCTTACTCTATTACTTCATTTGCTAATCTAGTTAACCTGTTTAATAGTCAATTCTCATGTAGAAGAAAATTTGAACGATTAACTAGTGATTTATACAGGGTTACTCAAGGTCAAAATGAATCACTTAGAGATTACATCACTAAGTTTAGTAAAGAATCCTTAGATATTCCTAACCTGGATATTGCCACGGCTGTAGAAGCCTTTAAAATGGGTTTACTTAGGGATTCAATGTTCTATGATGATCTTGTCATGACCCCTTGCAGGAACTTAGATGAGGAAAGGAACAGGGCCCTTAGGTTCATCCGTTTAGAGGATGACAAAAGGATCCATGAGAGATTGTCAGGATCCTCAAAGCAAGACAAATAAGGATCCTCTCTCAAGGATAACTGATCCAAGCAATACTCCAACCATGACAACCAGAATGTGCATGCTGTGGAACAAGAGGAAGATGATGAGGATTATCCTCCTATTTCTGAACATTGTTTTTCTGCTGATAATAATGAACTAATCCTTTCTATGCAGAGTTTAGGTGACAAGGTTAGGTGGCCAAGGAAGAATGACAAACCGCCTGCCACCAAAGACGAATCGAAATGGTGTGCTTACCATGGGGATTCTGGTCATCTCACAGATGAGTGCATAGCATTAAGGAAGGAGATAGGTTATCTTTTGAGCAAAGGATACTTGAAGGAATTGCTTGGAAGGAAAAAGTCAAGGATCAAGGATCCTGAGAAAGTTCCTGAAAAAGCTCCTCCTCCACCAGCTGATGCTCAAATCATCCATTTCATCTCCGGAGGTTCTCAGCAACTAAGAGACATGCAAAGGAAACAAAGATGGAGAATAGGGACAGACCTGTTCGAACTTCCATTCTTACCCAGGAAAAGTCATATCCTTTGATGAGGATGACCGTGTCGACATACATGATCCTCATCATGACGGTTTGGTTATTACATTATTTATATCTAACCATTTTGTTCACAGGATTCTCATTGATGGGAAAAGCTCAGTGAACATAATCCAGTTGGATGTCCTCAATAGAATGGACATCCTTGAATCCGATATTGTCCAAAGATCATCTGTCCTTGTGGGATTCAATGGAGAGACAAAGATTACATTGGGGGACATCAAACTTCCTATCTATATAGAGGGAGTGAATTCTTTTAAAACATTCTATGTTATTGATTGCTTATCTTGCTGTAATATCATCTTTGGCAGGCCATGGATACATGATATGAAGGCAGTCCCCCTCAACATATCATCAATGTGTCAAGCTCCTAACTCTATAGGATGTGGTGAAGATAGAAAGTGATCAGCAAGAGGCAAAGAACTGTTACACTTCTTAAATAAATCCAGCCTCCAAGGAGCAAGACGTCATGGAGGCAAGAGAGCAAGACATCAAGGATATTCTGTTGAACCCAGAGGATCCTGAATCCAAAATTTTTATAGGATCCGGGATCCTAGACAGTATTGAGCAGGATTTAGTATCCTTCTTGGAAAGAAGAAAATCTACCTTTGCTTGGAAACATGAAGATATGACAGGTATATCTAAGAATGTTATTACTCACAAACTTGGTATTGACAGGTCTTTCAAACCAATACACCAAAAAAGGAGAAAGTTTACACTTGAAATGAATGCCATTACCCCAGAAAAGGTAGACAAATTGCTCAGGGCAAGTTTGAGTGGACTGATAAGCACGAAGCTGCACTCAAGGTTCTTAAGGATTATCTATCCTCAGCACCAGCCCTGATGAAACCAGAAAATGGAGAATCGTTATCCTTATACTTAGCTATTTCAGCTAAAGCAGTAAGTGTGATCCTAGTTAAGGATCATGAAGGCTCTCAACATCCGGTATACTATGTAAGTAAAATTCTACTTGATGCTGAGGCCAGGTATTCTCATTTAGAGAAATTAATTCTTGATTTAATTATGGCTTCTGCTAAACATAGACATTATTTCGAAACTCACACCATTATTGTGAAAACTAACCTTCCTATCAAGAATGTTCTCAGGAAACTTCAAATGCCAGGTAGAATGGCAAAGTGGGCAATCAAGCTTATTGCATATGACATTAAGTATGAACCCAGGACTGCCATCAAGTCCCAAGCTTTAGCTGACTTTGTGGCTGATTCCAGTAGTGATCTACAAAGGGAAGCAGAATTAGAAGTTCAACAACTTGAGAAGACCAAGGATCCTTGGACACTCTTCACGGATGGAGCTTCAAATGCTAAAGGAAATGGACAAAGCACACTACTAAAATCGCCACAGGGGGACATTATACCCCAATCCATTGCATGTGCATTCCAAACCACTAATCATGAGGCAGAGTATGAGGCCTTGATAGCAGGTTTGCAATTAGCTAACAATATGAGTGTTAGGGCATGAATTTTATGTTAAGGATCATTTATCCTGAGACTAGGCATGGATCACGGATGCTTAATGGCTGATGCAGAGAGTCTGAGGATCCAGAGTCTGAGGATCCAGAGTCTGAGGATCACGAGTCTGAGGATCACGAGTCTGAGGATCACGAGTCTGAGGATCCAGGATCCTTAACAGAACTTATGTTTTGCACGTTTTTAATGTGTAAATGTAGGTAATGGATGTAGTGGACCACTCCTTTGCTGGAATCTCGTGGAATATGCTTTTAGGCACGTGCATATTGAAGAAATAACCGTTAGTGGTGGTCATGGGTGACTTCCACCTTTTTCGGGAAGTTAGTTAGTTGTTTATTTCTTATATTTTTAAGGGGAAAACAGCTCAAGGAAGGCACAAGTCGTGCACACCACACAAAAAACACACAATACACGAATTCTCTGCAAACACTTAGCAAATAACACACACTTACACTAGAAATTCATTGTATCGAGCTTGTTTTCTTCCGAAGTTATACAAGGATCACTATTGTTTCAGCAATATATTTGGTGATCGGTAGTTTCCATCACCCGAGGTTTTTTATGCCGGAGATCTTCCAAAGATCAAGGGCTTTTTCCTCGTATAAATCTCGGTGTTCATCGTTGATTTCATATACTTGTCGTTCATACAATTAACCAAGCATCATACCCCGTAATAGAGAGTTTGGTTGCATTATCCTCGTCTGATTTTTGACCAAAACAGTTTGGCGCCCACCGTGGGGCAATTGGTGCTTCGTCCTTAGAAAAATACACATTTCTGTGCTTATTTCGGTTCACTACAACCAAGCAAATGGCTTCCTCAGCGAAGAATGCTTCAAATTTGATGCCCTCATTCACTTCTTCACAAGGCGTCCCTCCTTTGCCTCCACCACCTTCTGGATCCCAGAAGAATACCGAGAATGCTGCGAAGAAACCAACTCCCATTTTCTCAAAACCCCCAACTTCTTCTGCTTCTTACACTCCCACTACTAGTGACATGTTTACTTTGATTTTGCAGATGAAGGATCAGATAAGGCAACAGGATAAGACCAATGAGAGGATTCTCAAAGAAATCGGAGATCTCAAGAAACAAAAGACAACGGCAGAGGATCATTCCCCACTGGTGCCAAAATCCTTGAATTTTGATACTCCGGTGATTACTTCTCAGCCATCAGTGGCTCCAGATGTTCAATATGTGGGTGGACCAAAAGGAGTGCACCACGGAACAACAACAGTGACCCAGGCATCAGGTTCATATTTCCAGCCAGCGGGATCCTATCCTCAGCATATGGGGTCCCTCACGAATTCAGGAGGATATTCGGGAATGCAGCAGATTCAAGGATCCTCCATCGTTCAAGGATCATCCCAGGTTCAAGGATCCTCCTTTGTTCCAGGATCATCCCAGGTTCAAGGATCCTCCTTCGTTCCAGGATCATTCCAGGTTCAAGGATCCTCCTTCATTCCAGGATCATCCCAGGTTCAAGGATCCTCCTTCGTTCCAGGATCATCCCAGGTTCAAGGATCCTCCTTCGTTCCAGGATCGTCCCAGTTTCAGGGATCCTTCCAGATGCCAGGATCCTTGAGGAGTTTGCAAACAGGAGGTTCAGATGTCCATCAGGGAGATTTTATTCCAATGCAGACCAATGCTCCTACTGGTCCCTCGATCATTCCAGAGTCTCAACAATATGGATTAACATCCAATCTTCCTAATCTGAATCCAATGGGAGGTAACACTTTTAATAATTCATATACTACTAACCATGGTCTTATGCAGGATCCAGGTATCAATCATGCCATGGCCAGAGAATTGCAAAAGCTAAAGGATATGATATCAAGTGTTCCAGGAGTGGTCAAACCTATCCCAGAGATTGCAGATGGGAGCCACAAGATATCTCGTTTCGCACCACCAATCTGTGATGCTGAGATACCCAAGAGGTTCCATGTGCCTACAATGAAATTGTATGATGGTTCGACGGATCCTGAAGAACACATAGCACAATACAGGGAGAGGATGGAGATCAATCCAATCCCAGAAAGGTTAAAGGAAGCATGCCTGTGCAAAGGATTCGGATCCACTCTTACTGGATCAGCTCTCAAATGGCTGCTAAGTCTTCCTCCCTATTCTATTACCTCATTTGCTAACCTAGTTAACTTGTTTAATAATCAGTTTTCTTGTAGTAGAAAATTTGAACGATTAACTAGTGATTTATATAGGATAACCCAGGGTCATAATGAATCATTAAGGGATTACATTACCAAATTCAGTAAAGAATCCTTAGACATTCCCAACTTAGATATAGCCACGGCTGTTGAGGCCTTTAAAATGGGACTGCTTAGGGATTCGTCTTTCTATGATGACCTTGTTATGACACCATGCAGGAACTTAGATGAGGTAAGAACACGAGCACTTAGGTTCATCCGGCTAGAGGATGACAAGAGGATCCAGGAGAGGTTAGCAGGATCCTCAAAGCAGGATAAGCAAGGATCCTCATTCAGGAACAACAAGTTCAGATCTTACAATAGATCTGATAACCAGAACGTGCATTCTGTTGATCAAGAAGAGGATGATGAGGATTATCCTCCAATTTCTGAATATTGCTTTTGTGTTGATAACAATGAACTAATCCTTGCTATGCAGAACCTAGGTGATAAAGCTAGATGGCCCAGAAAAAATGATAGGCCAGCTGCAACTAAGGATAAATCAAAGTGGTGTGCATATCATGAAGATTTTGGGCATCTCACAGAAGAATGCATTGCATTAAGAAAGGAAATTGGATACTTGTTGAGCAAGGGGCATCTAAAAGAATTGTTGGGAAGAAAAAAGTCAAGAACTCAGGATCCTGAAAGGATCCCTGAGAAGGCTCCAGCCCCTCCAGCAGATGCACAAGTGATAAACTTTATTTCTGGAGGATCCGACATTTGTGGCACATCCTTCTCAGCAGCTAAAAGGCATGCAAAGGAAACTAAAATGGATAATGGAGAAAGACCAGTTCGAACATCAAGTGTCTCCGAAGGAAAAGTCATAACCTTTGATGAAGAGGATCGTGTTGATATCCAAGATCCTCATCACGATGGTTTAGTTATTACTCTTTTCATATCTAATCATTTTGTCCGCAGGATCCTTATAGACGGAGGAAGTTCAGTGAACATTATCCAGCTTGATGTTCTAAAGAAGATGGGTATCCCTGAATCAGAGATCATACCAAGATCCTCCGTGCTCGTGGGATTTAGTGGCGAAACTAAGAATACCCTGGGGGACATTAAACTCCCAATATATATTGAAGGCTTACACTCTTATCAAAAATTTTGTGTTATTGACTGTTTATCTTGTTGTAATGTTATCCTTGGCAGGCCCTGGATACACGATATGAAAGCAGTCCCATCCACTTACCATCAATGTGTGAAGCTCCCTAGTCCTTGGGGAATAGTGAAGATTGATAGTGATCAGCAGGAGGCTAAGAATTGCTACACTTCATCGATGAAACCAGCCTCGAAGTCAAGGGAGCAATAGCAATCAAGGTATCCTCCAAGGGATGTCTTGGAGGCCAGAGAGCAGGATGTGGTAGAAATCCTCATGGATCCTGATGATCCTGAGTCCAAAATCTATATCGGATCAGGGATCCTTGGCGAAATGAAAGAAGACCTCGTATCCTTCCTCAAAAGGAGAAAGACTACCTTTGCATGGAAACACGAAGATATGACTGGTATATCCAAAGATGTAATCACTCACAAACTCGGCATTGACAGATCCTTCAAACCAATCCATCAAAGAAGAAGAAAGTTTGCACCGGAAAGGAATGCCATTATCCAAGAAGAGGTAGAAAAATTGCTCCGGGCAGGTATGATTAGAGAGGTCAAGTATCCAAGATGGTTGGCCAATGTGGTTGTTGAAAAACGGAAAGTGGAGGGTATGTGTCGATTTTACCGATTTAAATAAGGCATGTCCCAAGGATCCTTTCCCTTTACCCCACATTGACTCCATGGTGGATGCAACTGCGGGTCATGAACTGTTAACTTTTATGGATGCATCATCTGGATTCCAACAAATCCAAATGGAACCATCCGACCAAGAGGATACAGCCTTCATGACTCCAACTGGTATATACTGCTATATTGCTATGCCGTTCGGATTAAGAAATGCAGGTGCAACATATCAAAGGCTGGTGAATATGATGTTCAAGGACCAGATTGGACAAACTATGGAGGTTTACATAGATGATATGGTGGTAAAATCCTTAAAAGCTGAGGATCACCTAAGAGACTTGGAGGAGGCATTCGATATCCTTGACAAATATAACATGAAACTCAATCCTTCAAAATGTCACTTTGGTGTTAAAGCAGGTAAATTCTTAGGATATATGGTGACAAAGAGAGGCATTGAAGCTAGCCCGGAACAAATTAAAGCAATAGTGAACATCAAATCTCCGGCAAACGCTAAGGATGTTCAAAGGCTAACAGGCAGGATAGCAGCCTTGAACAGATTTATATCCAAATCCTCCGAGAAGTGTAAAGAATTCTATGATATCCTAAGGAAGAACAAGAAATTTGAGTGGACGGAGAAGCATGAAAATGCTTTAAGAGCACTCAAAGATTACCTATCCTCAGCCCCAGCTTTGATGAAACCAGAAAAAGGTGATGTGTTATCCTTGTATCTTGCAGTATCCTCAAAAGCAGTAAGTGCGGTCCTTGTTAAGGATCATGAAGGTACACAACATCCTGTCTATTATGTAAGTAAAAGTTTACTTGATGCTGAATCCAGGTATTCACACCTTGAAAAGCTTATTCTTGCATTAATTATGGCATCTACTAAGTTAAGACATTATTTTGAAATTCATGTTATCATTGTTAAAACTAATTTTCCAATTAAGAATGTCCTCAGGAAACCAGAGATGTCAGGAAGGATGGCTAAGTGGGCAGTGAAGCTGAGTGCATATGATATAAGATATGAGCCTAGGACAGCCATCAAATCCCAAGCATTAGCTGACTTTGTGGCTGATTTCAGTAGTGATTTACAAGAAGAAGCTGAGCTAGAAGTCCAGCAGCTAGAAGAGACCAAGGATCCTTGGATGCTCTATACTGATGGATCCTCAAATGTCAAAGGCACAGGGCTTGGAATACTACTAAAATCGCCACAGGGGGACATAATACCCCATTCTATAGCTTGTGAGTTCCAAACCACTAACAATGAGGCTGAATATGAAGCCTTAATTGCTGGTTTGCAAATTGCAAAGCATATGGGGATCAGTCAAAAGTTTGGCACTCTCTTTTGTTTCCTTTAGTTTGACGCAGGTACCAAGGGAAGAAAATACAGAGGCTGATGCATTGGCTAACTTAGGATCATCCTTGAAGATCCCGGAGGATATCAAGATTCCTATTATCCATATCCTGACCCCGGCTATCGAGGATCACGAGGCTATGGAGATAGGAAATGATTCTGCAATTATCCCTTGTGAGGATACTCAATCCCATTCAGGATCAGGATCATGGATCTCACCAATTATGAGATACTTACAACATGGAGAGATTCCTACAGGAGAAAACCCTAGGGCTTTCAAATCTAAGGTATCTCAATTCACAATTATGAATAATATGTTGTATAGACGATCTCTTGCAGGACCATACTTGAGATGCATTGAGGATCCTGAAGTTCAAGAAGTTTTAAAAGACTTCCATGAAGGAGATTGTGGAAACCACACTGGGGGCAGGGCGTTATTCTCAAGGATCCTGAGGACAGGATACTACTGGCCAACCATGAAGAAAGATGCTGTGGAGTATGCCAGAAGATGTGATCCTTGCCAGAGACACAGCAATATCCTTCATCAACCAGCTGAATTATTGCATCCTATATCCTCCTCTTGGCCATTTATGAGATGGGGTATGGATATAGTTGGTAAGCTCCCTAAGGCACCTGGTGGAAAAGTATTCATGCTTGCTATGACTGATTACTTCTCCAAGTGGATAGAGGCTGAAGCTTTTGTCCAAGTCAGAGAAAAGGAAGTTATATCCTTCATTAAAAGAAATATTATAACTAGATTTGGAATTCCTTCTGAGATTATATGTGATAATGGTTCCCAATTTATTGGGGGCAGAACCACTAACTTTTGTGACAGCTAGGGGATTAAGATGATAACATCAACACCAGTCCACCCACAAGCTAATGGCCAAGCAGAATCATCTAACAAGATCATCATCAACAATTTGAAGAAGAAGCTTGGATCCAAGAAAGGGAAATGGGCAGAAGAACTACCCTATGTGCTTTGGGCTGATAGGACAACCCCTAAAAATGCTACTGGTCAAACACCATTCTCTTTAGTATTTGGGGCAGAATCAGTGATCCCAACAGAAATGGTGGTTCCAACTGCAAGAACAAGTACCCGTGATCCTGAGGAGAATGATGAGAACTTGGCTCAAGACCTGGATACTATTGAAGAAATCAGGGATATGGCTAGGATAAGGATGGCCAGTTATCAGCAAAGAATGGCTGGTGCTTACAACAAAAATGTCAGGATCAGGAGGTTTCAAGTTGGAGACATGGTATTAAGGAAAGCATTTCAGAATACCACCAATCCTGCTGATGGAAAGTTAGCTCCAAAATGGGAAGGCCCTTATTTGATTGAAGCTGAAGCAGGAAAGGGGGCATATAGATTGCTAACCATGGAAGGTGATTTGCTACCAAGAGCTTGGAATGCTGTCCACTTGAAGAAATATTTCATGTGAGCAGGATCCTCATGGCATAGATGATCCTCACGATAGGGATATCCTTAAAGGATCCTCGAAGTATTGGTGATCCTTACTTAGGTAATATCCTAAACTTGAACTATTCCGTTTCTTTATTTTCTCATATAAGGATAAGGATCATGTATCCTTTATCCATCTCTCACGTGAGTTTAAGTTTTGAAAGTTCAGGTATCCTTAGCATAACATTGGTTATCTGCTGAAGCAATCCGTTCCTTGGGTTTAACCCCAGATTATTTGGGCTTGACCCCAGTTCCGCCTGTAGCGCACGATGATCCTGGTATAGTTCAAGGCATTGGGACCAGTACTCGTTTTAGGGGCTGATAATTCCATTGTTCTGGCTATGCTTAGGATCCCACGTATAATGGTAGACGTACCATACATCCGTTCCTAAGGTTTCTAACGTTTTCACGTTAGCTAAGGTTTCTAACGTTTTCACGTTAGCTAAGGTTTTGGCATTTTCATGCCACTAAGTTTGGATAGTCGCCAGTTAGGGCCATACTCCAGTTTACATACGATCCTTGGGCTTGTCCCCAGTTATCCTTGGGCTTGTCCCCAGTTATCCTTGGGCTTGTCCCCAGTTATCCTTGGGCTTGTCCCCAGTTACTAACTCTTATCTTATATTGGCTTAGTCCCAAGTTGTATCCTATTTCAGGTTTTTGGAGACAAACGACCAAGGATCCTTGATCCTTACCTTCCATTAAGGTTTGTCTTATGGTTATCCTATTTATAATGATAAAGGTTAGGATCCTAACTTGGATTCTCAGGTATGATCCTTAACTATTTTGATTTTATTCATTATTCATTTGAATAACCCTTATACTTTGACAACTGAACTTATGATCCTTAAAATATATTACTTTTCGGAACTTTTCGACTATAGGATATTTGATCCTGGATCATATCCTAAAATTCTTAAACTTAATTTGTTAAATTTTTTTTTTATTCAAACAAATGTATATCACAACAATTGAAAACTAAAGGATACATAAGGATTGCAACACGGGAGATAGCCAAAAAGTTAAAGTTGTTTTATTCACAAAATGTTCAACCCCTTAAGGTTGTCAAAATTGCCAACCCACGTTTCTACCAGCAAAACGTGGCCCGTCCACATGGGTTGGCAAAGGGTATACACTGTTTACGGGTCTTTGTAGGGCAGAAAATAAAAGACGGAAGGATAACGAGTGGCTTCATCCCCCAAACAGAGGATCCATCCACCACCCATTATCCTGCCTATTGTTCAAGGATCTATGATCCTTCATCCTAGAAACTACTGTCTAAAGTTATACAAGTTCTGACGATAAGGATCCTTGATCCTAGAAGCTTTACTTTTCATAGTTTGCTTATTCAGCAATAATTTACAAGGATATAGAATCCTAACTTGGATTCTCTGGTATGTTATATTCTAACTTTTTCGAAGCTGTAAGTTGTCTCTTATCCTTTTTGGTTAAGGGTCATTGATCCACATTTGTTCAAACACTTCAAGTTTTCTGTTAAAAGTTTAACATTATCATCAGATTTCCAATAACTTTCCAGTTGTTTGGCGATGATATCTTTGAAAAAAGAAAGCATACGTGAAAAATAAAGAGGAAAGAAACAACAACAGTTGTAGCTAAAAATGTTTAATGTCATTACCCATTCATTATGTATCAAATCATCTGGCCTGGATTCTACCAGCAAAACCGTGGACCATCCACCCAGGCCGGATAAGGCTATCTAACAGTTAAAGTGTCTATGCAGAAATTAAAGTGCAGGAAGGTTAATAGCAAACTGTGTAGAAGGATTCATTCTCCACGAACGGAAGGATCTTCTGATCTGTAAAGGCACTTGAGGAGTTATCTATAACTCTATATTTTGCAATGATGATTATAGCAGGTCTTATCAGTGACGACAGGCAGTGTAACCACTAGTTACCAGCAGCAACGGCTAGTCCGCTTCTGACGGAAATATGACAGCTGTGAATCCTTATCACAACTGCCATATTGGGGGCAATTGTTAGGGCATGAATTTTATGCTAAGGATCATTTATCCTGAGACTAGGCATGGATCACGGATGCTTAATGGCTGATGCAGAGAGTCTGAGGATCCAGAGTCTGAGGATCCAGAGTCTGAGGATCATGAGTCTGAGGATCACGAGTCTGAGGATCACGAGTCTGAGGATCACGAGTCTGAGGATCCAGGATCCTTAACAGAACTTATGTTTTGCATGTTTTTAATGTGTAAATGTAGGTAATGGACGTAGTGGACCACTCCTTTGCTGGAATCTCGTGGAATATGCTTTTAGGCACGTGCATATTGAAGAAATAACCGTTAGTGGTGGTCATGGGTGACTTCCACCTTTTTCGGGAAGTTAGTTAGTTGTTTATTTCTTATATTTTTAAGGGGAAAACAGCTCAAGGAAGGCACAAGTCGTGCACACCACACAAAAAACACACAATACACGAATTCTCTGCAAACACTTAGCAAGTAACACACACTTACACTAGAAATTCATTGTATCGAACTTGTTTTCTTCCGAAGTTGTACAAGGATCACTATTGTTTCAGCAATATATTTGATGATCGGTAGTTTCCATCACCCGAGGTTTTTTATGCCGGAGATCTTCCAAAGATCAAGGGCTTTTTCCTCGTATAAATCTCGGTGTTCATCGTTGATTTCATATACTTGTCGTTCATACAATTAACCAAGCATCATACCCCGTAATAGAGAGTTTGGTTGCATTATCCTCGTCTGATTTTTTACCAAAACAATGAGGATCAGGTATCTTCAAGTATATGTAGATTCTCTATTAATTACTAACCATTATAACGGTTCTTATGCTGTCAAAAGGGAAAAGCTAACCAAATACTTAGAAATAGTCAAGAAATTGGCAGACTCTTTTGCTTTTTTCAGTCTATCACAGGTACCCAGGGAAGAAAATGTAGAAGCTGATGCTCTAGCTAATCTTGGATCATCACTGAAGATTCCAGAGGATGTGAAAATACTCATCATTCATGTCTTAGCCCCTGCAATTGAGGATCACGTAGCCATGATGATAGTGGAAGACTCTGCAATTGTACCCAATGATGGTGCACAGTCAAATTCAGGATCCTGGATCCTTCCAATCTTGAGATATATACAGAATGGAGAAATTCCTATTGGAGAAAATCCTAGAGCCTTCAAGACTAAGGTATCTCAATTCACATTATTAAATAACATCTTATATAAAAGGTCTCTTGCAGGTCCATATTTAATATGCATCGAGGATCCATAAATTTGAGAAGTTTTAAAGGATTTTCATAAAGGAGACTATGGAAATCACACTAGGGGCAGAACACTGTTCTTGAGGATCCATAAATTTGGGGGCATATCGTTTATTAACAATGGATGGTGATCTCTTACCAAGAGCTTGGAATGCTGTTCATCTCAAAAAAAAAAAAAAAAAAAAAAAAAAAAAAAAAAAAAACTTTAAGTAAGAAGGATCAGGGATCCTCAACGATACCAGTATTCTGATTAAGGATCCGGGATCCTCAAAGGAAATATGATTCTACATTTGGTAACACATTACTTTCATTTTCATTCATTTTATACTTATTACTTATCATAAGGCAAAGATGTTAAGCATTTAACATCTATTTTCATAAAGTTTAAGCTTTTGCAGAGTTATTATCATTTTGCAGAAGATCAAAGTGGTTGGCCAACTCTCCAAAGTTTATGGGCTTGTCCCCAGTTATTTGGGCTTGTCCCCAGTTATGTGGGCTTGTCCCCAGTTTTTGGGCCTGTCCCCAGTTTCGCCAGTAGCGCACGATGATCCTGGTACAGTTCATGGCAATGGGACCAGTACTCGCTTTAGGGGAAGACAATTTCATTGTACTGGATGTATCCGGGATCCTACGTATAATGGTAGACGTACCATACATCCGTTCCTAAGGTTTCTAACGTTTTCACATTAGCTAAGGTTTCGGCATTTTCATGTCGCTCAAGTTTGGATAGTCGCCAGTGAAGGCCATACTCCAGTTTACACAAGTTATATGGGCTTGACCCCAGTTTACATCCGTTTATTTGGGCTTGTCCCCAGTTTGTTGGGTTTGTCCCCAGTTTGTTGGGATTGTCCCCAGTTTATTTGGGCTTGTTCCCAGTTTGTTGGGCTTGTCCCCAGTTTATTTGGGCTTGTCCCCAGTTATTATGGGTTCATTCCCAATTATTTGGCTTGGTCCCAAGTTTGTTTTTCTTACAGGATCTTGGAGCTCTAAAGTTATACAAGTTCTGATGATAAGGATCCTTGATCCTAGAAGCTTTACTTTTCATAGTTTGCTTATTAAGCAATAATTTACAAGGATATAGAATCCTAACTTGGATTCTCTGGTATGTTATATTCTAACTTTTTCTAAGCTGTAAGTTGTCTCTTATCCTTTTTGGTTAAGGATCATTGATCCACATTTGTTCGAACACTTCAAGTTTTCTGTTAAATGTTTAACATTATCATCAGAGTTACAATAACTTTCCAATTGTTTGGCGATGATATCTTTGAAAATAGAAAGCATACATGAAAAATAAAGAGGAAAGAAACAACAACAGTTGTAGCTAAAAATGTTTAATGTTATTACCCATTCATTATGTATCAAATCATCTGGCCTGGATTTCACCAGCAAAACCGTAGACCATCCACCCAGGCCGGACATGGCTATCTAACAGTTAAAGTGTCTATGCAGAAATTAAAGTGCAGGAAGGTTAATAGCGAACTGTGTAGAAGGATTCATTCTCCACAAACAGAAGGATCTTCTTGTCTGTAAAGGCATTTGAGGAGTTATCTCTAACTCTATATTTCGCAATGATGATTATAGCAGGTCTTATCAGTGACGACAGGCAGTGTAACGACTAGTTACCGGCAGCAACGGCTAGTCCACTTCTGACGGAAATATGACAGCTGTGAATCCTTATCACAACTGCCATATTGGGGGCAATTGTTAGGGCATGAATTTTATGCTAAGGATCATCTATCCTGAGACTGGGCATGGATCACGGATCCTTAATGGATGATGCAGAGAGTCTGAGGATCCAGAGTCTGAGGATCACGAGTCTGAGGATCCTTAACAGAACTTATGTTTTCTAACAATTGTCACGTTTTTAATGTTTAAATGCAGGTAATGGACGTAGTGGACTCATTCTTAGCTGGAATTTCGGGGAATATTCGTTCATATGGCACATGCTTGATGAAATATAACCATTTTTGGAGAACATGGGCCATTTCCACCTTTTTAGGAGAGTTGGTTTCTTGATATTTTGCTATCTTTTAAGGGGAAAACAGCTCATTAGAGGCATAAGTCGTACACACCACAGAAAAAACACATAACACTCGAATTCTCTGCAAACACTTAGCAAAAACACACTTACACTAGCAATTCATTGTATTGAGCTTGTTTTCTTCCGAAGTTGTACAAGGATCATTATCGTTTTTGCAATATATTTGGTGATCGGTAGTTTCCATCACCCGAGGTTTTTTATGCCGGTGATCTTCTAAAGATCAAGGGCTTTTTCCTCGTATAAATCTCGGTGTTCAACGTTGATTTCATATACTTGTCGTTCATACAAATAACCAAGCATCATACCTCACAAAATCAGATTTGGTTGCATTATCCTTGTGTGATTTTTGACCAAAACAATACGTATTAGTACTTATCTTTTGACAAACTGAATGATTATTTATGGTTTAAACTCTAATTTTTCAAAGATTATAAAATTAATTGTTGAATTGTACTTATTTTATGTTCACCAGACCGGTTGGTAGTATGATATAGCGCTATAGGATTTGACACCACATTCATGTTGTCATGGAATGTCAGAAACCGATATTTTATCCAAATAGAGATTGCATTTGTGCTATTTCTATAGTCTCAATTGGTGTAGTTTGATGCACTAAGGTTTGGTTGAATCTTTTTTAAGTATTTAGTTTATTTTAACTTTTTTATTATTAATTTAACAAGTAAAAGTATTTAGGTCATTTCCTACCCACTTAATATCAAAAACTAACTTTCATCCGTTTCAGAGACTATTCAAGAACGAATGTGCTAAAGTTAAAGGCCATATATAATGAGATTTAATATTAACACATGATAAAAAAAATTTAACATGATGTGTATAGATCGTATTGGTTATATGTGCCGTATAAAATAAAATGAAGTCATCTGTACCCGTTATGTAACCATCATCTTTCGTGTAGAAACTAGAAAGTTACAAGTTTCAGTTGTAATTCACCCCTAAAATTCCATCGTCCACTTTTCAGCAATCGGAGATCGATAATTCGATCTGGCATTCAGATCGGCTTAAATAAATATCATTTCATCAAATCTTCTTCCCGATGAGTCTTAGGTACATTTTATTTCGCTTCATCTCTTTTATATATAATTTCCTATTTTTTCCCATCCGATTACGTTTTTTCATTTTCTTATTCACGAATCACTTGTTTTCTCTGCACTATTTTGGGTTTTTAGATGAGATTTGATGATAAATTGAAGAAATTTGTGATCGTTCACAGTTTTTGCAGAATTCTAAATGTCTTATTTAGGTTATATCCAAATTCACCATGATTATAGTTAATTGAAGCCTGTTTGTTGAAATTTATTCGTGAAATTCAAGCCTTTTTGTTTTTCAATTTGAATTTTTTCATGTTGTTTGATGGTTTCTTAACTTCTAGGGTTCTGTTTGAATGTTTTTCATGTTTGTTTGGTGGTTTCTTAACTTTTAGGGTTCTGTTGGTGCTTAGAAATGTGAATAATTTGACATATTCTCTGCGCCTTCATGAAATCGGTTTCGGTTTCGTGGAATGCAGTTTGTATTGATGATCCAATGCATTTATTAGTTGTACATTACAATCCTTGATAGGATTTTGTGATTGTGATTCTTAGAATGTTTGGAGTCTAAGTTGGTGTTATTTTGGGTAGGGCTGTCCATTTTTACCCGAGCCCGAATGGGAGAATATCCGAACAACCCGAACCTTATATGGGTTGGTTATCAGGTCACTTTTCCCGACCAGATACCCGAACAACCCGACCTGAAAAACCTGAAAAAAAAAACCCAAACATT
This sequence comes from Helianthus tuberosus, assembly GCA_030545235.1. Classification (NCBI taxonomy): domain Eukaryota; kingdom Viridiplantae; phylum Streptophyta; class Magnoliopsida; order Asterales; family Asteraceae; genus Helianthus; species Helianthus tuberosus. The sequence goes on from CM060357.1 coordinate 65,024,209, forward strand.
TATTCTCTCTTTTTTTTATAGATGTGTTGGGGCTTTTGAACGTTAACATCTTGGTTATCAAAAGCGAGCGCCTTTCCCACCTACGTTTTTTTGCGCTTCTCGCCTAGGCAACAGGCGAGGCCTATGTGCCTTGAGTGCGCCCACCGCATTTGATAACTATGGTTGTCAAATTATGTCCAATATTCTTTTAGTATCGATATGAATTTTATTGATATTTTGTAAAAGAAAGCATTTTTTTCTTTCATTTTACATCTAAACCAAAAAACCGAACAACCTGACCTGAACTAACCTGAACCCGACTAACCCGAACTTAAATGAGTCAGTTATCGGGTCACTTTTTCCCGGCCAAAAACCCGAAACCCAAAAATAGAAACCCAAAGAACAATCCTACCTTCGGGAATTGAAGGGAATGAATCTTTGATACATGTCTTTGTATGCATCTGATTTGTTGTTATTATAAGTTACAAGCATGAAGGGTTAGATAGATTTGTTATTAGGTGATTGATTGTGATCTTAGTATCTTACTATAAAGAAAATGCAATTTGAACTTATGTTTAAGGCATAGATGGTTTGTTACATTACACCTAACAATGTGTATTAATAATTTAATATGATATGATTTTGTTAACGGGTGTTTATTTGTGTTGTTAACTTCCAGTAAGATTGAGAGCCAGGAGCCGAGCTCGAAGAACTTGGATGGCATAATTTCAGAAAGGGAAAGTTTTGAGCTTTGTGGTCCTTCACACTTAACTAACATCGACTGGTAATGTTTTTTGGCTTCCGTTCTTCAATAGATCGTTGCTCAATACTGAAACAGTTTTACCATATGCGTCACCATTTTATGAATGTTCAACATTTTATCTATGTTGTCAACAGCTAAAGCCGCACTTAATGCGCATAGGCCGCTAAGTTAGCTGACTTAAATCATAAGCATTCGTTTTTTCTTTATTAGTAAAATAAATAATTAAAGTAAGCTGTATGTCTAATGACAACAGGACTAATCCAGATCACCGAAGATCCGTTGCAGCATGCTTGGTTCAAGGAGTATACATCTTAGAGCGGGACCGTCAAGAAAACCGTCAAGCATCAGAAGCTCTCGCTCCTGCATGGTGGAACTTCTTCCAGTTTGACTTACACAGCCAACTCATAGATGACGCCGATTCATGCATCTTCGGTGCCATCTACAAATCCAAACACCCACCTTCACAACACACCCCGTCTTACGTCATCGCTTTCCGTGGCACATTAATCAAAGGCAACGCGTTCTCACGTGACTTGGAACTCGACATCCACATCATAAAAAACGGGCTGCATCTAACATCAAGATTCGATATCGCTATGCAAGCGGTTAGAAACCTGGTCGGAAGTCAAACGTCAAAGTCAAACATTTGGTTGGCGGGCCATTCGTTAGGATCCGCAATGGCGTTACTTGCAGGAAAACGAATGGCGAAAACCGGGATCTTTCTTGATTCGTATCTTTTCAACCCACCGTTTTTTTCCGCACCGCTTGAAAACATTAAAGACGCGAATATCAAACACGGGATCCGGATCGCGAGCAGTTTTCTCACTGCGGGACTTGCGGTTGCTGCGAAGATCAAGAATGCGAATCAGCAAAGAAGCAACACGCCAGAAGATTCGTTTCTTGCGATGGCCGGGTGGGCCCCGTGTTTGTTTGTGAATCCGATGGATCATATATGTTCGGAGTATATCGGGTATTTTGAACACCGGAAAAAGATGGAGGAGATTGGAGCCGGTGGGATCGAACGGCTGGCGACACAGCATTCTATTTCGGGTGTTTTTCTGAACGCGATAGGGAAAGAGTCTCATGCACCGCTTCATCTTCTTCCTTCGGCGAATTTGACCGTTAATTTGACTCCTGCTGTTGATTTCAAGGATGCTCATGGTATTCATCAATGGTGGAGATGTGATCAGCAGTTGGAGAATAGGGTTTACAGTTGATCAGGTGTCTAAAAGCACTGCATTTATGTTGACTTCTTTGTCTTTTGAGGTCAAACATCTTAGCATTTGTTATTTATAAAAAAGTTTGATTATTTGTGGTGAGAAATTCTCGACTTAGCATTATTTGTTTAAAAAGCTGGGAGTTGAGAACCTCCCATATGTTTGAATCGCACTCGAGTCAAAGCATCCATGAGACGTGTTGTAGTCATATGGTAAGTCGAGAATTTCTACATGGCCGGTCCTAGTGAGGTTATATGATATAACCTTTATAAGACGACTCCTACGATACTATAATGGACAATCCTTGAGTTGTTTGTAATCAATAGTGTGCGCCCGAGATGCACCATGTATCAACCTTCAACCATTTTGGTGACAAACATTACATCCTTAAGATAACTAGTTGATTTTATGTTCGCGCGTTGCGGCGGGGACCCAATGACTGCAAAACGTGTGTCAGCAATGGTAAGCAGTTACCGAATATCAAAAAATAAATAAAAATGACATGGTAAGGATAGTCACTCCGTTCTAAAAAAAGATTTTAAATAATCTAATATATAATAATAGGACCCCACACGTCCTACACGTTGGAAATTCGGTTGTTTTCAGTTCAGTTATTTCGGTGCTAACACGTTAAAATATGGATGAGCTCAGTACCGGTAACGGCACCGAAAGTACCGATCCGGAAAATCATCGAAATAAGGTACCTGCACCGAAAATGCTCGGTACAATACGGTATGGTATTTGAAGGTAAAAATCAATAAATACAGGTATGGTGTTAAACCGGTGTTGAACCGAAAGTAACGATTCTGAAAACGCCAAAAGGTGGGTACCAAATTGGTGCCGATAATGATTTGGTATAGTAAATTTGGTACCGATACGATACCGGTTTGATTACAGGATTTTATACGATTTGCTCATCAATAATCTAAATATCGAAGTTAATTTTACATGCTATAATTCATTCATTACAGAAAAAGACAAAAACGGAAGCGAAATAAGTTGTTGTGTATATAAAACCTCATTCAAATGAAATACAATTTACTTACTGTGTGTATGAAAAGTAATCTAAACGGTACAATTACTTGCATTGTTACGTTGCTACAGGATTTGATGAGCTCGGTACCAACCGGTACCGAAAATACCGTTACCGAAATCCCCAAAAGTGGGTACCGGTACTGAATATACCTGGTACTGTACGGTTCGGTACCGGTCGATACTGGTACGACACCGGTATTTGAGGGTAAAAACCGATGAATACCGGTGCCGAACAGGTACCGAAAATACAACCGATTTGCTAAATTTGATATCGGTACCGGTACCCGATACCATTTGCTCATAACTTAGTGATGTTACTATTGATTATTTCTATTTTTAATATATAGGCCCAAAAGTGGGTACCTGTATCAAATATACCTGGTACGGTACGGTTTGGTAACGGTCGGTACTGGTACAACACCGGTCATTGAGGGTAAAAACCGGTGAATATCGGTGTCGAACAGGTACCGAAAATACACCCGATTTGGTAAATTTGATACCGGTACCGGTACTCGATACCATTTGCTCATAATTAATATTATAAAATCACTATTCATTCATTTCTATTATTATCAGAAATATTATTATCAGAAATTACATCTCATCAAGGGTATTTTTGTAACATTTCAACTATAAGTGTGACTTACTTTTAAATCTTATATTAAGTCAAAATTGGAAATAAAAACAACATTAAGCCAGATCAGAGTGAGTTAATCCAATAACCTGCTTATTATTTTTTAAATATATATATATATATATATATATATATAGGGAGGAGCTCATGCGAGAACCACCTTTATTGTGAGAACCGCGAGAACCAATGTGAACACAACCTAAAATAGCTAAAAAAACCTAACCCCCCCCCCCCCCACCCCACCCCACCCCCCAAGCTAAAATGCTAAAAACTAAACCCCCAAAAAACCTAAAAAAATATAAAAAAATTTTTTTGAATTTTTTAATATTTTTTATGTTAAAATCGCTACTTTTAGAAGTAAAAAAAAAGAGAAAAATGCCCGGATAGTCCCTGTGGTTTCGCCTTTTTTCACCTATTGTCCCTATCTTTCTAAAACTACTTGAATAGTCCCCAAGGTTTTCCGTTTTGTTCTCGGATAGTCCATGGGTCTAACTTCAGGTACTTTTCTCAGTTAAGTGGGTGTTGAAATGACCAAAATACCCATTCCTTAAAAGGCCAAACCACAGGGACTATCCGGGCATGGAGATGATGATGATGATTATGTTGATGCTGCTGCTATTGTTGTTGTTCCATAAACTCCACAAACCCGTCCATCTCTCTCCTAAATACCCTACCTCCACCACTTACCCCACTGGCCACCACAACCACCCATCTGCCACATAGCAACAACACACAATATGCCGGAGAAAAACCCCACCGTACGAACTTCCATCCCTTCCACCATCGACAATTACCGGGCACACTCAATTACAAACCACCATCTCTATCCAGTCCAAACACCCACCCCCGCCCTACCAATATCCATTACGCTGGCAAACCACCATCATCGCCAACCATCCACATCGGCCACACCAAACATACATCACCGCCAGATACCACCATCCACCTCCGTCACATCAACATCCATCAACTCGATAAAATCACCCTCCAATCCAAACATCCAGCCCCGCCACACTACTATCCTCATAGCTGCAAATTGTAGCTGATTCACATTTGTAGCTACATAAATGGAAATCAAGGGAACCTGAGAGTCGTCGGAAACCGTTCACGGTGACCGGATGTCACCTTCGCCGCCACTATTGCCGCTGATATCCACCAAATCGTCGGCCACATGATCTTTTATCGAGGACCCCCACAGCCACTGCCACTGTCAGGTGTCGAGCACCACCATCGTCACAAAAAAATCATCATCATTATCAACAGCTGCCGGTAAGCAGCCACCGACACCACCGTACGCTGCCGTCGGCGTACCACCGCCGTCACAGCGCCGCCGCCACCGTGGGGTGTCGGTCGTTCGTCTAATCAGAGAGGAGGGGTGAGATTCGGGGTGTGGTGGTGTAGCCGGAGAAGGAGAGGAGTACCAGGGGTGCGGCATCCGGAAATTACTCCGGTGATCGGAGTAGGGAGAGAAAGATGACAGAGGTTGGGGATTTGGGGAGTGTGGCCGACAGGAGGTTTTGAGAAGGGAGATAATGAAGGTGTCTGTTGAACTATGTATTTGTGTATGAGAATTAGGGTTCTAAAAAGAGTGATAAAGATAGAAGGAGAGTAGTGTGGTGTCTGTAATTGAAGAAGAAGAAGAGAGCAGAGGGGTGTTGTAGTGGTGTGCGGGTTTTATAAAGAGAAGGTGCCCGGATAGTCCCTGTGGTTTGGCCTTTTAAGGAATGGGTATTTTGGTCATTTCAACACCCACTTAACTGAGAAAAGTAACTGAAGTTAGACCCAGGGACTATCCGAGAACAAAACGGAAAACCTTGGGGACTATTCAAGTAGTTTTAGAAAGATAGGGACTATAGGTGAAAAAAGGTGAAACCACAGGGACTATCCGGGCATTTTTCTCAAAAAAAAAATTTAAAAAAAAAAAAAAATTTAAATTTTTTTTTTTATTTTTTTTTTGCTTCGAAAAGTAGGAATGGCAATGGGCCGGGTATTGGTAATCCCGGGCCCGTACCCGGTTGTAATTCTTTGTCCCATACCCGGCCCGTTACCCGTTGGGTATTTGTCGGGTAATTACCCGTCGGGTATCGGGCATACCCGCGGGTATCGGGTATACCCGTTAATTTCATAAAAATACCCGTTGGGACAAAATGTGCAATTTTTTACTTTGATGATTATATAATGTACTATTTTAATGACTATAACAAATGAAAATATGATTAATAACTTACGTATCTTATTCAGACAACATATATCAAACTAAATCAGAACGATTACTTAATTAAGTAATTGTATCAGAACCACCTAATTGCATAAGCATTCACATAATAAAGGGTGATAGTTTCCATATTCAATATAGATGCTCAAAAATAAGTTATTTTTTCACTAAGCACTTGTCAAATACATATCCACAAATGACTATAGAAAAGGTAATAAGTACATGTATTAAGTTTATATATGGGTGCTACTTTCTACACCCCCCTATTTACTTTTTTCACCCCCTCCTCTCACATACTTACAGGTGGGGCCTGCGTGGGACCGACAGTTTTCCTCTCACAAATGGGGGTGTAATCAGGAATGGGAGGGGGTGTGTATAGAATGAGCCTTATATATATGTAAATCTATAATATGATACTTTCGGGTATTATTCGGGTAAATGGGCCGGGTATCGGGCGGGTATCCCAAAATCCCATACCCGTACCCATACCCGATTTTTTTCTTTTTTTAAGCCCGTACCCGGCCCATACCCATCGGGCTTCGGGTATACCCGGCCCGTACGTTTCGGGTTTCGGGTATACCCGTTGGGCTTGGGCTTTTTTGCCATCCCTATCGAAAAGTAGCGATTTTTTATAAAAAATATTTAAAAATTCAAAAAAAAAAAAAAATTGTGTGATTTTTAGCTATTTTTAGGCATTTTTGGTTGTGTTCACATTGGTTCTCGCGGTTCTCGCAATAAGAGGTGGTTCTCGCATGATCTTCTCCCTATATATATATATATAACAATTATGATGTGTTTGGCAAGTGTCTGTCAGCACATGAGAACAAAAGATGTTTAGACTTTAGATGGCATCAAAACTTTTAGTTTATATGGTCAACTTTGTGAAGTTGGCCCATGTGACGTGTATAGTAATTTATTATTTCCTCTTAGAGGGTACTTTACTAATCAACCAATGAATCTTTCAAATTTTGGAAAACAAGAGCCATCAGCTATGACAAGTTCCTTAAAGGTAGCTGTAATCGGTGCCGGTGTTGCTGGGCTAGCCGCTGCACGTGAGCTTCAAAGAGAATCCCTCCAAGTAGTGGTGTTCGAAAAGTCACACCAACTCGGCGGAACATGGGCCTATGACACACGAGTTGAGTCTGATCTACTCGGAATAGACCCAAATAGAGATGTTGTTCACTCATCTGCCTACAAATCCTTGAAAACAAATGTTCCGCGTGTGCTCATGAGCTTCACTGATTTCAAATTTGGTGAAAAAGTGTATGGCGATCCGAGGATGTATCCAGGGCATGAAGAAGTTCTAAAGTTCTTGACAGACTTTGCAAGTCATTTTGAACTCATGGAATTGATTAAGTTCAATACCTTGGTGACCCGTGTGGAGGTTGTTGACTCAGACGTCACTGAGTTTGTTGTTGAGTCGAATACTAATGGGGTGATATCCGTGGAGGTGTTCGATGCAGTTGTCGTATGTAATGGTCACAACACTCAACCTCGGCTAGCAACTGATATTCCTGGTATAGAAATAACGAACCCTTTTAATTCCAAGACATATCGAGAAACAAATATTTTTTTAACTTAAAATATATTTATATTTTTGAAGTATTAATTTTTGCTTTCACTTTTATGTTTAGCTGTTTCTGTATGATAAACATTTGTTCTAATTTTAATAATACTGATTAATTTTTACTACTAATACTACTATCGACTGCTTTGTTGTTAATAATAGTATTATAAATACGATAAAATTTTGAAATCATCAAAAAAAAAACTTTAAAAAACATACAGTTTTCTATAATTAGAGTAAAATGCACGGATAGTCCATGTGGTTTTGCAAAGTTTCACCTATAGTCCCCAGATTTTGGAAATTACACTCCTAGTCCCTGTGGTTTGACAGTTTGTTATGCTGATAGTCCCTGGAGTGGATGTGGGTTAGTTTTCTCAGTTAAGTCCATCTGAAATTACTTATTTACCCTTCCCTTAGAAAAAAACAAATCTGGATTACTAAAAGTGTGAGGTCACCTTATCAACCGGCCACCCACCTCCACTGCCACCCACACCCACCATCACCATAGCCACCCACGGCTGGACAAACACCCACCCCAATTCCATCAAATTATGGGCCGATCACAGTCAATTAATGGCAGAGTCATCAACCGACGTCGAGATAACGCCGTCGATCACCTACGCAGATCGATGCCGGACGAAGATCCAAAGGAATTTCGTTCATTTCTAACGGAAAAAGACGCTGAAGACGAAGAATGTGTTACTGTTACCAGAGATATATCGATTCTTCCAGACGCGTGTCTCGCGTGCATCTTCCAGTTTCTCAGTTCCGGCGACCGGAAACAATGCTCACTCGTGTGCCGCCGGTGGCTGGAGATCGAAGGACAGAGTCGTCACCGTCTCACTCTCAACGCACAATCGGAACTCGTTTCCGTTGTGACGTCACTCTTCTCTCGATTCGATTCGGTTACGAAACTCTCTCTGAAATGCGACCGTAGATCTGTAAGCATCGAAGACGACGGACTTGTTCTAATCTCTCAGCGTTGCCGGAATCTCACGCGCCTGAAGCTCCGATCGTGCCGGAAATTGACGGATATAGGTATGGAAACTTTTGCTAAGAATTGTAATAATTTGAAGAGGTTTTCGTGTGGATCGTGTGCTTTTGGTGCTAAAGGAATCAACGCTGTGATTAATAACTGCTCGTTGTTTATTTGTTTAAAGGATCTGTATAACCCCCAATCTGGAATTGGGGTGGGTGTTTGTCCAGCCGTGGGTGGCTATGGTGATGGTGGGTGTGGGTGGCAGTGGAGGTGGGTGGCCGGTTGATAAGGTGGCCTCACACTTTTAGTAATCCAGATTTGTTTTTTTTCTAAGGGAAGGGTAAATAAGTAATTTCAGATGGACTTAACTGAGAAAACTAACCCACATCCACTCCAGGGACTATCAGCGTAACAAACTGTCAAACCACAGGGACTAGGAGTGTAATTTCCAAAATATGGGGACTATAGGTGAAACTTTGCAAAACCACAGGGACTATCCGTGCATTTTACTCCTATAATTATAAAAAGTATGTGTATCATACTATCATGATATAACTTTGTAAACTTCGGAGCAGGTATTAAGACGTGGTCGAGAAAGCAAATGCATAGCCACAAGTCCACAACTATCGTGTTCCAGAACCATTTCGAGATCAGGTTAGTGACAAATTATGCTAACTCTCAAGAAGATGAGCAATATATATATTATCTATCAGTCATCCTTATATGTATTATTTCGCATTGAACTTTTAAGCTATCAGATAATGTATACCAACTAAATAAGACTTTTTGAAATTCATCACAAGATGTCATCTATACATAGAGCTTAGACTGCGGGGAGTGGGGCGTTGGTTGGGGCGGGGGATGCCCTTCAACGCCAGCTGCTTCACTCCGGGTTGGCGTTGGTTGGGGCGGTGCCCCTTTGGCGTGGGTATTCAGCCTGGGGGGGGGGGGGGCAGGGTGACTTGGCTGGCTTTGGTTGGCTACTTTAATTAAAAAAAATTCACATGCCTTATAGCCTTATATCATGTACAAGCTTTTAATATGAGATTTTAAATGACTAGATTGTAGTTGTAATTGGGAGTGGACCTAGTGCAGTAGACATATCAAGAGATATAGCTACAGTTGCTAAAGAAGTTCACATGTCCTCAAGATCTCCTCTTGTTAAGGTCGCAAAATCAGATAAATTTAACAATATGTGGCAGCATTCCAAGGTAATGTAACTTTCGTATTGAAGCTTTTTTTTCTAATAAATAATGGTTTGATTATAGGTTACATCTTTCCTATTTATAATATATAGATTTATATATATGTGCATTGTATAATCTAGTGGAAGTATGAAGTAGATTGTCTATTCTCCATTCTTACATTACCAAAGTCAAATGATGATGTTGAAAAAGAGCAAGATGATAGATAGCCGATTTGAGATGACTAATCTCCCAAGAAACTAGACAAGAATAGACACTCGTTTAGTGAAATTTTCTATATTTTCTTAGTACAATATAATAGCAAATATTTCAGCTTCTACATCCGATTCAACTCTGTGAATCTGAAGGTTTGAATCCTAAAACACAAACTAAAGAAAGTCAAAAGGGTTCAAAGTGAAAGATTGATTTAATTAGTTTGATCTATCTAGTAGGATTAAGATTAGTTTAAATGTTTATCTAATTATTTTAGTGTCTAGAAGATAAGGATACGAGTTTGAGTAGGTTTAGAAATAAATAGATGGTTTGGGTCCATGTATTTTGTAGAGTCAAGAATTATAATAAACCGAAAGGGTCGATCTTGGTTGAGATCATATTTTGTGTCCGTGTTCTTGGGCCTGATTTTTTGGTTGCATGAATTGAATTGATGGCTGAAGACCATAATATCTCACCAACTAACAATTGGTATTAGAGCTTTGTGTCCGCCGTTTTGAGAGTCGTTTATGAAGCAAGCGGAGCTGCCCCTTTGGCTGTGGGGCTGAAGGAAATTTAGAAGCAGGCAAGGTGATGAAAAAGTTAGAGGTGGTTGATCGAAATTAAAAAGAATGAAAATCAAAAATTGGATGCGAATTAGAATGAGTATGGAATTAATATGATTTTTATCGGGTATAGCAGGATCAAGAAAACTTTTTTTTTTTCGAGTTAAAGCAAGAAGCAAAAGAGTATTCCAAAGAATTTAAGCAGATGGTTTGGCCAAAAAAGTAATTGAAGCAAGCATTTTCGGTTCAAGAAGGTAATACGGTCACAAGGTTGAAAGTGGTAAGAGTCGGCCGAAGGAAAAATCAAGGTAGTAGGTGGTCTCGGGCGATTCGAAAGAAAAAATGTGTTTTTTTGGGTGGTGCCAATCGTACCCGAGAAGAAGGTTAGTTGAGTAGGTCATTAAGAATGTTTTCTTGATGAATTAAAGAAGGTTTCGGACAAAACAAGAAGGTGGTTGAAGGTGACCAGCTAAAGCAGGTTATCAAGAATGTTTCTTGATAAATTAAAGAAGGTTAAGGGGCTGTTTGGCAACATCTGAATGGTTAAGTGCTGGACGAGGTTTGAACCATTAAGTGCTGAACCAGTAAGAGGTCTGAACCATTAAGAGTCTGTATAATGCTTAACCGTTCAGAGGCAAATGTCTGACCAATTTAGATTAGAGGTCTTAACCATTCAGACTCTGTATAAATCTTAACCATTCAGAGGCAAATGTCTGAACCATTCAGACATCTGCTCGTGAAACAAACAGTCTGAACCATTAAGTGCTGAACCAGTAAGATGTCTGAACCATTAAGAGCCTCATTAAGAGGTAAACAAACAGCCCCTAAGTAGGTAAATAAGGTAGAAGGTAAAGAAGGTATACAAGAACGTTCATTGGAAAGAAAGTTGCCATGTTCGTTTCTCGAAAGAAGGTGAAAGGCAGTCAAAAGAAGGAAGAATGAAGGTAGTCAAGAGCCAGATCTTGAAGAAAGAAAGCGAGCCAGTTCTTGAAGAAAGAAAGTACGAAAGCATGAAGAATGAGAATGAAGCTAGAACGATCAAGACCCGTGTGGTTTGATTAGAGAAAAAGCAAGAGAAGCATGGTCAGGTTTTAAGATTACGGGGGAGATTGAAGGTTTTAATCCTAAAATACAAACTAAAGAAAGTCAAAGGGTTCAAAGTGAAAGATTGAGTTAATTAGTTTAAATTATTAGTTTGATTTATCTAGTAGGCTTAAGATTAGTTTAAATGTTTATCTAATTATTTTAATGTCTAGAAGATAGAGGTAAGAGTTTGAGTAGGTTTAGGAAGTTATTTAATATAAATAAATGGTTAGACTCCGTGTATTTTGTAGAGTCAAGAATCATGATAAACTGAAGACACATCAAACTCGAATTACTTACCTGTGATTCAAAGTTGAAATCATGTGGTGGCGTCATTACCATCGACAAACGTGGCAACAGGCTCTTCTCAAAGCCCTAATTTTGCTTCCACTCGATTCAATTTGGTTTTACACCCGCCTGGATGCTCTACCGGATCCGCGCCTTTTTGCTTCTTCTTCGGGTCCAAGATTCAACACAGTAGGGTTAGGAGATGAAATTGGAACTGGCTTCATACCGAACCGATATCGTACCACGATACTGAAATTGAACTAAATTCAAAACTGAATACAATGCGATATATGTTTTGTATGTACTAGCAAGGTACGATATTGCTAAAAGTTCTAAACCACATAGTATTGATACTTAAATTGAGCTAAACTAAAACCAAATACCGTACCGTTTATGTCTGATTAGTACCGACCGGTATTCAGTACAAAATTTTTCATCCCCATAATAACCCGAAGCATTTGAGGCAGATAGCCGATACCTAACGGGTATGTACCGAGTATGGAATTGGAAAAAAAAATATTTCGCATGTAGGGACGGGTATAGGATTAGATTGTGCAAAAAACATGTATGTCCTGACACTAGAGATGGGCATAATCGGGTATTCTTAAAACCCGGAACCGGTTCCAACCCGGAACCGGGTATGGATACAAGTGAGTGGAACCGGGTTCTCTGTGGAACCGGTTCCGGGTACACGTCAATATATTTAGAACCGGCATAACCGGTTTCGGGTACAATGGAACCGGGTCCGGGTACTGTTTGGAACCGGCATAACCGGTTTTTTTGAGTTTTTCAATACAAAGCTGTGTATACATACTGTTTGAAACTGATTCCTTCTGTATTCACTCGATAAAAGCTGAGTTTTTCAATAAAAAGCTGTGTAAAGCTGTGTTTTTCTCGATAAAACACATTGAAAGAACAATAAAAAGCTGTGTTTTTCTCGATAAAAGCTGAGTTTTTCATTAAAAAGCTGTGTATACATACCGGTTATTTCGGCTCATTTCATTCAATCCATCTTCTTCTCTAAATAGTTAGAAGAAGAAGCCATTAAACGTGGCAGAAGAAGCCTATAAAGAAAGATTTTTATTCTTCTATTTTCACCTCACATGTATCGACGGATTTTGCTTTGGATTAGGTGAGAGTATGTGGGCACAAAGGTTCCATTTGTATTTGTAAAAAAGAAAAACAGTGGGCACAATGGCACATGGTTTTAGACCAGGCCGCCCCAGGCCCAAAATGTGATACATGGTCTATCATACCCGATAGTTATTTAAGGTTTCAATTACATACATTATACATTGACTTTTTTTTTAAGTTTCAATTACACACCTTATACTATAAATAATATACATCTTTGACCTGATAATTTTATTTTTTTCTTATAACTTTTGTTCTTAATTTTTTGTCTATAAAAACTAAATACGCAGTTGCGTTATTTTTTTCACCACATTTACGATATAAAAAATATAATTGTGCCTAACTTTATTGTTATTATGTATTTACTTAGTTATTTAAGTAATTTATGTGTTTAATATCTAACAATTTTGAAAACACGTTCATACTTAAAATCATATCTTGTATGCTATGAAAACTAATATGAAATGTTTTATATTTATACTTGTATTTAATAGATAGAGTACATTAGCAAAGATGGTTTGATAACATTTCAAGACGGATTCTCTATAGATGCAGATATCATATTACATTGCACCGGGTACGTCCAAGATAATTTCTTTTGTAAACCTATAAACATATAACAAGAAAACAAGGGTAGAAATTGCATAATAACAAAGGATTTACTCTAGGGGTTAAACAAAATTACAACTAGACAAAAACACTTAGGTAGTGTTCGTTTCATGGATTGTAATGGAACTGGAATGGGAATTCGCGTAGAAATTGAAATTTGATTTGTAATTTAGATGTATTTGTTTTGGAAAATGGAATGAAATTTGGATAGAATTATAATGTAGCTTCCCTTCCTTACGTTGTTTTCAATTCCAATTCATTTTCTTGTTGAAACCAACAAAATAAGGAGTGAAATCAACATTCCAATTCCCTCAGATTCCATTCCATTATGAGAAACGAACACTACCTTATATTGTTTCACATTTAGGTACAAATTATATCTTCCATTTCTTCAAACAAATGGCATTGTAAGTGTTGAAGACAAACGTATTGGACCTCTTTACAAACATGTTTTCCCCCCACAACTTGCTCCACGACTCTCCTTTGTTGGAATACCTGAAAAGGTAAGTTTGATGTATTCTCATGTGTTTGTTTTTAGTTCTGTTGATATATATTAATATGATTGACTCGCATTACTTACTTTGTAAATGTAGACCCTTCCAATTTTTATGATTGAGTGCCAATCTAGATGGATAGCGCACGCATTGTCGGCTAAGGTTTCTTTGCCATCGAAAGATGAAATGCTGAGTGAAGTCTTAAAATATTACGAAGACATGAAAGAAAAAGGCCTTCCAGAAGACTCAACTCATCATCTTGGATTTCAGGTTTTTCTTCAAATATTTTGTTATAAACCTCTTAGAATCAATCATTAATTATATGTAACATGTGAATAACCAACCCTTTGGCTTTAAATGACAGCTTGATTATATGGAATGGATGTGGGCTCAAACTGGAATGGTCATTGAGAAGAACATTAAAGACATGATTGAATACTCGATTCATTGTTTGATGACGGTTGGTTTAGATGGGGCTATAGATTTGTTCTCCCAGAAATATGGGATATAATAATTGGATTTTCACATTAAGCCCTTGTTTAATGTAATCAAACCAATTGAATGTAACAAAACTGACTTATCATTACTCACACAGATGATTAATCAATTTTATTTTCTTTGTTAAGCTGTGACTTATCCTTCTTAGTGAATAGTATCTGAGTCAAAATGTTTCTTTTTTTATTTGTAAAAACAGGAAACTCAGGTAAGTGATTTTATAAACATATGTATCAAAAGAACATATTTCATTTAGCTCCTTGATGCCTATCAATTATCATAACTAGTTATTTCGATTTTCTATTAACGGCTGGTTTAGGTATCCGGATCGCCAGCAATTTTCTCACTGCGGTACTTGCGGTTGCTGTGAAGATCAAGAATGTGGATCAGCAAAGAAACAACATGCCAGAAGATTCGTTTCCTGCGTTGGCTGGGTGGGCCCCGTGTTTATATGTGAACACCATGGATCATATATGTTGGGAGTATATCGGGTATTTTGATCAACTGAAAAAGATGGAGGAGATTGACTTTCCACTACTTTCAATGGTTTGTTTTATTTGTAAGAGACGTCGTGTTCTCCGGATCTGGCGGAGCAGGCAAACGGGAAATCTTTTGATGTATCGGCGGCTAACGAGGGGTCAGTTAACGAAGAGTTGCATCAGAATTTTGCAGGTTTGCATGAGGAACATGAGCAGGGTGATTATGTGGCACAAATCCTCATGGCGGCTGACTATGTGCATAGGGGCTGACCATGCGCATCGGTCGGCTAATAGTATCAACGAGGGTACTTCTTTTAATATGGGCTCGGGAAGGGTGTTGGGCTAGGGCCTAGGGGAATGTCGAGAGATACAGGTCGAAAATGAATTATTTAGCAGTAAATCTAAGGGGCTGTTTGGCAACATCTGAACCAATAAGTGCTGAATGAATAAGAGGTCTGAATGGATAAGAGGTTCTGAACCAGTAAGTGCTGAACCAGTAAAGTGCTGTTTGGTTGCACATCTGAATAACTGTATAAAATGGCATTTTTACCCCTCTCAATAAAACTAAATACCTAATTATTATATCCCACCCACCATTATTATACCTATCCCACCGTTTCAACATCCATAAAACCCATCGACACATATCCCACCCACCATTATTATACTTTATACTTCTTCTTTTAAACTTAACCGAGCATATTCTGATAACACCACACACCCATCTTATGACCGATGATGATGTTGTTGTTGATGATGATGATGATAGTGATGGTTGATGGCGAAAGTGATGGTGTCGGACAACGGGTTCGAAGTAGGAAGAAGAGAGAGAGAGAGATCAGTGAGAGAGAGAGGGAGAGACGACGGCGATGTGGAGGGCGGCTGTGGTGGAGTCCGACGATGTGGAGGCCGGCTGTGGAGGAGGAGGCCGGTGATTGTGGAGGAGTGGAGAGGAGAGGAGATGGGGCTGTGGAGAACTCGTGAAGGAGATGGGGGCAAAGGGCATACAAGTCCAATGTTTCATTCAGATGTGGTAACTAGCTGAACCATTTAGATCTGAATGGAACCCATTCAGAGGTATGTCTTAATGAACCAAACACCTTTACATCTGACCGAATCAGATGTGAACCTCTGAATGGTTCCATTCAGACCTAAACAAACAGCCCCTAAATTTATGTCCCACTTGTTTTAAAACAAAGAGACCCGGGTTCAATCTCCATTGTCAGCATTATTTTACGTTTTGAAAAAGAAAAACCCTAAAACAAAAATACCCAAAGCCCTGGGAGGGTGAGTAGAACTTGTGTTCACCAGTTGCATAAGACAAGCCAATGACCTTGTGGTCCAATGGTGGAAAGTGCTTGAGTTCTTAAATGAGGCTCAGGTTCGATCCCCATTAACTGTAAGGTTTACCCACCTTGGTGGGGTTCCTGACCGGGGTCACGGGTTCGAGCCTGGCAGTCGGGATTAAGTTTCCACGAGGTGCGAGGAAGGGCCCTGCACTGCACTCCCCCATTCGAACCCGGATGGCTGTGCTTCCGATAAAAAGGGTTGAAGCGCAGTCGGTAATGGGTTTCCAATCGATCTACACCTTTAAAAAAAAAGTTGCATAAGACAAAGCAACCATCAGAGAACTAGTAACTTTATGCTTTAAATTCGTTAAGTATGTATGCATAAAAAACAAAAACCATAGAAAACAAAAATAATAATAATAATAATAAAGAAGTGATTGGATGCCAAGTGACACCCACTCATTGCTAGAACCATTTACATTAGACAATCAATGAATGTTACTGTAGACACAGACACAATTTCTAAATGTATGTATATATAAGCGTATGCACCAGAGATGCACCATGCATCAATCTTCAACCATTTTTGGTGACAAACACCACATCCTTGAGATGGTCGAAACATAAAAGAACAACTTTAAAAAGTATAGTAGACCTACTAAGGCCGGAGGGTATGGGGCGCCACCAAGGCAACCTCAGCCTCTATCGCGCCGGTGGGGCTCCATCACCCATACCGCCATCTTTAGGGGGGGGGGGGGGGGGGCTATAGGTGGGGCGCCAAGATGGTAACGGAAGAAAGGGGAGCTCCATCGAATCTGATTGGAGGGGCGCTATAGAGCCCCTAGCCACACCCTTCAAGTTAAAAGAGGGGGCTTTAAAGCCCTTGTGCGACGTGGCGATGAGGTGGCGATGATAAAGCCCCTACCACACCCTCCAGCCTAATCACAAATAATGATTAATCTCATGATTTAGAACAACACTCCAACATTGTTTGGATGACTTTCGGTCCTCATGCCCTCAACAAAATTAGCCTCTCACAAATACTTTACTTTAAACTAGTCGTTTACCCGCGCGATGCGGCGGGAAACATATCACTTAGGTTGGTGAGTTTAGGGCTATGTGGGAGGTTCAGTTTTGAGCCATAACCAAAACCAAATTCGTGATGCAACGACAGTTTACAATGTGATACTCGTTTTTTGTTAGTTTATCAATCATTTCGTGATATATTGTATAGTACTTATGTTGTATTATTCATGGTATAGGTGTGGTGTATCATAATTTATATTGCTCTGGTCTTTATTCATCATTGACGTGGTATTTTGTATATTTTTTAATGTTTATAAGAAACAATCCAGGTTTTGTAGCTTTACATGTTTACCTAAAAAAAATAAAAAATAGTTCTATCTAATTTCGTGGAGTGGTCTTGGATCGACTACCAACCTGGGTCATGTTACCAACCTTGAGTTTTCATTAGTTTAGTTAGTTGTTGGTTTGTTACTTTTATGTTGAAATAATAATTATTTATAACTATTAAAGTTAATTACACAAATAGTCTCTGCAATTATGAAAAGTCCTTTATACCCTTAACCTAACCCTTAATATCTACACTAATAGCACAGTTTCATCACACTTCTCAACATCGTCTCCCAACTCCCAACACCGCCGATTATCATCATCTTCATCGACATCCAACAGACATCTTCATCATCTTCATCGAATCGAGCACTCATTCATCTTCATCGAACAGATCATCTTCATCATCTTCATCTTCATCTTCATCATCTTCATCAGGTTCATCTTCAAAACAGAGGTTTGGTTTTGTTTGATTCTATAGTTTCAGATCTCATGTGATCATTTGGCTGATTAGAGTACAGATGTAGGTTGTTTATTGAAACTATGATACTTGTTTGTTTTAATTTCTGAATCAAATGCGAAGAAACAAGTGTGTAGTTATTTGAACACATCAATATTGTTACTTGAAATGTGAAAAATGATTTTTGGTAAATTTCGAATTGTTTTGGTTTGTTGTTTGAGAACTGTTTAAAAAGAACTGATCGGATCAGTTTCGGATTGATGTGTTCCTAGCTCATTGATTTTTGGTTTGATTCGATGATTTGAATGTGTTATTTGGGTATTTTTGGTTTGATTCGATGATTTGAATGTGTTCCTCATTTTGATTTTTGGTTTGATTCGATGATAATCAGTTATTTGGGTATTTTGGGTTCTTCATGTTTGTTTTGCTTGTGAAAAAACAGAGGGTTCTTCATGTTTGTTTTGCTTTGAAAAAACAGAATGTGTTTATTGGTCATTTGATTTTTGGTTTGATTCGATGATAATCAGTTATTTGGGTATTTTGGGTTCTTCATGTTTGTTTTGCTTGTGAAAAAAACAGAGGGTTCTTCATGTTTGTTTTGCTTTGAAAAAACAGAATGTGTTTATTGGTCATTTGAATGTGTTTGATTCGATGATAATAAGTTATTTGGGTATTTTGGGTTCTTCATGTTTGTTTTGCTTGTGAAAAAACAGAGGGTTCTTCATGTTTGTTTTGCTTTGAAAAAACAGAGTGTGTTTATTGGTCATTTGAATGTGTTTGATTCGATGATAATCAGTTATTTGGGTATTTTGGGTACTTCATGTTTGTTTTACTTGTGAAAAAACAGAGGGTTCTTCATGTTTGTTTTGCTTTGAAAAAACAGAGTGTGTTTATTGGTCATTTAAATGTGTTTGATTCGATGATAATCAGTTATTTGGGTATTTTGGGTACTTCATGTTTGTTTTGCTTTGAAAAAACAGAGGGTTGATTTGTTTTGCTTTGTTCAGGTTTGTTTGTACAGAATGGTTGCGGATGTAAAGATACGCAAAACACCAACTACGAAGGCGAGAACACTTGACAACCTCCTAGAAGATGGTGCGGTGCACACCAGGACCAGATTGATATGAATGAATATAACCCCAGTGTAGCTCTTCGATTTTCCTTGAAATTCCGGAGCTCGCTAATTACATATCTACCACTGGGGTTATATTCATTCATATCTGCTACATTCCGAAGTGCACCCGTCAGTAAAGATCCACAATTGCTTGTCTCTGTATTGTATGTTACGGTCTTTTGTTATCGAGTCTGTAAGTTCTGTCAAGTCTACGAAGTTGGTATGACGTTTTGTCTCTGTATTGTATGTATTAAAAGTTTACATTTAATATACATTTTGTCTAAAGACGACACCTGTCAGTTTTCCATTTAGTTCTGGTAGAACCTTCATTACAGCCTGAATGTTAAAATATAAATCAAAGGTGGAAATGAATAGGATGGGTTAACAAATCAAACAGGCAATTCTGAAATAACTGGGTTTGAGCAGGTTAACGTTGAATATCTGCTCATTTTTGTATACCCTTGTTTCTCTATTAAAGACATTTTTTTTCAAATAATACATGGTATTTAGATTCAAACACGGAAAACACAACACAAACAATTGGCTTTCGTATACAAACACTGAATAAGCAGTTGCATAAGTCTTTCAAAAGCTACACAATGAACCCGAGACTAAACCACTTTGTATGAATTTTGGGTTGGTCTCAGGTCGGGTCAGTTTTCGTGTATGAATGCTACAAGTATAAGTGAATGTAAGATTGTTTCCATTGCCGTTGCGCATTAAAGAATGAAATCAAACCATGCCAAAACTCTAAGAAGATGGTGATTACACAATACAAAAATAACTTTCTTTTTTTCTTAATATAATTTGTGTTCATAAATACAACAAATTAAAAAAATTCAACATGGTCAAAGCTTCTGAAATCATACATAATGACTATCAAAACAAAACTGGTACACTTTAGCGATCGGAATGTTGTTGCCATTAAATTCTTTCTCTTTTCTACTCGTCCAAATTCTCCATATCGTAGCGAAAGCCACAACTCCCACCTTCTTCCAAGCCTTAGACCCAACTTGACTTCTAAAGTACTCCAGCATCTCTTTTATGCTTTCACATTGAGCTGGTCCACAACCGTATAACAAAATATTAGCAGCACAACATTTCGGTTTAATAAATAAGAAATTAGAAGGGCAGCTTAACTCACGTGCTTTTGCAGCACAGCAATATCTCAGTCTCATCAGCTGCAGATTCTTCTTGGCCTGAAAGTCCCAAAAAGAAAATTCCTGCCAAACCGAATGCTTTCACTCAGACTAAATACTCTATTTGTTCTCTGTTTTGCTTTCATACTGAAACCCTAGCAACTCCAAATCGGTTCAATATATGTTGTGTAAGCAAAATATCACAATAAACATCAAACTATAACTGATTGATTTCGATACACCACCTGCTCATTTTCTTATCAAAACATCTAGAAGACTCAGACATGTAATTGAGAGATGAACACAACTACGGATAAAGCCATGGCTGCAACACACGGTTGCAGAGTGAGAACTATGCAACCTGGATATTGCCCCGCCAAGATGCTACTCGGATCTTCTATGTACCCTCAAAATACAATCATCATCACAGTCTATTGTGTTATGTAACCTCGCTTTAAAGCATGATGTACAAGAGTAATTTGCCACTAAACTTAAACAACCTTTAAAGCATGATGTACAAGTGTTTTAAGCACAAGAAACACATATGTAACCTCACAGGCTCAGCTTATGCATCATAGCCTCAACACTTTCAGTTCAGACATATTAAGAACACAAGCTCAGCTTATGCATCATAGACTCAACACTTTCAGTTCAGACTGATTAAGAACACAAGCTCAGCTTTTGCATCACATCCTCAAACACTTTCAGTTCAGACAGATTAAGAACACAAAATCCGGAGTACACAACTCCTTTGTCAAATGAATCCGGAGTACACAAAATCTGGAGTACACAACTCCTTTACCACCCACCGGCAACTGTAAAAGCAAAACTGAATCTTATCAGTAACATTAGATCTATAACAAACAAAATCAGCTACAAACATACCAGATCTGTAACAAACATAATCAGTAACATAAGCATGTAAATCAGCTACAAACATACCAGATCTGTAACAAACATAATTAGCTACAAACATACCAGATCCGGGCTGTCAATATTCCTCTAAGAACTCAGATCTGCAAAGTTATGGTTCTCATATTCCTTAGTCGTGTAACCTCAGATCTGTCAATATTCATAAAAAATCCTCAAAAAATGACGGTAGATCTGAGAAAAATTTCAACAGAAAAAATTACCTGGCTCGACGGTGGTAAGGTAGATCTAAGTCGACGGTATCTCCACCGCTCCATCTTCATCTATAACAGAACAAACAAAACAACCTCTAAGTCGACGGTGGTACGATAGATCTAAGAAAACATTTGGCCAAAAAAAAGTACCTGGATCTTTTTTCCACCGGAGAAAGAAACCCTAAAAGAAGTTGAACCCAGTAAATCTGATGTCGGAATCGCCGGAGAAAGAAACCCTAAAATTTCACAGATCTAAGTCAAAACCTAAAATTTCACAAAAAATGCCGATAACGTTAAAAATACAGTACCTGAGAAGAAGGATGGGGGCGGATCTAGTGAAATCGCCTGTGAAATCCGTCGCATGCAGACACCGCGTCTGGTGAGAGAGAGAGAGAGAAGAAGGATGGGGGCGGATTGTAATGAAATGAAATTAGGGTTTAGATTTAGTGAAAGAAAGTATATATTGGATCCATTTGATTAAAACGGGTCAAATGCATCCGGCTAGTTTATATGAGCTGGTCCGCGTGTTGAATGGATTTTTCAACACTTTTGTGCTTTAAAGGTTGTATAATGTGCTTAAAATGATTGTACAATGGCAAATGACCATTCTTGCCCTTCCTATATGCTTATTAAAGTAGTATAGTATAAATAAGGGGTTGTTTGTTTACCTCTTAACGAGGCTCTTAATGGTTCAGACCTCTTATTGGTTCAGCACTTAATGGTTCAGACTGTTTGTTTCACGAGCAGATGTCTGAATGGTTCAAACATTTGTCTCTGAATGGTTAAGATTTACACAAAGTCTGAATGGTTAAGACCTCTAATCTGAATTGGTCAGACATTTGCCTCTGAACGGTTAAGTATTATACAGGCTCTTAATGATTCAGACTTCTTACTGGTTCAGCACTTAATGGTTCAGACATACTGGTTCAACACTTAACCATTTAGATGTTGTCAAACAGCCTCTAAGTTTAAGTAATTATATTTTGTTGTTGTATTGAATAAACATAGAAAATGGAATAATTTTGAGTTTAAATAATTTTAAAATGCACGGTGTAGTGGACATTTCGTTGTAATTTATTTTTATGTATACATCATAGAGGAGAGTTCATTGGGGAACATTAAAAAAGTGGGGAACCAAGGAACACTCTTAAAAATTTAACTTAACATGTTAAAAATTATTTTTTTAAACATCTTTTTCGGCGCTTCTCCATATATATACTTGTAGAAGCATTTTTAATAAAAAAAATCAAAAACTAAAAATATTAAAAAAACACAATTAAAAAAAGGCTAAATTTTTTTTAGAAAAATTATTTTTTTATTCGACTAGTTTCTCCTAATTTTTATAAAGAAAAGCGTTGAAATTAAAAAAAAATAATTTTTAACATGTTAAGTTAATTCTATAAGATATAACTGTTTTTTAAACATTTTTTTATATTTTTAGTTTTTGATTTTTTTATTAAAAATATTTCTACTTGTATTTATAAGAAAAAGCGCCAAAAAAAATTTAGGAATTTTTTTTAACATGTTAAGTATAATTTTTAAGAGTGTTCCCCCGTTCCCCACTTTTTTAGTGTTCCCCAATGAACCTCACACTACATCACAGTCATAAATGTATTTCGATTATTTTCATAAATTTCAATTTAGTTGATTGTAGATAGTGAGCAAGTCATTTCAACTTTCAAGTAATATGTAACTAGTTTCTTTTGACGTCGCGCGTTGCGGCGAAACCGAACAAATGATAATGTAAAACAAATGTGTTTTAAAAGTAAAGCATGTTGTTTAGAAAACCAAACCATTAGAGCAGTTTAGTTTATCATCTTACCGTTATGACATCAAATAAATACTTTATTTTGAGTACAACTTCATTCTTAACAAAACTTATAACGGAATGCTAGGGAAAAAATCAATCACAACTACGTAGTTATTAAAGAAGTATCAAATTTATCTCTTATTTTTTTAGTACAACTTCATTCTTAACAAAACTTACCGTTATGACACCAAAAAGGTTATAAGCGTAAATTATTAAAGAAGTATCAAATTAATCGATAAATTAATACATGTTCCAAAAAAAGAAAAAAAGAATTATAAAAAAATGGTAAATGAAATATATGATTTTAAAAAAGGAAAAAAATAATTATAGGCTATTAAAAGTAAATATAATACTAAACTATTATATTAAATAAAGAATAATAAAAACGTATATATTATTATTAAAATAAAGTTACTACTTATCGTCCTTTATCAACAATATATATATATATATATATACATATAACTAGTGGGTTACAGCCGCGCTTCGCGGCAGGGCGACCCGATTTTTTATTCGATATAGCAGTCGAAAGAGAAAACTTACAAAATAAAGTCGTCGTAAGTACAAAAATACGTCGACACGTGTTTTACATCGACCGGAAAACTCGATTACAAAAGTACTTAGAAAGTTAAAGGGTTGTCAGTGTCAATGCTAAAAGTTGAGAAAATACAAAAAAATTATGTCGAAATGTAAGTCAACTTAAGTTTATATCGACACGTAAATAAAGACGTAAAAGTCGATTAAAAAATATTTAGAAAGTTAAGAGGTTGTAAGAGTCAATGTTGAAAATTAAATGTTAAAAGTAAAAAAAAAGGAAAAAAAGCAAAAGACAAAAAAAAGAAAAAAGGAAAAAAAAAATCACCGACTACAAAAGTATTTAGAAAGTGAAAGGGTTGTCAGTGTGAATACTGAAAGTTGAGAAAACACAAAAAAAAATTATGTTGAAATGTAAATCAACTTAAGTTTATATCGACACGTAAATAAAAATAAAGACGTAAAACTCGGTTAAAAAGTATTTAGAAAGTTAAGGGGTCGTAAGAGTTAATACTGAAAGTTAAAGGGTCGTAAGAATTAATACTGAAAGTTAAAGGTTAAAAGTAAACAAAAAAATAAAAAGACAAAGTCAAAGATAAAAAAAAAATTACTGTAGCACTATTCATCCATATCCATATGTTTCAAATTAATACATATATATGAATTGTTGAGGTGAGTTTGACAAAATCTTATAAAACACTATTTTAGAGGTGACATGATATAGTAACATAAATTGGTATAATATAAAATGCACACTTATTCGAGTATATAGTGTGTAACACCAAGTGGTTTGGGAGCTAAGCCCTGTCACATAGGCAGCAAGGGAGCGATACACCTAGTGGCGAATCCATGAATGTTTTGGGGTTCCCCTTGGCTTGGAAAAAAAATGCAAAAAATAGTGAAAATTTTGTATGATTTATATAAAATTGTGGGAATTAGTGAAAATCTACCAGATGGAACCCGGTGGAAAAAAACTCCTCGATCCACCACTGGATACACCGCAACGGGTGGGGTGCGAAGAAGGGTGGGGCAGTGGACGTGAACGTTGGGGTGTGGAGGATGTCCTAACTTATTTGCCCTTGAGTCCGTCAAACTGCCGTATTAGGGACCGCGTGGAGTTAGGTATCCAACCTTTGGAATGGAAATGGCGGTGGAAAAGGGAGTTTTCTACGGATATGGAAAAGGAGGAATGGAATGATTGTTCGGATTGGTTAGCTGCGATTTTAGGTTCAAAAGATTCATCGGTTTGGTCGGGTGACGAGTTTGACACGTTGTGTGGGCCCGGTTAAGAGACTTTTGTGCCTTGAGGAGGATTATAGTCAAAATTTTGTGAAGAAATGGTGTAAATGAATTCCAGCTAAGTGCAATATTTTCGCGTGGAAAGCTTCTATGAACCGATTACCGACCTAGGTTGCTCTCACCAAATGGAACATTATGGTGGAGTATGATATGTGTGTTTTCTTTAATGGAGTCCCGGAGAACGTCTTTTCTTGATGTGTGGTGGCCATGGTGAGTTGAACTTCGTTGCAAATTGGTGTAAAATTCCTCCGATAATAGCTTTCTCATTAAAGATCTATTGGTTTTATACGAGTCTGTCGGAAAGTGAATGATGTGTCGTAGTGTAGGGGCTAAATATGTAACTTGGTGTTCTATATAGGAATGGGATCAAATACAAACACTTAAGTTTGTAAGAACCGTAAGAACTAACACATAATTGACAAGTGTCCATCAATAAAAAATTAGTTTAGGGGTAATTTAGACCTTTTGACCATATTTATTTATAACTAATTAAAAATAATTACAAAAAATATAATCAACACAACACTATATAATTAGCATAACATCCTTAATTGTTTTTCATTATCAGCACATCGTCCTCAATCGTTCTCCATTATCAACATAAACGACATTAGCACAACATCCTCAATCGTTCTCCATTATCAGCACACCAGATGTGCTGATTATATCTACTTTTGATGTTTGTTTGTATTATTTTGTAATTATTACATAATCATCACGTTATCAGCACAATTATAAAACACCTTTTGTTAACTTTTTTAAAAATCACTTTTATAAATACAAAAAAAATATAGCAATATGGTACTCATATTAAAGATAAAAAAATACTTGATTTTATGGTATATTTTTTTTTAAAATAATGAAGTGTATAAAAGTTATTTTAGTTTAAAAAACTTGGTGGAATCTGTAATTAATGGAAAATGGTCAAATGACTAGCAATTTTACAAAATTACCCCTAATTTGTTAGTAGTAATTTTTAATTATAACGGTTTTATTTATAATCAATATCAACCCTTGATTTAAATTATCAATGGTTCAGATCTGTTCTTACGGTTCTTATAATTAGCATTGTTTTAACAAGATCTCAACCCTTGTATATAATATCTCATTATTGTTTTAAGGCTTTATAGGGTTTGGATATCTCTCTAAATCGTGTTGAGATCACTTTTAGATAAAAAACATGTAACACCCCAAAAATATAAAACTTTATATTTTATTATAAAGTATTAATCAAACAAGAACCAACTAACTAGGAACCTATAACCCCGTTAGCTACAAGTCTTGAAGTAACCCATAATAGGGTTAAAACACTTAAACTTAAGGTTAAATAAAATTGAGGGACCAAACTAGCCAAATCTGAAACTTAATTACTAAAATAGTAAACAAACACACCAAACACACACTTGAGTAAGTGTGTGCTTGGATCGAACAGAAGACAGGAGCGACCAGGGGTTCCTCCAAACCCTAGTTTTCACACAAAATTCACAAATTGAAGGCTCAAACCAAGTCAAAATCGAAATCTGAACATAGATTTCGTGATCACCTCGTCAAAGGGATCACAAGGTATGCCAAATTAGGTTGTTTTGATTCAACTCAAATTCCTTGCATGTGATAGAAATTGGAAGTGATATTATGTGTTGGATATATGAAATTGGAAGTGATATGAGGTTTAGGGACAAACCCTAGATAATTTCTTGCCAAAGTCTTGCATGATACTTGTAAGGTTCATAATCACCATAGTGGGTGATTAATAAGTTAGTAGAACTTGATAAACACTAGGATTAAGATTCTTGTTCTAGTGTAATCTGAATTTATGAGATAATTTCTGAAAAATGATGTTGAAATATGTGTACAATCGCCTAATTAAAGTTGATTTAGATAAGATCCAAGTCATGAACTTGGTAATGATTATGTGGAAATCCGACCCGCTAGGTGTTTGTTGAAATGCCTAAGTGGGGATTAATATATTAAAAATCGGATGAAAACACATAATTGACTACTATGGCAAATTATGTGTTTATAATTACAAAAAGGGTTCTAAATTGAAGTTGAATTGAACTCCTTAGGCAAAGAATCCGGATCGTCGAGCAGACAAGCCGGAGGATGAGATACGCGCTTGAAGGGTGCGCTTTAAAGGTACGCGATTTATAGTTTCGCTACATTATGTTTAATTGTTAGTCTTACTTTGTTATACTGAAATTTGGTAAACAAGGATAACCCGTTAAGTCACGGTAATGACAAGGTGCCTTAGACAAGAAAAACGGGTTAAAACATATGCTAGAAATAGAGTTTGGATGTGTCTTGTAATGGTGACACCCATTCGGCATCCAAACGGGTTAAAACAAGTTGAGTTACAAATATAGAAATTAATAACCATCTATTGTGATTGGTCAAGTATATATATAATTAAAGCGAAAGCCGTGAGGCAGACACGCTAAACTTGTTATAAACAAACCCATAGTGTGGGGAAAAAGATGCATGTCAAATTGATAAGAGGAGTATGTTAAAATCCTCGAAAACAATGCATGTTGTTAAAGCGTAAGCTGTGAAGCGGACACGCTAACTTGTTGCAAAAACATGAACCCTTGTAGAGGGATTAAAGTTCTAAATTTTTACTTGTCAAATGTCCGAGAAAAAGCATGTTTAAACCCTTAGAAAACAAGCATGATGATTATTGTGTAAGTGCCCCTTTTTAAGGGAGCGAAACGTTGTAGTGGGTAAACTGAGATTGAGTAAATCGGTTGTAAACATGAGATGACAATGAAACAAGATGTTGAAACTTGTAGGCAAACGGGTAGAATAAATAAAGAGCCAAAATAAAGACAAACTAATTTTAAACTGAAAAATTTGGGTGAATTGAATAAATGGGTCAAACAACAAAGTTACATAATCTACCGTAAGTTACGGTCTCTACCGTAACTTACGGCAGAGAACAAAGTGTTACGGCGGTTCACTACTGTTTTACGGCAGACTAGTGTCACTCAACGACAACCGTAACTTATGGTAGATACCGTAAGTTACGGTAGAGTCCAGTAATTTTTGTTAAAATTCTGCATATCTTAGTTAATCGAATCCGTTTCTGAGCATAATTTCGATTATGCAAATTTTCTAAGAACACTAATACTAATATTTGTCAAAATCTCCAGTTTTTAGGTATTGCAAGTACGTGGATGATGGTCATGACAATGCTCTCGAACCGAACACAATCTTTTGAAGCTTCCGCATTAGATAACTACATTTTTAGACAATGTTATTATTGTAAACAATTTGTTAATCATGTTTTGAATGATGTAACTAGTTAAGTAATTGTCTAGAACGTAATCACTCTTTAACTTGAATTTTGTACATCTTTTGAAGTAAGATACCGTCTTATGTAAATTCATATGTATTTACATTAAATTCCTATAAAATTTAGACGGGTGTTACAAGTTGGTATTCAGAGCTTAAGGTTGTCAACAAAGTGTTCGGTTCAAGCTTGATCAATCATCCGGTAAGAATTAATTAGTTATTTTAGTAGATTTCATTAAAACATTTGAAAATGAATACGATTGGATGTGCATGGGAAGAGTGCGTAATACACTCAAACCCGGAAAGTGCACCAAACATGAACGGTTTAAGCAAGTTGCAAACTTGGCTAAACCAAAAATAAAGATGCGAAAGATATAAAATGAAATGTTTAATAATTAGCAAAAACATTTCAGATTCAAGATGGCCGATGAAGGCAATAATGATACGGTGCCGATAGTCACCGAACAGATGAAAGAAATGTTCGGTGTAATCGGGGGCGAATCAGCATCTCAATTAACTGAAGAGATAGAAGCTAAAATTTCCGAGGAAGTCGGAAAGGCAATAGAAGCCAGTCTACCGCAGTTCGCCGAGAGACTACAAACCACAATTTTGCTAGCAGTAGAGGATATGATAACTGAATTAAAAGATAGTCTCTCACAAGAAAAAAGATGACGGGAGTGAGTCGGATGTGGACCCAAGACCCGTAAAGAAATCAAAGCTTGATACTCCAAAAGAGAATGCAAGGTCTTCCTACATGACAACCGCAGAGGCTAAAGCTGAACCTGATATCATTTCAGGTATGTTTCTTGTAAATTAAAGTTTAGCACAAAGATCATTTCGATACGAGTGCGAATAATAGTTATATATGGACGTATATGAGTAGTGAGGCGAGTAAACCTTGTGAAAGAAATATACATATATATATATATATATATAAGCATAAATAGAAGTGATCAAGTAAAGATCGAGCCAAAAGTAATCATGATAAATATTGCCATGGGAAGGGGTGCGTGCACACTCGAACCCGAGAACGTAATGAAAGATAAGCGTCATAATGAAGAGAAGTGTAATAACGCTCGAACCGGGGAGTTGCAATAGTAATAGATGACGAGGACATGGTTATAGATTAAGCCAAACCAAATGAAACATATAGAAACATCGTTTATGTCAACAAACGAGGTGGATAAATGCCATACAACAAGGTGAAACAATAACATGAAATGAATAGAATGGTTAGTGTAATAGTGATTAAGGTCAAAAATCAAGAGACTAAGATTTGGATAGGAATATCCTCGAGAAAGAAACTAAATGGGTAATATTTACTATTCATTGCTGTAAATAATGAAATACCTATAAATTTGGATTTACAAGCTCGGGTGTAACACCCTAAAAACTTCTACTTGAATTTGGCTATAATTCAAAAGATTGTTATAAAAGATGACCTAATTTAATCTTAGGTTCCAAAAATCAAAGTTTTAAAGTAACCAACATTAGTCACTACCGACTAATTCTGACATTCATAAGTTATTTTTTTTATCTAGTTACATCATAAACATTGTCTAAACATAGAAAGTTAACGCGGAAGCTTCAAAAGTATGTGTTCGGTTCTTCAAAAGATTGCTTGATCGTCATCCGTAATCCTTGAGTACCTAAAAACTGAAATGTTTACATAAAACATTTGTATTAGAATGCTTAGAATTAATACTTGATCGAAACTACAATCGAAGTGAATTTGAATATTTACAATTATACAAAAGTTATAAAAATTCAGGCCTTACCGTAACTTACGGTTCCACCGTAAGTTACGGTGGTCAATTTAAAACAAAGGTCCACCGTAAACCAGGAGACTTCCACCGTAAACCTCCTGACCTCTACCATAAGTTACGGTGTCACCGTAACTTACGGTGGATCCTGCACATTTGAGTTTTGGCATTTTGGTTGTTTTGCCCACACACTTTTCTCGAATCCTTATTCTAGCAAACCAACATATTGAATTCTCGTGTTCTAATATTCCAATATTTAATCGATAACAATAAACAAATCAATCATATTACCAAGCAAAATCCATGCTTTATTTGATTATTCGACCCGTTTGGCTCGTCTAAGGAATCCTCCCATATAACGACTACCAACGAGTTCCAACCAAATCTGACCAATCGTTCAATATAGCGACATCACCGCTTAAATTTAAAACAACCCTTATTCTAAAATTCAACTACACATATTATAGTCATCAACATATACTTAATGTAACGGGTCAAGTTACATACCTTCAAAGTAGGCCTTTTAAACGTGGTTCGCCACCCGCTTGTCCGATTGACGCTCTTGCGCCCGTTCCTATAGAGTTCATTCATCATTTGTTTAGAACTCTCTTCAAGTCATAATTCGCATAATACACCAAACATCATGATTATGCGTTTAAACTTGAAATTTCAGTTTTAAGCCTTCATAGAGGCATTTCAACAAACACTTCATAAGCAGATTTTTACATGGTTAAACATCACATCTTTAGCTTATCATTTAACCCTAATTTCACATAAATAAACCAATTTACATGATTGTTAGCTTCTAATTTCCGAATTCACTTCAAAATTGCCAAATTACACTAGATTAACAATCTACTTCCTAGTGTTCATCCAAATACACATAACCCACTAATCACCTATAATGGCGTTCATGGGTTCACCCAAAATTTCTTATGATTTCAACTTCTATTGATCTAGGGTTTGTCCTTAGACACTATAGTTGTTTCTCAATCATCATAACATACACATGCAACCCTAATTTCAGATTTTTCCCAATTCATGAAAATTTCAAGTTGAGAGTTTTCCTTAAATTTTACATACCTTGTAATCCTCTTGTGATGAGGATCACGATTCTATGCTTGGATTTTCGTTTGGACCAGATTTGCACCTCCAATTTGAGATTTCAAGTAGATTTTTGAGAGTTTGAAGGTGGGGGTGTCGCCCCTGGTTGTTCTAGTCGACCAGACATCCCCTTTGTGGGGTGTTTGGTTTGTTTTATTTAGTTTAATTAATTCAAGTTTCAATTCTTACAACTTAAGCCCCTCAACTTTATTCAACATATTGTTTAGTAGCTTTTAACCCTATCATAAGCTATTTCTAGTCTTTTAACTAACTAGGTTAAAAATTTCTAGTTAGTAAATTCTCGTTTATTTATACTTTATAATTCTAATATAAAGTTTTATATTTTTCGGGGTGTTACAAGTCCACCCCCCTTAAAAGGGTTTCATCCCCGAAACCGAAGTACGTACCAAATAATGTAGGGTGAAGACGTCGCATCTCCTCTTCGGACTCCCACGTAGTGTCCGAACCTTTCCTATGCTCCCATTTGACTTTGACTTGGTCAATTTGTTTATTTCGTAAATGTTTGACCTTTCGGTCTAAAATCTCCACCGGTCTCACCCCATAATTCAGACTATTATCCACTTCGATATCATCGTAATGGATATAGGCCGTTTCGTCTGCTAGGCACTTTCTTAATTGTGATACGTGGAAAGTTCCATGGATCCCACTTAGTTCCTCTGGTAGCTCAAGGCGGTAAGCTACTTTGCCAACTCTTCCGATAATTTTAAATGGCCCAATAAACCTCGGGCTCAGCTTCCCCCTTTTTCTGAATCTAATAACACCCTTCCAAGGGGAAACTTTTAGCATGACCATGTCGCCAACCTGGAATTCAATTGGCCTTTTCCTTTTATCAGCATACGCCTTTTGCCTGTCTTGAGCCGCTTTCAAATGTGCTCGGACTATATCGATCTTTTCATTCGTGGCTCGTACTATATCTTGATGAGCGAGTTCACGTGGACCCACTTCACCCCAGCATACCGGGGTTCGACACTTCCTACCATAAAGCATTTCGTACGGTGCCATCTTAATACTAGATTGGTAGCTGTTATTATACGAAAACTCGACTAACAGTAGGTGAACATCCCAACTTCCTCCAAAGTCGATTATACATGCCCGTAGCATATCCCCCAATGTTTGTATCGTTCTTTCACTCTGTCCATCTGTTTGAGGATGGTACGCAGTGCTAATGAACAATTTGGTTCCCATTTGCTCTTGGAAATCTCGCCAGAAATTTGAAGTAAACCGGGTATCCCTATCAGACACGATGGATACCGGTACCCCATGACGTGCTATTATTTCATTAGTGTAAACTTCTGACATCTTTTCTGACGTATAAGTCTCACGGATCGGAATGAAGTGAGCACTTTTCGTCAATCTATCCACCACTACCCATATGGCATCGAAACCACGATTCGTCTTAGGCAACTTGGTTAATAGGTCCATTATAATATGTTCCCATTTCCAAACCAGAATTTCTAACGGTTGGAGTTTGCCATATGGTTTCTGGTGCTCCGCCTTGACTTGTAAACATGTCAAGCATTTTTCCACACACTTCGCCACATCCCTCTTCATCCCGGGCCACCAATAATTTTGTTTCAAATCATTGTACATCTTGGTCGCCCCTGGATGAATTGAATAACGGGATTTATGAGCTTCATTAAGTAGAAGCGCCTTCACTCCACAAGTATGTGGGACCCATATCCTTCCGGATCGAGTCTTCAACCCGTTATTCCCATCCGACAAATCTTTCAACTGACCGATTATTCTTTCTTTCTTCCAATTCTCTTCTTTCATTGCTTCTGATTGCGCCTCTCGGATACGTTCAAGTATACCCGAGGTCACCACGAGTTGCATTGATCTTACTCGTATTGGGACATAGTCCGCTTTTCTGCTCAGCGCATCCGCCACTACATTAGCCTTTCCGGGGTGATAATGTATTTCACAATCGTAGTCCTTCACCGTTTCCAGCCATCGCCTTTGTCGCATATTTAACTCCTTCTGATCGAAGAAGTATTTCAAGCTCTTGTGGTCGGTGAATATGGTGCACTTTACCCCGTACAAGTAGTGCCTCCATATTTTTAATGCAAATACCACCGCCGCCAACTCGAGGTCGTGTGTGGGATATTTCTTCTCGTGTATCTTCAATTGTCTCGAGGCATAGGCTATTACCTTGCCCCGTTGCATCAATACGCAACCGAGCCCCGATAGTGAAGCATCCGAATAAACCACCATGTCTTCAACTCCGTCCGGCAACGTCAGTACCGGAGCTTGAGTTAACTTTTCTTTTAGCGTTTGAAACGCTTTTTCTTGATCGACTCCCCAAATAAACTTTTCTTTCTTTTGGGTTAGCTTTGTTAGCGGTGACGCAATCTTGGAGAAATCTTGAATGAATCTCCTATAGTATCCCGCAAGCCCCAAAAAGCTTCTAATTTCTGAAGGGTTCTTTGGGGGATTCCATTTTGACACAGCCTTAATCTTTGACGGATCCACCAAAACTCCGTCGGCACTTATGACATGGCCAAGAAATTGTACCTTTCGTAACCAAAAGGCACATTTAGAGAATTTTGCATATAACCTCTCTCGTCTAAGTGTCTCTAACACTTCTTGTAAGTGGTGTGCGTGTTCAGCTTCACTTTTTGAATACACCAAGATATCATCGATAAACACGATGACCGACTTATCCAACATTGGCTTGTAAACCCGGTTCATGAGATCCATGAAAGCCGCGGGTGCGTTTGTTAGCCCAAATGACATCACGAGGAATTCGTAATGTCCGTATCTCGTGCGAAAAGCCGTCTTCGGCACATCTTCTTCTTTGACCTTTAGTTGGTGATACCCCGATCTAAGGTCAATTTTTGAAAACCAGTTCGCACCTTGTAATTGGTCGAATAAATCATCTATCCTCGGGAGCGGGTATCGGTTCTTTACCGTGAGTTTGTTTAACTCCCGGTAATCGATACACATGCGCATGCTCCCGTCTTTCTTTCTCACGAACAACACCGGTGCGCCCCAAGGAGACACACTCGGCCTTATGAATCCCTTGTCAAGCAGGTCTTGGATTTGGGACATCAACTCTTGTAATTCCGACGGTGCAAGTCGGTACGGGGCTTTTGCTACGGGTTTCGCGCCTGGAATCAATTCGATCCCGAACTCTATTTCCCGTTCAGGCGATATCCCCGGTAAATCTTCCGGAAACACATCTTCATAATCTCGTACTACCGGTACATCTCCAATCTTTCGTGATTCTTTTTCGGGCTCATTAGCGTATATCATGAATGCCTTGCATCCTCGCTTCATAAGCTTGTGAACTTTCAACATTGAGCATACTGTGGGGTTGCCTCCTTTTTCGCCATAAATGGTGACGTGTTTCCCGCTCGGAGATGTTAGTTTTATCTCTTTACGAAAACACACGACCTTTGCATGGTGTTGAGATAGCCAATCCATCCCAACGACTACTTGAAATTCTCCCATTAACATCGGGATTAGGTTTATCAAATATTCTTCGTCATCAATGCTCAGTTTACAGTTTTCACATACATCACAAACCATAAAGCTCTTGTTATTACCTATCTCTACTTCTAAGGGCACAGGTAATTTTGTTAGAACAAATGAAGGATGTCGAATAAATCCATATGAAACAAAGGATTTATTCGCACCCGTATCAAATAACACGCGTGCGGGAATCGAATTTACAGCAAATATACCTGAGACCACGTCAGGTTCAACCTTTGCTTCTGCGGCGGTTAGTTGAAAAGATCTTGCCTTTGCTTTTGGGGCTTCACCTTTCGGTTCCTGCCCATCCTTCTTTCCAACCAGTTCCGGGCATTCCGACTTTTTGTGACCCGTTCGATAACAATTGTAACAAACCGTCACTTTCTCCGGGCACGATATAGCCATATGTCCCTTTTTTTGCATATGGGACAAGGCTTATCCTTGTAACGGCATTCGCCTTTATGACCCTTCCCGCAGATTCTGCAACTTGGCGACCCGCCTTTGGTATCAAATTTCTTTGCGGTTTCGTTTGTTCGTACCTTCTTAGCAGGGCTTGGGTTTACATCTTGTGCTTTCCGTTCACCCTTTTCAATGCTCTTTTTCAGTTCGATCTCCCTTTCCCGAGCAGCATTTATGATCTGGGTAAGGGTCTCGTATTTGGAAGGGGTGATAAATTCCCTATACTCAGCACTCAACATGTTATGGTAGTAGTATATCTTTTGTCTTCATTCGTCACTAGATCATCGCAAAACTTCATCTTATCCATAAACGTTGCCGTAATCTTGTCTATGGTCTCACTCTTGTGCCTAAGTTGCATGAACTCCTCCTTGATTTTATTCATAACCACCTTGGGGCTATGATGCTTAAGAAATGGTGTCTTGAATTCTTCCCAAGTCATGACCTTAGCAGCTTCAATACCGATCTCTCTTTTTTTGTTATCCCACCAATCTTTCGCTTGACTCCTTAGTTGACCCGTACCATAGGCTACGTAGTCATCTTCTTCACAATGGGTCCTCTCGAATACCCCTTCGATATCACTTAGCCATCGTTGGCACACTATTGGGTCAACCTCCCCATTATATATTGGTGGTTTACAGGCCATGAATTCCTTGTATGAACAAGGCTTTCGTCCTCCATGCTTTTCCTTTTCTAAATTTGAATCATCTTCCAATTTCTTGATTCTCTCTTCTACTATTGATAAAACTGTGTTTTGAATTTTATCAATAAAGCCCGACAAACTGTTTTCGATCGCCTTTCCAACCTCTTCGGCAATCACTTCCCTCATTTGTTCGGTGACTCTTGGCACCGTATCATCATTACTCCTTCTGCCATCTCTATTTCTGAAATGTTTACATAGGTTGTTAAACATTCCATTTATAACACATGTTTTACATGTTTTGATTTAATCAAGTTCATAACTTGATTTAATCGTTCTTGTTTTGATTCAATCAAGTTCATAACTTGATTTAATCGTTCTTGTTTTGATTCAATCAAGTTCATAACTTGATTTAATCGTTCTTGTTTCATGCATTTCTTGTATTTGAGTGAGCTTACACACTCTTTTCATGCATATTTGTTCGTTTCTCATTCTTTACATAATACATAATTTATTAACAAAATAAGTTAATTCTTACCGGACGATCGATCAAGCTTGAACCGAACACTTTGTTGACAACCTTAAGCTCTGATTACCAACTTGTAACACCCTAAAAACTTCTACTTGAATTTGGCTATAATTCAAAAGATTGTTATAAAAGATGACCTAATTTAATCTTAGGTTCCAAAAATCAAAGTTTTAAAGTAACCAACATTAGTCACTACCGACTAATTCAGACATTCATAAGTTATTTTTTTTTATCTAGTTACATCATAAACATTGTCTAAACATAGAAAGTTAACGCGGAAGCTTCAAAAGTATGTGTTCGGTTCTTCAAAAGATTGCTTGATCGTCATCCGTAATCCTTGAGTACCTAAAAACTGAAATGTTTACATAAAACATTTGTATTAGAATGCTTAGAATTAATACTTGATCGAAACTACAATCGAAGTGAATTTGAATATTTACAATTATACAAAAGTTATAAAAATTCAGGCCTTACCGTAACTTACGGTGGAACATTTAAAACAAAGGTCCACCGTAAACCAGGAGACTTCCACCGTAAACCTCCTGACCTCTACCGTAAGTTACGGTGTCACCGTAACTTACGGTGGATCCTGCACATTTGAGTTTTGGCATTTTGGTTGTTTTGCCCACACACTTTTCTCGAATCCTTATTCTAGCAAACCAACATATTGAATTCTCGTGTTCTAATATTCCAATATTTAATCGATAACAATAAACAAATCAATCATATTACCAAGCAAAATCCATGCTTTATTTGATTATTCGACCCGTTTGGCTCGTCTAAGGAATCCTCCCATATAACGACTACCAACGAGTTCCAACCAAATCTGACCAATCGTTCAATATAGCGACATCACCGTTTAAATTTAAAACAACCCTTATTCTAAAATTCAACTACACATATTATAGTCATCAACATATACTTAATGTAACGGGTCAAGTTACATACCTTCAAAGTAGGCCTTTTAAACGTGGTTCGCCACCCGCTTGTCCGCTTGACGCTCCTGCGCCCGTTCCTATAGAGTTCATTCATCATTTGTTTAGAACTCTCTTCAAGTCATAATTCGCATAATACACCAAACATCATGATTATGCGTTTAAACTTGAAATTTCAGTTTTAAGCCTTCATAGAGGCATTTCAACAAACACTTCATAGGCAGATTTTTACATGGTTAAACATCACATCTTTAGCTTATCATTTAACCCTAATTTCACATAAATCAACCAATTTACATGATTGTTAGCTTCTAATTTCCGAATTCACTTCAAAATTGCCAAATTACACTAGATTAACAATCTACTTCCTAGTGTTCATCCAAATACACATAACCCACTAATCACCTATAATGGCGTTCATGGGTTCACCCAAAATTTCTTATGATTTCAACTTCTATTGATCTAGGGTTTGTCCTTAGACACTATAGTTGTTTCTCAATCATCATAACATACACATGCAACCCTAATTTCAGATTTTTCCCAATTCATGA
This sequence comes from Helianthus tuberosus, assembly GCA_030545235.1. Classification (NCBI taxonomy): domain Eukaryota; kingdom Viridiplantae; phylum Streptophyta; class Magnoliopsida; order Asterales; family Asteraceae; genus Helianthus; species Helianthus tuberosus. Next base: position 65,062,020 of record CM060357.1, read on the forward strand.
AAATTTCAAGTTGAGAGTTTTCCTTAAATTTTACATACCTTGTAATCCTCTTGTGATGAGGATCACGATTCTATGCTCGGATTTTCGTTTGGACCAGATTTGCACCTCCAATTTGAGATTTCAAGTAGATTTTTGAGAGTTTGAAGGTGGGGGTGTTGCCCCTGGTTGTTCTAGTCGACCAGACATCCCCTTTCTGGGGTGTTTGGTTTGTTTTATTTAGTTTAATTAATTCAAGTTTCAATTCTTACAACTTAAGCCCCTCAACTTTATTCAACATATTGTTTAGTAGCTTTTAACCCTATCATAAGCTATTTCTAGTCTTTTAACTAACTAGGTTAAAAATTTCTAGTTAGTAAATTCTCGTTTATTTATACTTTATAATTCTAATATAAAGTTTTATATTTTTCGGGGTGTTACATCGGGTATGGGTAGATACCCAAGTAACATGTTATTAATAAAACCCTCCTGAGGAAGAACGATAATCACATTGATGGGGGTGGTTATATAAAAGAATTAGTAAGATAAACGTTATGAAAGCATCAGAATAAGAGCGGGTAAACCCCAGAAAGCAGAATAACAATAGCAGTAGTTTACCAAATACGACTTGAGAAATGGGCCTTCGGGACATTAGTAAAAGAAACAGACGTAAGGGTTGCTAACAAAAGAAAAGTGGTGATCGGATTAAATAAGTAAAGTGCTTGATAATAAAGGTAAACGGAAGCCGAATAATGGGAACGTATTACGTTAAGATAATGAGCCCAAGGGAGGGGATAAGAATCAAGGTAAACAAAAATATAAATCGACAATTTAGAATGTCAAAGCATAAGGATAAAGTTGACTCTCATAAGTGATGGAACTCACACGAACAAGTCAAAACGAGATGAGTGAAAGAATAAAAGACTTGGTTGAGTAAAAGCAGTGGATTTTGCTGATACGATCAAATAAATCGAGAAACAAAGTCTCAATGAATTCCGGAAAGGTTGCTATGAAAATAATTTCTGTAAAATACCCAATTGATAGGTATGTTTTCAGATATATGTGTAACCAATAGTCAAGAACGCGAATTAAAAGTCGAAAGACCCGGATTAAGAGTTATGACTAAGAAGACGATAAAATTTTGCAAAAATAGAAATTTCTCTAGTCATGTTCAACTACTTTAATGTTGGACGGGCTGAATAAAGTATAATGAGTGATATCCCAGGCAAGAGCAACCCAAATAATGAAAGTGTAAAATATTATTGAATCTATGTAAGAAGTCATAGAGTCGAAAAGACAATCCGAGAGAAAATGAGTTTATTCTTAGACTACGGTCGAGGTCAAGCAAGTTTCAAAAGCGAAAATAAACTATTTTGAACATAAAAATGGAAGGGTGCCTAGACGCCATATCTATACATATATATACTATTAAATAAAGACATGAGTAGAAGGTGATCTACGGAAATCGCTATACCCTTCGGGTTATAAGCGATATAAAGGTCTACGGGATCAAAATGACCCTCGGGTCACAAATACAAAGAAACAATGGGGTCTCACCTTAAAAAGGTGAAGATCCAATAAAATAGTCTATGGGGCTAAGTAAAGGAACCTACGGGTAGATAATATAAAGCGTGGGAACCAGTTATGATTTTCCGCGTAAAATAATAACGGAGAAGAATAATTCTTGCCATCAAATTTTGATATGATTGATTGGCAAGTGATCAAGAGAAAAACATTCAACTAAAATTCGGTTTTAGTAAGAAACGATGTTCTAACACATATAAATATTATGTGAGAAATTAGAAAATGGTTAATGCTAAAGAATATAGGTCTTAACGCCGAAAGGTGTAAGACGAGGCATTCGAAGGAAAGATTCTTAACAATGAAAAGCAGATGTAAAACTTAAACATGGCGTAATGCGATGCGACCATAACCATAAAAGTGATATAGAATATAATCATGTTATAGCGCAAATTATGGGATAGGAGATTATAAACTCACATAAGTCCGATTATGGCAAGGGGGTAGACCCAAACTAACGGGGCATAAGATGACGGCAAAATAGTATACCCGAATGATGAGGTATGAGGTAAAATGGTGACTAATCAGCCTAGCCAGTAAAGCAATTTATCGTCAAAGTAATGTTGTGGCCAATGTTAAGCGTTCGGCAATACAAGATTAACGTGAAGTAAACATGCCGACGGACATAGTGACCGGGTGGTCAAGAGATAACTTGGTAAAAAAGGCGACAAAGATAGGAAATCAATGATAAAAGGTTACAGTCCATGAGGACATGTGTCTAAAAGATGCACATGACAACAAGAATGAAAAACTTTATATTGGAAAACAAAGAAGGCCTTGAAAAAAAAAACTGAGATAGTTAGGTCCAAACCAAAGGACTACTTAAAGAAGGTTTCGGGGACGAAACCCTTTTAAGGGGGGTGGACTTGTAACACTCAAAAAATATAAAACTTTATATTTTATTATAAAGTATTAATCAAACAAGAACCAACTAACTAGGAACCTATAACCCAGTTAGCTACAAGTCTTGAAGTAACCCATAATAGGGTTAAAACACTTAAACTTAAGGTTAAATAAAATTGAGGGACCAAACTAGCCAAATCTGAAACTTAATTACTAAAATAGTAAACAAACACACCAAACACACACTTGAGTAAGTGTGTGCTTGGATCGAACAGAAGATAGGAGCGACCAGGGGTTCCTCCAAACCCTAGTTTTCACACAAAATTCACAAATTGAAGGCTCAAACCAAGTCAAAATCGAAATCTGAATATAGATTCGTGATCACCTCGTCAAAGGGATCATAAGGTATGCCAAATTAGGTTGTTTTGATTCAACTCAAATTCCTTGCATGTGATAGAAATCGAATGTTGAGCTTGATTATGTGTTGGATATATGAAATTGGAAGTGATATGAGGTTTAGGGACAAACCCTAGATGATTTCTTGCCAAAGTCTTGCATGATACTTGTAAGGTTCATAATCACCATAGTGGGTGATTAATAAGTTAGTAGAACTTGATAAACACTAGGATTAAGATTCTTGTTCTAGTGTAATCTGAATTTATGAGATAATTTCTGAAAAATTGATGTTGAAATATGTGTACAATCACCTAATTAAAGTTGATTTAGATAAGATAACAAGTCATGAACTTGGTAATGATTATGTGGAAATCTGACCCGCTAGGTGTTTGTTGAAATGCCTAAGTGGGGATTAATATATTAAAAATCGGATGAAAACGCATAATTGACTACTATGGCAAATTATGTGTTTATAATTACAAAAAGGGTTCTAAATTAAAGTTGAATTGAACTCCTTAGGCAAAGAATTCGGATTGTCGAGCGGACAAGCCGGATTAGGAGATACGCGCTTGAAGGGTGCGCTTTAAAGGTACGCGATTTATAGTTTCGCTACATTATGTTTAATTGTTAGTCTTACTTTGTTATACTGAAATTTGGTAAACAAGGAAAACCTGTTAAGTCACGATAGTGACAAGGTGCCTTAGACAAGAAAAACGGGTCAAAACATATGCTAGAAATAGAGTTTGGATGTGTCTTGTAATGGTGACACCCATTCGGCATCCAAACGGGTTAAAACAAGTTGAGTTACAAATATAGAAATTAATAACCATCTATTGTGATTGGTCAAGTATATATATAATTAAAGCGAAAGCCGTTAGGCGGACACGCTAAACTTGTTATAAACAAACCCATAGTGTGGGGATAAAGATGCATGTCAAATTGATAAGAGGAGCATGTTAAAATCCTCGAAAATAATTCATGTTCTTAAAGCGTAAGCTGTGAAGCGGACACGCTAACTTGTTGCAAAAACATGAACCCTTGTAAAGGGATTAAAGTTCTAAATTTTTACTTGTCAAATGTCCGAGAAAAAGCATGTTTAAACCCTTAGAAAACCATCATGATGATTATTGTGTAAGTGCCCCTTTTTAAGGGAGCGAAACGTTGTAGTGGGTAAACCGAGATTGAGTAAGTCGGTTGTAAACATGAGATGACAATGAAACAAGATGTTAAAACTTGTAGGCAAACGGGTCGAATAAATAAAGAGCCAAAATAAAGACAAACTGATTTTAAACTGAAAAATTTGGGTGAATTGAATAAATGGGTCAAACAACAAAGTTACAGAATCTACCGTAAGTTACGGTCTCTACCGTAACTTACGGTAGAGAACAAAGTGTTACGGCGGTTCACTACTGTTTTACGGCAGACTAGTGTCACTCAGCAATTACCGTAACTTACGGTAGATACCGTAAGTTACGGTAGAGTCCAGTATTTTTTGTTAAAATTCTGCATATCTTAGTTAATCGAATCCGTTTCTGAGCATAATTTCGATTATGCAAATTTTCTAAGAACACTAATACTAATATTTGTCAAAATCTCCAGTTATTAGGTATGGCAAGTACGTGGATGATGGTCATGACAATGCTTTCGAACCGAACACAATCTTTTGAAGCTTTCGCATTAGATTAACTACATTTTTAGACAATGTTATTATTGTAAACAATTTGTTAATCATGTTTTGAATGATGTAACTAGTTAAGTAATTGTCTAGAACGTAATCACCCTTTAACTTGAATTTTGTACATCTTTTGAAGTAAGATACCGTCTTATGTAAATTCTTGTGTATTTAGATTAAATTCCTATAAAATTTAGACGGGTGTTACAAAACATTTTGTTGGTAACTAACAAAAATTCAACAAGATAATTCAAAGAGAAATACAAGAATGGATGTGACACTTGCTTGGCGGCCGGTTGTTGACGATCATAACTAATGAGTTATCAATATCGCTCAACTTTCGGCTCATTCACAAGTTGTTGCCGATGACGAGTACCATTGCTCGCAGTTGCTATTAGTAAGATATTATGTCATGGCCTATATGACCTAATTTGTTGCTGATATCAATTACCGTTGTTGATCATACTCTCTACGGATAATCATTTCTAACTATTGATTAATTTCATTCCACTTTCCATAATTTATGTAACCAAGCTTTTATATATGTAGCATCACTATGCCGTATGACTATGAAGTAAGGACATAAGGTATAGGTTGTTAACTATTAAAAAAATACCTGAAGTAATTAACTAACAGCATATATAATAAAACGATTGTATATCATATCTTTTAATAATGAATTGACACCTGTGCCAATCATGTAAAAAGACTTAAGTTAATAGTGACTAAACTGCTAAATATAAAATTTTTGTGGTGAAGTTGTGAAAACTAAGAAGTTTTTTTAACTAAAAGGTTAGTTTTAATATATAGTATAGTATGATAGAGGATCTTGTACATTAATCGAGAAGTGTATTATAACACTATATATAACACTATATAACAAAATATAAACACCGGGTAACACTATGTAACCATATAACACTATATTTTGTCTGATAGCATGTCTATGATAGATGTATAGTGTTATATATTGTTATATAGTGTTATATGATGTTATATGGTGTTACATAATGTTATACGGTGTTTATATGGTGTCATATAGTGTTATAATACACTTCTCACACTTCTGGATTAATGTACAGGATCTCTACCCAGTATAGTATAATATAATATTCGAAGTAAAATAGTAATTAATAGCAAGTAGTGTACAAAAGTAAAATTAAAATGATTATATATAAATATAACATGTATTAATTTTCTAAATCATAACTTTAAATAGTTTGAGTGTTAATTTTAAAAGTATAATCACGATGATTATAATTTAATGAAATATTTAATACTTTTTTTTTGACGACAATACTTGTTATTAAGTAACCTGATAGGTAATCCGTTAGTGGATTAGACTCAAGAAATTAAGAAAGAAGATAGACTAGCCTTGGGACAATTTTCTCTGCTTCTTCCATTGCAAAAGCAAACCTTAAATACATGAAACAATGCAGAAAAAAAGGAAATAATGGAAGTACTTCTCCTACATGCATGTGGGACCATGATTTAATGCATCCTAACCTAACTTTACTGCTAAAGTGATGAAGTGGTGGAGACTTAATCCAACAATCTTTTAGGAATGTTAGTTTGTCTCTTGGGCCGTACATCTGGGTCATCCATGGGCTGATCAGTTGGGCTTGGCACCTTGGATTGGGTCGTATCATCTGCCTCCCCCTGAAAGTCGACATTGCCCTCAATGTTGAAGCTGGGAAAACGGTTCTTTATCAATTGCAATTCTTCCCATGTAGCTTCTTCTAATGGTTGGTCTTTCCATTTAACAAGCACTTCCTGCTGACCCAACTCGCCTATGCGCTGATCCAATAGGCTTTCTGGAGTGAATTGTGGGCTTTCTTCTGGGCCGAAGTCTTGTATGTTACGTGCTGGTTCACTGGTTGATCCCACACTTGGCTTTAGAAGTGAAACAAGGAATACTGGGTGAACTCTTGAACCTTCTGGCAGTTGCAACTTGTAGGCGACCTTCCCTATCTTCTGGATGATTTTGTAAGGGTCGTAGAAATGACGTGTCAGCTTATGATGTTTGTTACGATGAACCGATGATTGCCGATATTTTTGTAACTTTCAATAGACCATATCATTGACCGCGAATTCCTTCTCCATGCGATGTTTGTTAGCCTGCTTGGACATCCTGTCTTTAGCCTTTTCCAACGACTTTTTCAGTGATTCAATAACCCTCTGATGGGTTATTAGGGATGTCTCTATTGACGCATTGGTTGTTGCTCCTGGAGTATAATCATGAATGGACGTTGTTTCATGTCCATATAATGCCTTAAAAGGTGCCATCTAGATTGCCAAATGGTAATGTGTATTATAAGAAAATTTTGCCAAATAAAGATACTTATACCACTCCGATGGTTCGTCCATAACGTATGCTCGCAAGTACGATTCGAGACACCGATTCACAACTTCGGTTTGGCCATCTGTCTCCGGGTGATAAGCACTTGAGTGGATTAACTTGGTACCCATGATTTTGAAGACTTCTGCCCAAAAACGGCTAACAAACATCGGACCGCGATCCGAAACTATGCTTTTGGGCAGCCCATGCAACCTGTATACTTCCTTCATGAATACCGACGCTAACGAAATAGCCTAAAAAAAGTGGAGCCAACGCAATAAAATATGCAAATTTTGAAAGACGATCAACTATAACCCATATAACTGTCTTACCTTTCGATTTAGGTAAGCCCGTTATGAAATCCATTGAAATATCATACCATGGTGCCTCCGGTGTGGGTAGCGGCTGAAGTAGTCCAAATGGTTTGTGAGTAGGGGTTTTGATCGCTTGACAAACCGAACATGCACAAATGAATTTGGTGACGTCTTTTTTTATGCTGAGCCATGAGAATGACGATGTTAAGCGCTTGATTGTGGCTGTGATACCTGCATGGCCTCCCAAGAAGGAGGAGGGGAACTCCTCGAGCAGCTTTTGTCGAAGATCTCCAATTGGTGGAACAAAAAGCTTTCCATGCATGTAAACTAAACCATCATGGATTGTATGGTCAGGAAATGAAGTTGGATTGTTAATGATTTTCTCCACAAGCTGCTGCCCATTGGTGTGATTTTTGAAGAAATCTCTGATGGTGTCTAGCCACGTAGCCTTCGGGTGTGACATAGCAAGTACTGTCGGGTGACTGATTCGGCTCAATGCGTTGGCGACTATATTTTCTTTTCCCGGTTTGTAATGAACTTCGAAATCATACCCCCATCAACTTAGTGACCCACTTCTGTTGCTCCGGTGTCTGAATCGTTTGGGTCAACAAGTGTCGCAAGCTATGATGATCGGTATAAATTCGAAAACGCCTACCCAACAAATACTGACGCCATTTTTTTACCGCTTCTGTGATTGCATATAGCTCTTTCGTGTACGTTGATTGCATTTGCATCGTGGGACATAGCTTTTTGCTAAAGAAGGAGATTGGTTGTTGATTTTGTGAGACAACCGCTCCTATAGCAAAACCCGAAGCATCCGTGGTAACGTCGAAAGGTTGTTTGAAATTAGGAAGGGCTAGGGTAATGAGTTTTCTCATGCTGTCTTTGAGTTGTTGGAAGGCAGTGGCTGCTTTTTCATTCCAAGTGAACTCTTTTTGTTTGAGGAGGTCCGTAAGGGGAGTAGCGATCTGGGCATAGTGTTAAACAAATCGCCGGTAATACCGGTAAGGCCAAGGAAGGCTCTTAGAGTGGTGAAGGAAGTCGGAGTTGGCCATTTTTGTATGGCCTGTATTTTATCTTCTTCCGGGTCGACACCTTTTCTTGAGATTTTATGTCCTAAGAATGAGACCGAGGCTGATGCAAAAACACACTTTGATGGCTTCATGTTGAAACTGTGTTTGGTGAGAATCTCAAAAACATGTTTGAGATGGGTGTAATGTAGGGCGAGTGAGCTGCTGTAGACTAAGATATCGTCAAAAAATACCAAAACGAATTGACATAAAACGGGTCTGAACAAATCGTTCATAGCCGACTGAAATGTCGAGGGGGCGTTGGTGAGACCGAATGGCATTACAAGGAATTTGTAGTGTCCATCGGTGGTTCAAAAGGCAGTTTTGTGGATATCTTCCGTTGCTACTCGAATATGATGATAGCCCGATCGCAAATCTATCTTCGAAAAGACAATGGCACCGTGTAGTTCATCTTGGAGCTTATCGATTGTCGGGATGGGAAACCTGTCTCGTATCGTGACGGCATTGAGTGCCCTATAATCGACACAGAAACGCCAAGAGCCGTCCTTCTTTTTTACAAGGAGCACTAGAGAAGAAAATGGACTGGTGCTCGGTTGGATTATGCCATCTTGTAGCATCTCTTCGATCATGTCGGTCATTATCTTTTTTTGAAAGTGCAGGTATCTATACGGCTTGACGTTGATCAGAGGGGTGTCGGGTTGCAGTGGTATGCAGTGGTTGTGTGACTGGTTTGGTGGGAGGCTGTGGGTGGGTTGAAATAAGGATGCAAAGGTGGCTAGTAGGGTTTGAATATGTGGGTCGTGGTGGGTTAATGGATCTGGTGAGGTATTGTGAGCGGGTATGTGATGTATGGTCATGGCATGAAGGGAGGCTATCGAGTCATTTTTTATAAGTGATGAAAGGGAACTAGGGGTGACTAGTTGTGTATAAAGCTCACCTGTAATTGTGCATGGCTTCCCATCTTTGATAAATGAGATTTCGAGGATTGAGAAGTCTGCAGAGAGACGTCCCAACGTACGAAGCCACGAGATTCCTAGTACCACGTCTGCGCCTTCGACTGGAAGAATGAAGAATGGCAATTGAAACTCGGTGCGTTTGATCTGGAAGGTAACATCTGGACAATACCCCGTGCATTGAATGTATTGACCATTTCCTACCATGACGGCAAAGGGTACGATGGGTTGCGATTGTAATTGTAACTGGGCTGCGATTCTGGGTTGTATGATGCTGTGCGTGCTGCCGCTGTCGACCAGAATATGGACCGGTCTGTTGGCGATGTAACCCGTAACCCTCAAGGTTTTGATTCGAGGATAAGCCGAAAAAAGCAGCGTTTGATAACGACATTAATTTGGGGTTTGTATCTGCCCGGGGCTCGGTGTTGGCTGGTTCGATTTCGGGGTCCGTGTCTTCATTATCAACGATTAACAGGAACTGGGGTGGGGAGCATTTGTGGCTCGGGGAATAGCGTTTCGGACATCAGAAGCAGAGCCTTTCTTTGCGGCACTGTGCTATAGCTTCCGGGGACAACCGTGTGACCGGTAGGGAAGGTGACATCTTGGGAGGGGCTGGTAGGAGAGGGGGTTGTTTGGTAGGGTGTGTAGAGGTGTGTAGAGGTGGAAGATGAACCTAGCGATGAATAGGAGGGGGGTTGCCCAAAGTTCAGTGGTTTGTTGGGGTAAAAAGTGGATTTTGGTTTTGGGTTAAGGCCCAGTTTGTCTTCAATAAGCCTCGAAAGGGAACAAGTTGCGTGTAGTGTAGTAGGTTTGTGGATGGCGAGCTCGTTTTGTATGTCTTCGCGAAGGCCAGAGATATAACAATTGAGAAGGGCGTCCCGAGGAAGGCCCGTAATTCAGTTACTAACCTTCTCGAATTTGGTTTGATATTCGGTAACCGTTGCGGTTTGACGGAGCTTGAAAAGTGTTGCTTGGTGATTTTCATACGTTGATGGACCGAAACGAAGTTCCAGTTCACGTTTGAAATCGTCCCATGAGCCCAACAAAAAAATGTTCGCTAGGCTTTGGTACCAAGATAAGGCGTCACCGACGAGATGGAACGTCGTTAACTCGACGCGTTCGTCTAGCGGAACTTTGTAGTATGAAAAGAAATTATCAGTTTGGAATATCCAACCCAATGGGTTGGTGCCATCAAATAAGGGAAGGTTAATTTTGGGTGGTTTGGGGTTGGTACGAGAGGCAGTGAAGGATGAGGAGGGTTCCTCATGGTTTTTGGGCGTCTTTGGGTGGGTAGGACGTAGAGGTTCAGTGGCGAGTTGTTCGGATAATTTAGTGAGGTTTGATGCGAGTGTGTTGGTTGTTTCAATGAGGGCGGATAACTGGGTGTTGGTGGTGGTGGAGGCGGTGTTAGTGGCAGTGATTAATTCGGAAAGTTGGTCGGCGATGACGGTGGAGAGATCGTCCCCGGTGGGATCACGACGTGGTGGCATGGTGGAGGTGGTTCGGGAATGAAAGCACCAATGATAGGTAATCCGTTAGTGGATTAGACTCAAGAAATTAAGAAAGAAGATAGACTAGCCTTGGGGCAATTCTCTCTGCTTCTTCCATTGCAAAAACAAACCTTAAATACATGAAACAATGCAGAAAAAAAGGAAATAATGGAAGTACTCCTACATGCATGTGGGAACATGATTTAATGCATCCTAACCTAACTTTACTGCTAAAGTGATGAAGTGGTGGAGACTTAATCCAACAATCTTTTAGGAATGGTAGTTTGTCTCTTGGGCCGTACATCTGGGTCGTCCATGGGCTGATCAGTTGGGCTTGGCACCTTGGATTGGGTCGTATCATAACCACATAATATTTTTGTAGAATAAAAATGATGAAGATTTTAGTGTAGGTATGCATAATGCATGTGTACATTAGTATATGATGTATGCATGTATATACACATGTATATACATGTGTGTTGTGTATGTATGTTAATATATGTATACTTTGTTTTTTTTAACGGCCAACAAACTCAATCCCGAGCACTCTCGGGGTACCCACTAGACAAACAGAGTACTTCGAGAGTAACCCGAGTCCACCACCAATTCCGGGGAAAACCTGGTAACCCACCCGCCCGTAGACACGACAGTGAAATTACCGGTAAAACCGGTTTGGCTCAAGGATCCAACCCAGGTTTCCCTGGGTCTCCTATCATTGCCCACCAGTGTCTCACTCTGCACCAAGTGGGAGTCGAACCTGCATCTCTCGAGAGAAATGCAAGCCCTCTACCACTTGATCCAGAGATCATTGACAATATACGTATACTTTGTAAATTAAAATATGTATATGTACGCATATGTCGTCATATGTGTGTGCACAAGTGTTTATATGTTTCTTACTAATATGTGTGTTTGTATATAAGGAATGGGATCAAATACAAACACTTAAGTTTGTAAGAACCGTAAGAACCGTAAGAACCAACACATAATTGACAAGTGTCCATCAATAAAAAACTAGTTTAGGGGTAATTTAGACCTTTTGACCATATTTATTTATAGCTAATTAAAAATAATTACAAAAAATATAATCAGCACAACACTATATAATTAGCATAACATCCTTAATTATTCTTCATTATCGGCACATCGTCCTCAATCGTTCTCCATTATCAACATAAACGACATTAGCACAACATCCTCAATCGTTCTCCATTATCAGCACACCAGATGTGCTGATTATATCTACTTTTGATGTTTGTTTGTATTATTTTATAATTAATACATAATCAGCATGTTATCAGCACAATTATAAAACACCTTTTGTTAACTTTTTTAAAAATCACTTTTATAAATACAAAAAAAGTATAGGAATATCGTACTCATATTAAAGATAAAAAAATACTTGATTTTATGGTATATGTTTTTTTTTTAAATAATGAAGTATATAAAAGTTATTTTAGTTTAAAAAACTTGGTGGAATTTGTATTTAATGGAAAATGGTCAAATGACTAGCAATTTTACAAAATTACCCCTAATTTGTTAGTAGTAATTTTTAATTATAAGGGTTTTATTTATAATCAATATCAACCCTTGATTTAAATTATCAATGGTTCAGATATGTTCTTACGGTTCTTATAATTAGCACTGTTTGTACAGGATCTCAACCCGTTCTATATAAACACCATTCTTTGTAACCCTAATTCTTGTACGATACAATTTCTCAATACAATTCAAACCCAAATCAGAGATTATTCTCTATGCCAAACAACATGTTATCAGAGCAGGGTTTCTGATTCGTGAACACTTTATTCTTCATCTACAATCTATCTCAACCAAAATCGAACCAGAACAAACCCAAAACCAAAATCAACCCCCAAAAAAAATCTGATCAAACTCCAAAACTCCACTGCCATCGCCGCTTTAAACCCTACCTTTGACCGCAAAACAGAACATCGTCATCTTCAATCCGCTCCATTGTCTCTGCCGTCGTTTGTGTTTGTTTCCCGTTTGTTATTATATTTTTCTTTCCGTTTGAAATAAACTCTCGGTGTCTTTTCCTTTGAAATAAATTCTTGGTTCCCCATAAACCATTAATATTGCTTGGAAAATTGTTTTTCAAACAATATTTGATACAAGTGCAAGTGGCCGACCAACATCAGTGGCTTATATTTATCCATTTTTTCAACCTATGTGTCATCATTCATCATTGCCGTAGGTTGTGTAGGTTGTGTCTTTGTCAGTACCCTTTTTTCCAGCCGCACAAAACCAAAAAAAAAAACCCTAAAACCACCGACACCCTGTGTATTTGTTGACGAACTGGGCAGATTTGTTGAGCGTATTTGTTAATGAACTGGGCAGATTTGTTGAAGCTGTTCATCAGCTAGCGTTAGCGGATTTGTTCTGGGATACCCTAAATCTTGAACGCGAGTTCGAGTTGCCCGACGTATTTGATAAATACGCCGGTAAGATAACGTCTTTCTCTTGCGTTGTTATTCTGGTGAATTTAAGTTGCCCCGCATATTTGTTTCCGGAGTAATTGATAAATCTTGAACGCGAGTTCAAGTGTCCAACATATTTATTAAATACGCTGGTCTACTGTTTATCCGTACCGACTGCTTATTTACAAAAAAAAAAAACAAAAAAAGGAAAAAAACAAAAAAAAATTGGAAATCAATCATGGAAAAAACAGTTCTTGGATATTCGATTCCGGTGCCATTGACACCATGATGTTTGAACCGTTGGACATACGGTCAATGACCAATCCTCAAAAAACTCAAATCCATACCGCAAACAACGGAACAATGCAAGTGAGAGGAGGAGAAACAATTGAAATCTCTCCAACTATGAAATTATCAAATTGTCTCTATGTTTCATCATTATCACACAAACTGCTCTCAATTAGCCATATTACCAAAGAGCTAAATTGCACGGTACTAATACATCCTACCTTTTGCCTTCTACAGGATATCAGGATGGGTGTGATTATCGGACGTGTTACTGAGCGCCAAGGATTATACTATGTGGATGAAGTGGCTCAACAGGGTACTGTGATGTTGGCACATGGAACCGAAAACCGGGAAGCCTGGCTATGGCATAGACGTTTGGGACACCCATCTGTTGGCTATTCTCACCTTTTGTTTCCAAAACTCTTCCCTTCAAATAGGAAAATAGACTGTGAAACCTGTTTTCGTGCTAAAAGCCATCGACAACCATTCAAACCTAGCAATACGAAAGTTACTTCACCCTTTTTCAATAATCCACTCTGATGTGTGGGGTCCTGCTCCTGTTATGGGGGCAGGGTCTGCGGTACTTTCTACTATTCGTGGATTATTGCACTCGCATGACATGGGTATATTTAAAAAAAAAACAAAGCCGAAGTTTACGAGAAATTTATCACGTTTTATGCTATGATTCACACTCAGTTCCAAACTCAAATCCAAATCCTTCGATCCGACAATGGGGGGGAGTTTGTCAATACATCCATGAAACAATTCTTTAAAACTAAAGGATTAATCCATCAAACCTCTTGTTCTCATACCCCCGAACAAAATGGTGTTGCCGAACGAAGAAACCGTATTATTCTTGAAATGACTCAAGCTTTTTTAATAGAATCTCAGGTACCTAAATCTTTCTGGCCGGAGGCAGTTGCAATCTCTGTGTATATCCTAAATCGGCTTCCCACCAAGGCTCTTAAGTTTAAGACTCCCTTAGATTGTCTATCTAAGTCTGCCAGTATTCCCCATCCTCTTACACTTGAACCTCGAATCTTCGGGTGTACAGCATTCGTCCACATACCCAAAATCAATAGAAACAAGCTTGGCCTATGTGCTGAGAAATGTGTATTTGTCGGCTATGGGATTGATCAAATAGGTTACCGGTGTTATAATCCAAAAACTCATCAAATGTACACCACAATGAATGTTGACTTTCTTGAAACAAAATACTTTTATAACACCCAACTCAGTGGGCAGGGGGAGAATGAACATACAGACACTCTGAGTTGGCTAACCCAACTTCCATCATCTGAAGAAGTTGAACCAGGAAAACGTCACAGTACTCCAAGTCAGTCACCTTCAAACATAGCCACACAATCTGCGGAGCGCAGTACCACTGAAGAAAGTCCATCCAACGTGATACCAGAGGTAAGAAATAATGAGAACTCTGAATGTACTACGTCTTATAACTATGAGACAACAGGGGAACACACAGAACCGACAACAATCAAACCTATAGAACATGTTGAACCAGATGCTGAACACGTTGAACAGGTTTAAGCTGATTGAAAAACTGATTTTTGAGAGTTAGAATGATTTTTGAGAATTTGGAGTGTTGAAGCTGATTAAAAAACTGATCTTTCTATGAAAATGGAGCCGTCGTGCTATGCCACAAGGAAACTTCATAGCTGTCCTGTGCCACCACCATTTAATTAATAATTTCTGGAATTTTATGCCGTCGCGCTACTCGACTGCTTAAGGTGTTACCCGTCGCGCGACGCGACGGGGTCAGATGACGGGAATTCTTCGCTGTTGATTAAGGTTTCATATAAAACTCAAGAAAATCATAACAAAACCCTAATTACGAATTAAGGACATTGAAGGCGACTTTGAGAGCATACTTTGAGCTGATCGGAGCGTTTTTTAGCACTAGAATTATTGGTACGAGTTCGGGACGAAGGTTGAAGACTTACACGGGTTTTCTAATTCCTTGTTTGTTGATTTCTCTTTCGAAACTTGTAACGATGAATTCTTGTTTGAACATCTTTGCTTTGTTTTCATTGTTTAATATGCTTGGCTAAACTTTTAAGCCGCCTAGACTATGATGATTAGATTGAAATAAAGTTTGAACCTTTTTGTCACACCCCGATATTTACAGCTCAGCCCGGTGGGCCCGGTGGGGAGTATCGTGACATAAGATTGGTATCGTCATGGTCAAACATACACAGAATAGCACAGCGGAAGTCTTGGAATATAAAATATTATTACAAACCCAAATGTCTGAAAATATAAAAATATTAAGTGCAGACAACTTGTAATAATCTACAGGCGGATCATTATAACAAAAGAAGTTTATTAGACTAATGGCTTAAGCGAAGGAGTTGCAAGTTCCTCGTCTAACAATCCTGAGCAGCTTCCGGCCTATTTACGTATTTGTACCTGTCACTTAGACTTTTGAAAATATGTCAGTTTTCACTGGTAAATACAATCAACCGACACATTTGAAAATGTTTATGAAAATTTGTTTAGGTGCACAAGGTACGAAATATTTTATACTTGGGACTAACTACATCTCATGTTATCAGTTTTACATAACTTGTTCTACATACGGGGCCCGGTACTATGCCGGTTCATGATTAACCGACACACCACTTATTCCCTTATTGGGAAACCCAGATTGGGTATAAAATTATTTAATAAACCATATTGCATCTGCCGGGTGTATGCCTACACCCCGTGCTTAGGTCGTGGCCATTTGCAATTAATGAATCAAGGATATCCAGGACACGGTCGCATTAACCCCCAATGTTTCAGTCAAGCAATACGAATTAAAACAGGTTATTTGAATTTCCTGACTTATTGGTCTTCAAATCCCATACCTGACCATGCGGTAATTATATTACCGTATCCCAAGCCCGTATAAGGGAAAATAGGTTAAGAGTATTTACCTGAGCTAGCTCATGTCTTAAATTGCAAGATTTATGATAACTCAGCCGTATTCAATTAAGTAAGCGTAGGTACAATTTATCGGAAGACTTTATTCTGGAATGATGGTATAAATAACCAATTTATAATGCTAACGAGTCTTGTTTAGGTTATAGACCCAGACCAGTTAACTTAAAGTATTAGAAACGGTACGATATGCTAGATTAAGCGATGACCGGAATGGAATGTAATTTAGACCCAACAAGTATGAAGACTTGTATAATATAGGTAAACTAAATACATTCTGGATTTTAAAATAAAAATGATAAGGTTTAACCCGCTTTGGTAAACTTACGCAAACTAGTTACATAAGTCTAACCGTACGCGTATATGCGATAACAAGTAATCGGATAATTCATGAACAAGTTCCATATGCCGATATACTTTAGACAAGTCATAATATCAGTAGGATATCAACTCGTATGCCCATTAAGGTTTCAAAATCAAACTATGCCTCATAAGGGCATTTTGGTCATTTTACGACGTATAAAAGAAAGTGGAGCACAAACTGATGTTGCGATCATAAAAAATATTTGAAAACACTTTATTTATGATATAATATCAGTATGATACCAAACATATGTGTGTTTTATAGTTTAAAACCAAACTATGCTCCGTAGGGGCATTTTGGTAATTTCACACATAGTTTTGAAGGCTAATTTGGGAATCTGAGTTTATAATATATACCTACTATAAAAATATTTAAAATTATTTATAAAATCAGTAGGTAACAAGTCTTGATTGGTAGTTATGGTTTAAAATCTTACTATGCGCCGAAAAGGCGTTAAAGTCGTTAAATGACGATATTTGCGATCTTTTAAGAAAACTAATGTTATGATCAGTTTTATATGACCAAAATATGTTAATTAATATAACATATTGGTAATAAAAAGGTTTTGTATGAAAATTGTGCTTTTAAATCACTTTAGGTGTAAAAAGGGCATTATCGTCATTTAAGGACGTAATTCAAGAACGTATGCGTAAACTCAGCTTGTAAACTGAATGAACATCCCAAATTATCCTAATTATGATATTACATCAGTAGACAATGAGTTTGGTATGAAAAATTATGCTTAAAACCGATCTACGCGCATAAAGGGCATTTTGGTCAATTTAAAGCATAATTTATGATATTATATGCAAACTCAGTTCATGATCAGATTTGTAACATCAAAATATGTTAAACATGTTAACATATCAGTACCTAAGTTGTTTGAAAGCTTATTGATGTCTAAAACCTTATTTTTGCTAAAAAGGGCATAATAGTCAAAGTGCAGCATATTAACGGAACATGTGCAAAAACTCAGATTTCTAATATGATCGTGTAATATAACCTTATAGGGTTATGTTACATTATATTAAGATCATAACGGAACCTATAATCAGTAGCAAACTAATCTAATTCGGTTCATAATCGAAAGTCAACGCAGAAGTCAAACTTCACGACTTTCGGTTGCGAACCGACCCTAAAACTGGAATTGATGAGCCGAACATGTTTACACATGTTCTAATAATTATTACCAAGTTGTTTAAGTGATAAAACATATTTTAGAACATTTCTAAACTCATATCACAATTATTTCAAAAACTGACCCATGACTTTTTAAGACAATATTACGTTGACTTGTCAATTGACCAGGCAAACGTGATTCTTAGAAGGTGCTCTTTTGAGGGTTTGACACCTACCTAATTACAATCACGTATCCATGTTCGTTACGAACAATGGCTTGACCGTTTATGGTCTAACTAGAAGTCAAAGTGTTTATCGTAAACGCTTGACTTTTCGGCTTTTTAAGCCAAATAAAAGAACTAGCCATGAAATGAACACTTACAAGTGGTCCTATGGATTGAAGAAAACTCAAAGGTGGTTCCCAATTGCTTAGGATCCTCCAAGATGAGAAGATAGGAAGAAAGAATGAATGGTGCACTTTGAAAATGAAATTTCAAGGCCTTTATATAGTTTTTGAGAAAGGATAAGATCATGCCTTGTGTTTAGGGAAATCATGAGATGATTACAAGTGTTATACTAGGTTTTTAAAACCATTAACAAGTCCATATATTCATCAAATGGTTTTAGTTAGGTGTGGGCTTTAAGTAATGAATAAAAAAAAATAAAAAAATAATAATAATAATATGCCCATTGTGACCAATAATAGGCACACCCGGGAGTATGACCAAGCATCACGGAGTTCCCAATTCGTTTAAAAGGTCTCTCAAAGATGTAGATTTACACGTTGACGCTTTTAGTCCTTTTAACGCTCAAACTTGTGTGTATTATCGTTTAATGGTATCAAAGCCTTAAACGGCCAATATTAGGCATTCCCGTGAGTATTATCAAACATCACGATGCTTTGGGTTTGTTAAAAGGTCACTCAGAGGTAAGAATTAACATGTTGACACTTTTAACCCTTTTAATGCACAAACTAGTACGTATTATCATTTATCGGCATTAAAGCCCTATATGGCCAATATTATGTATTCCCCATAATACAATCAGATATTATAACACTCCGGGTTTGTTAAAAGGCCACTCAGAGGTATAATTAAACATGTTGACGCTTTTAACCCTTCGTTGCGCAAACTTTTAATTAATTATGTAAACGGTTCCTTTCGATCAACAAGTGGCTCAAATATAATTATGAATACCGTGTGTTGTTATTCAGAGGCTTAGTTTAAGCATGTTAACACTTTCAGTCCTTCCACATTCAAAGTTTTTGATTTTTCATAAAATTAGTCCTTTATAGTCAACGTTTGACTTCATTAGGGTTTAGTACACGTGTCAACACATCATTGGTCACGATTTTATGAGGTGTTACACTTTTTCGTTAATTGCATGTCTTTTATGGATTGATTGTGTATTGTAAAAGGTTTAGTTTATTAATTTGGTGTGTATGCGTACTTTAATTTGGTTAATTACTATCAATTGCTTCGTGTGAATCTTGGTGGTTGTCTGCTACGGAATAGGTTCATGCTAGATCTTTGACCTCGTGTCTTTGACCTTTAGGGAGAATTGGCCAATAAACCCTAGAAGTAATAGTTAATAATTTGCTAGATTTTAGTATTCTACTAGTCCTAATAGCTGGAAGGTGTGGGGCTATTGGTAGGTCTTACCCGATGAATTGCTTTAGACAGTCTTTGGAAAAAGTTGTGCCTTAGTTTCCCCATCGGTTTATTAGTCTATCAAGTCAAATTAACAAACTTAAACTACCCTAGATCTATAATTGGAAAAGAGTAGGTCAACATTAGGGTACTTACACAATAATTAGATAACCGGAAGAAAGTCTAATAACCGGTAGGATTAACGACCTAGGTAGTGCCATAAGTTTTACCTCGAGAAGGGTTGAGGGGCTTAGTTGGTGTCTTAATAGGTTTAGTATCACAAGATCCCGCTTCCATAAATCATGCAGTTAACCTAATTGGTAATTTCTTAAAATCAATCCAGGATTCTAGTCTAGGTGGTCCTCTTTATCATCTGAGAAAAGTCTTCGCCTTACTTCGTATTAGCTTAATTCTAGTTTAATAATTAGTTTAAATAGATTTCCTTAGATTTTCAGTAACCCCCCCCCCCCAAAAAAAAAAAAACAATTAAATAGTTTGAGTCGTGTCTGTCAGCGTCTGTTAGAGTCTAGTTAACATGATCAATAGAGTCTCGTGGTTCGATATCCGGACTTCCTTAGGTCATACTACAGTGATCGGTACACTTGCCGATTGTGTGGTTTTGGTCGAGTCTAGATTTAAAGCTTTTTAGTGTCTAGTGTAGAGAGTCTAAAGTAGTTAATTTCAATAGTCTATTTAGCACACATCAAGTTTTTGGCGCCGTTGCCGGGGACTCTTGGCAATTGCGTTTATTAGCTTTGATAGACTTAATTGACATATACGTGCTACGTGTTTTGTTTTGTTTTGTTTTGAGTCTTTCACTTTTTGTTTTTATTTTTATTTTTGAGTCTTAGTGACTAGTGTTTGCTTTTCTCATATTTAGGCTTTTGCTTGTAGTGGATGCCACATGTGCGCTCGCACGGACCACCGCCGAAGCCACCAGTCACAGAGTCATCATCTCGATTGGGCCAAGGCCCGCAGGTTATTACTTCATCATCTTCTCAATTTCATAACTTCAATACCACTCCGTTTGTCACAACCCCCGATCCCTATTTCCTCGGGAACGGGCGGCCGCGAGCCAGTTTCGGTGGTATCGCGTGTTTATTCAATATTGGCAGCGGAAATTTCATCAGGAACGTAGTTAGAAAATATTTTATCAGAGTAAAATACCACACTTTCAATATATTAAACATATGGGAAAAATCCCAAGTTTAGGTACACACATTTTCATAGGGATAAAACCCTATTTTATTTAATAAAACATCTATTTATTTTTAGGTAACTTTATTGCCACCTTTCCAAGCCTTCAGTGCTGTCCAGCTGGCTTCTAATTGGCTTTCACATTTTGTTACCTGAAACACGTTTTAAAAACATTTTGTCAGTGGGAAATACTGGTGAGTGAATCCCAGTTCAATCAAGTTTTAATAAAAAACCCATTGTGCAGTATTGAGGGCGATCTCGCAATTACATTTGTTTCCAAGTTATATCAATTAACATCCATGGTACTGATGCGTGTGAAGTGTTATATATATTAGGTGTATATTTTAAGCCCTTTTAACACTTATTTTTAGCCAAGTTTTAAATTTATAAAACACGATATTTTACTAACACTAAACACACATATGGGCAAGTGCACCCATCGTGAGCGTAGTATAGCGTTGGTAAGATACCGAGGTCGTCCAAGGACACAAGAGCTTTTAGTACCGGTTTATCCTCAACGTCTAATAAAAAAAAAAAAAGTTTAGAAAAAAAATGTTTTAAACTAAGAAAAATAAAAACTAACAAAAATGCTGAAAATAAAAATAAAAAAAACAGATAGACAAGATGAATCACTTGGTTCCGACTCGTATCTAGTATAACCTTTGATTATTTCCGCACTTTTGCACATAATTAAGAGATTATCTTAGTTGTTATAGTAGGCCCCTCTTTTAAAGGTGACGTTACCCTCACCCCAGTAGTTTGAGTCAGCAAGGATACAATCCTAAAAGGGTGGATTATTGGAAGATAATGAATTAAGTTATTAATGCAATATTATGGTAGGCCCCTCTTTTGGAGGTGACGTTACCCTCGACTAAGTAGTCTGAGTCAGCAGGGATACAGTCCTAAATAGCCGGGTTATAGTATTAATAGTAGTTAACTTATGAGGGGATCAAAGAGTTTGGACCCCCGCCATCCAATACCGTGAAGCATTGAAGGAGGTCCTACTAAATTTGACCCAGGTCCATTGCAGGACCTCTAAACGCTGAACAATGGCAAGACCTTTACCAAACCGTTCCCTTAACCCCCGACCAGGTAGCCAACATACCTCCATATAGACCGTGGAGATATGAAGGGTGAAAATCTTTTATTTTATATAGACAGTAAAATAATGCCAAGACACCACGGACAAACGATAAGGAAAGATCACCTTCAACATAAGTAACTAGTTATTAAAGTCATTAATACAAAACCAAATAAAAAGTGCAAAAGATTAGAAATAAAAAGTATTATACTAGACACTTTGTCTTCACCAAGTGATGTAAGAGACTTAGGCAAACATGGCCTTGATTGTCAAGAACTCTTACGATCAATCTTGGATCCCGAGACGACTCACACACTCTACGATGGACAATGGATGATGGTGGTGGATGATGGTGTTGTGATGGTGGTGGGTGGTGGATGAAGTGTGAGAGAGGTGGTGTACCAAGGGATGAGTTGAAATGAAACCAAGCACTCCTATTTATAGGCTGAACAGAAGGCTGGGCACGGCCCCGTGTCCGCTGGACACGCCCCCGTGCCTGTCTGACACTCTCTCTCTTCATTAATTGTAATTCGCAATTACAATTAATGCGCCTGCTGTACTTTCGCCACGCCCCCGTGTTCACTGGACACGGCCCCGTGGTGGGCAATAGAAGCTTCTATAGGTTTGTCTTTTCTGCTGCTTCTTGGGCACGGCCCCGTGCTGGCTGAGCACGGGGCGTGTTCAGTCTTCCGCCTTCTCTATTTTGCTTGGGAAGATGCCGTTGAGGGGTCGGGCAGTCCACTTATGTTCCTTTTCTTGTATTTATGTTGGATTTAGCTGTCTTTTTGCTTCTTTTTGTGTTTTTGAGCTCATTTAATCCTGAAAATACAAAAGGAAGACAAAAACACTCTTTTTCCAATATTAGTACTTAAAAAGGGTTAGTTTTATGCCTCATTTGATGTAATTTATATGTTGCATTTTACACACATCAAATACCCCCACACTTGAACTTTTGCTTGTCCTCAAGCAAAACTCTTTAATATATGGCTTACACTCCCAAATGGAATGGGTAGAAGAGAAGGTTTTGGCTTGTCATAGAGTGTTGGGAATCCAAGATCCTTTTGGGTTTTATTTTTATCTATTTACAATCCTATTCGTAATGATTTGTTTAGAACGTTTCATAGGAGAAATTACTTATTTGGGCATAACATGCCTTTTTAAAATTCCATTTATATACAAGTTCACATACCTCACGGGAGAAATCACTCACACTCGGCCGAAGGTGTATTTTTAGTGAATCACTCGAGAGCGTCATGGAACTTACTCCTACCATAAGCTTGCCAAGCAATCAATCCTCCTCCTTTTTAACTTTTATACCCTTTGTAAATATCAAGAGGACTTTGTGGGTTAAGGGTTAGGCTTGGGTTAAAGGTAGGTGGTTGGGATAGTGGTTAGTAGAAAAAGGGTGAAAAGTGTAACAAGTGTCGGTTTTCGTAGGACTTTCTATTTTTGTAACTTTTATTTTGATGAAGCTATTATTCAAACAAAGTTATTTTTGATGAACTTGTTTGTTTATCTTTTGCTTCATCATCAACACATTTTTTTTTTGAACGATCATACGAAAAAAAAACGAACTTGTTACTAAAACAAAGGGTTAAAAATATAAAAGGTTTTGGTGGGTAAAAGGGTGTTTGGTTTGGGAAATGAAATGAAAAGGTTTAGGCTCAAAGGGGCTAACTAGGGGGATTTTTGGGTAGGTGGTAAAAGAAAAAGAAAAATAATGGTGTAGAAATAAAAAGGGTTAGTCCTAATGCCTCCATCATTTACCTACTCGGGTTTAAGTTGATAAGGACCGGGAATGTATCGTCATGGCAAGTTCTAGAGTCGTAAGAACCAAGCGGCTATTATCACAAGAAACGAAAAATGAGCATTTAGTTTAATGATATGTAATTGTATGCTCAATAAAGGCTCAAAACTCACTTTTGTGGGAATGAGTTTTTATGTGATCAAGTATATATAATCAAATTTTAACTAAGTTTGCCATGCCTTTTCATAATTTTCTTATGTTGGTTCTTTTTATCATTACGCTATCGGTTGTAAATTCGTAAAAATATAACCTTTTTGAGAACTTGAATTTCCCGAGTTAAACCTAGACAAGTAAAAAAAATGAAATTTTTGAAAAAAATTTGGGGTGATTAGCGGTTCCAATAGAGTTTTGTGTAAGGCTTGTATTTAGGACTTGCAAGATTCAAGGTTTTAGCATCCCCCCCCCCCCCCACACTTAAATTACACATTGTCCTTAATGTGTCCCAAAAATAAATTTTTAGGTTGATTAGATGTGTAAAATGGTGTTAAAAGCAAAGATTTATGTTACTGGTAGTCTGGACACGGCCCCGTGGGGACCGGACACGGCCCCGTGTTCAGGTGCCAGTAACAGAAATTAAAGAAAAGAAACAGAAGCCTGGACACGGGGGCGTGTCTGGTGAACACGGCCCGTGTCCAGTTACCTGAACTGGGCATTTTTCTGCAGGGGGTTCAGCACGGGGCCGTGTTGGTTGGACACGGCCCGTGCCGAGCTTACTGTAATGAAGAGATTGTCGGACGGTTCTGTTTTCCTGCATGGGGTGCTGGTTCAAGTTTCCATTGTATCCTTTGTCATCTCAAATGTGTTTTATTCCTGAAAATTAAAACTAACTAGAAAACATAAAAATTAATCTAAATTAAACTAAGGATAGTTCCGCGGAATGCCTCCATGGTGCGCCACGTTTATAAGGGTCCTTGGCTAGACCCAAAGCCGGTCATATGTCACCCAAGTAGGATGTATTGCATCCCATGTTACACCGTCGGAGAGCGTCATCCAAGCTTGAGTCTATGACCTGTATGTAGTTGACCGGGTCTTCGTCCTCAATTCTTTTTCCACATTCAAACTTTACCTCCTTATCCCCAAACTTCAATGTTAACGTTCCGTCATTCATGTCTACCACCGCTTGGGCGGTGGCTAGAAATGGCCTCCCGAGGATGAGAGGGACATCGGTGTCCTCTTTCATGTCTAGGATGACAAAGTCGGTTGGGAAAACGAAGTTGTCAACTTTTACCAATAGATTCTCAGTGACACCTTGTGGAAATTTGACGGATCTGTCGGCGAGTTGTATGCTCATCTTTGTAGGGCTTGTTGTTCCTAGGCCGAGTCATTTGAACATCGATGTGGGCATGAGGTTAATGCTAGCCCCAAGATCGACTAATGCATTACGAACGGGAGACTCCCCAATCGAGCAAGGAATTGTGAAGCTTCCGGGATCGATTTTCTTTTGTGGAAGTTTGTTGAGCACTAAGGCGGAGCATTCTTCGCCTAAGTTAACTAATTACAATGATTCAATTTTCCTTTTGTTTGTGAGGAAATCCCTCATAAATTTTGTGTATTTAGGTATTTGGGTTAGGACCTCGATAAAAGGAATATTAACATGCAATTGTTTTAGTAAATTTTCAAATTTAGCGAATTGCTCATCGGTCTTTTGACGATTTAACCTACCGGGGTACGGAATTGGAGGAGTCTTGGTGGGCTCTTGAGTTGGTAGAGAAGCCTTTTCTGATGCAGGAGGAGTCACAGGTTGGCTAGATTGGCTTCTTTCATTTGACGGCAATGGAGCATCCTCGGGACCCACGGTTCGATTTCTTAATGTGATGAGATGTACTTGTGCCTTCGGGTTGGTTTCGGTATTACTAGGTAACGCGCCTTGTGGTCTCTCGGAGAAATTTTGAGCTAGTTGATTTAATTGTTTTTCAACGTTTTGAATGCTAGCTTGTTGATTTCTAAAATTCGATTCCAATTGTTGAAATCGATCCGAGTTTTTCTTTTCAGTGTCAGAGATGAGGCGAGATACAGTATCTTCAAGCCTTTCTCTTCCACCTTGTTGTTGAGAGAAATTTTGTGGTTGTTGAAAATTAGTTCGTTGGTTTTGTTGGTTACTACTATTGCCGGGATCTCTCCAACCAAGATTTGGGTGGTTACGCCATCCTTGGTTGTAGGTACCCGTTGGAGGACCCGACGGCCTAGGTCTATTATCAATGTAGTTTACCGTTTCTGTTTGTTCATCTAATTCTTTCATACAACTCCAATTTTCATGTGACCCACCACACCCTTCACAAGCCATCACCGAGGCCGTTTTTGTCATCTCTAGCTTTTTGATTTTTGAAGAGAGGGCCTCGATTTGGGCTTGTAAAGAGGTGCTTTCATCAACCTTATGGGCGCCCGGGGCAATAAATTTATTACCTCGGGGAGTGTGCCATTGAAAATTGGTCTGAGCAATTTCCTCAATTTGATTATATATTTCGTTTGGGCGACGATTACCTAAAAGTCCCCCGGAGCTTGAATCAAGTGTTTGTCTTGTGTGTGGCAACAACCCATTGTAGAAAGTGGATACTTGTTGCCACACTGCTAGACCGTGATGAGGACACTTTCTTAGAAGCTCCTTGAACCTTTCCCAAGTTTCATATAAGGATTCCCCATCCTCTTGTGAGTATGTATTAATTTCAGTCATTAATTTAGCCGTTTTAGCAGGAGGGAAATACTTATATAGAAACTTTTGGGCAAGTTCATCCCAAGTGTTTACCGAGCCAACTGGGAGGGTGTTAAGCCAAGCCTTAGCTCGGTCTTTTAGTGAAAATGGAAACATTCGAAGGCGGATGGCGTCATTTGATGCTCCATTGATCCGAAAGGTATCACATATTTCTAAGAAGTTAGTAATATGTAGATGGGGATCCTCGTCCGCAAGCCCATGGAAGGTTGCGGAGTTTTGGAGCATTTGTATCAAATGCGGCCGAAGTTCGAAGTTATTGGCTTCGACATTTGGTGCATTGATAGCGGCGCCGAGATTGCCTACGGTGGGTCGTAGGTAATCCATGAGGGTACGTTGATCCGCCATTGGAAGTGGGTTCCCCGAAACTTTCTCTTGATTTTTGGCTTTAAGTCTTTTTCTGAGAAAGCGTTCGGGTTCTTCTAGAGGTTCTTTTATGTCTCTACTAGAACTGGAGCTCATGCATTACGTAGGAGGTTCAAATGTGGCGCCTAGGATCCAAGTCCTGCAATAAAAACAGAAAAGAACGCTGGTCAGAATGTTCACCACGGCCCCGTGCTCAGCGAACACGGCCCGTGGTCAGAGGTACAGTGATTGTCTTCTGGATCCCTGTTACTGGGAGTTGGACACGACCCCGTGTTGCACCGACACGGCCCCGTGTTCAGCTCTCTGTAACTCAGAAAATAAAAACTGCCAGTGATGATGCTGGGCACGGCCCGTGTCTGACCAGGCACGGCCCGTGCTGAGCTCTGCAGAAACTGAAAAACTAAGAAAATCCTAAAAAAATAAAAAAATTGATTAGGCCGTTGATTCCTAACTTTCTTAAAATCCTTGTGTCCCCGGCAACGGCGCCAAAAACTTGATGCGTGTGAAGTGTTATATATATTAGGTGTATATTTTAAGCCCTTTTAACACTTATTTTTAGCCAAGTTTTAAATTTATTAAACACGATATTTTACTAACACTAAACACACATATGGGCAAGTGCACCCATCGTGAGCGTAGTATAGCGTTGGTAAGATACCGAGGTCGTCCAAGGACACAAGAGCTTTTAGTACCGGTTTATCCTCAACGTCTAATAAAAAAAAATAAAAAGTTTAGAAAAAAAATGTTTTAAACTAAGAAAAATAAAAACTAACTAAAATGCTGAAAAAAAAAATAAAAAAAAAACAGATAGACAAGATGAATCACTTG
This sequence comes from Helianthus tuberosus, assembly GCA_030545235.1. Lineage (NCBI taxonomy): Eukaryota > Viridiplantae > Streptophyta > Magnoliopsida > Asterales > Asteraceae > Helianthus > Helianthus tuberosus. The sequence continues at coordinate 65,089,398 of CM060357.1, forward strand.
GTTCCGACTCGTATCTAGTATAACCTTTGATTATTTCCGCACTTTTGCACATAATTAAGAGATTATCTTAGTTATTGTAGTAGGCCCCTCTTTTGAAGGTGACGTTACCCTCACCCCAGTAGTTTGAGTCAGCAAGGATACAATCCTAAAAGGGTGGATTATTGGAAGATAATGAATTAAGTTATTAATGCAATATTATGGTAGGCCCCTCTTTTGGAGGTGACGTTACCCTCGACTAAGTAGTCTGAGTCAGCAGGGATACAGTCCTAAATAGCCGGGTTATAGTATTAATAGTAGTTAACTTATGAGGGGATCAAAGAGTTTGGACCCCCGCCATCCAATACCGTGAAGCATTGAAGGAGGTCCTACTAAATTTGACCCAGGTCCATTGCAGGACCTCTAAACGCTGAACAATGGCAAGACATTTACCAAACCGTTCCCTTAACCCCCGACCAGGTAGCCAACATACCTCCATATAGACCGTGGAGATATGAATGGTGAAAATCTTTTATTTTATATAGACAGTAAAATAATGCCAAGACACCACGGACAAACGATAAGGAAAGATCACCTTCAACATAAGTAACTAGTTATTAAAGTCATTAATACAAAACCAAATAAAAAGTGCAAAAGATTAGAAATAAAAAGTATTATACTAGACACTTTGTCTTCACCAAGTGATGTAAGAGACTTAGGTAAACATGGCCTTGATTGTCAAGAACTCTTACGATCAATCTTGGATCCCGAGACGACTCACACACTCTACGATGGACAATGGATGATGGTGGTGGATGATGGTGTTGTGATGGTGGCGGGTGGTGGATGAAGTGTGAGAGAGGTGGTGTGCCAAGGGATGAGTTGAAATGAAACCAAGCACTCCTATTTATAGGCTGAACAGAAGGCTGGGCACGGCCCCGTGTCCGCTGGACACGCCCCCGTGCCTGTCTGACACTCTCTCTCTTCATTAATTGTAATTCGCAATTACAATTAATGCGCCTGCTGTACTTTCGCCACGCCCCCGTGTTCACTGGACACGGCCCCGTGGTGGGCAATAGAAGCTTCTATAGGTTTGTCTTTTCTGCTGCTTCTTGGGCACGACCCCGTGCTGGCTGAGCACGGGGCGTGTTCAGTCTTCTGCCTTCTCTATTTTGCTTGGGAAGATGCCGTTGAGGGGTCGGGCAGTCCACTTATGTTCCTTTTCTTGTATTTATGTTGGATTTAGCTGTCTTTTTGCTTCTTTTGTGTTTTTGAGCTCATTTAATCCTGAAAATACAAAAGGAAGACAAAAACACTCGTTTTCCAATATTAGTACTTAAAAAGGGTTAGTTTTATGCCTCATTTAATGTAATTTATATGTTGCATTTTACACACATCAAATACCCCCACACTTGAACTTTTGCTTGTCCTCAAGCAAAACTCTTTAATATATGGCTTACACTCCCAAATGGAATGGGTAGAAGAGAAGGTTTTGGCTTGTCATAGAGTGTTGGGAATCCAAGATCCTTTTGGGTTTTATTTTTATCTATTTACAATCCTATTCGTAATGATTTGTTTAGAACGTTTCATTGGAGAAATTACTTATTTGGGCATAACATGCCTTTTTAAAATTCCATTTATATACAAGTTCACATACCTCACGGGAGAAATCACTCACACTCGGCCGAATGTGTATTTTTAGTGAATCACTCGAGAGTGTCATGGAACTTACTCCTACCATAAGCTTGCCATGCAATCAATCCTCCTCCTTTTTAACTTTTATACCCTTTGTAAATATCAAGAGGACTTTGTGGGTTAAGGGTTAGGCTTGGGTTAAAGGTAGGTGGTTGGGATAGTGGTTAGTGGTTAGTAGAAAAAGGGTGAAAAGCGTAACAAGTGTCGGTTTTCGTAGGACTTTCTATTTTTGTAACTTTTATTTTGATGAAGCTATTATTCAAACAAAGTTATTTTTGATGAACTTGTTTGTTTATCTTTTGCTTCATCATCAACACATTTTTTTTAACGATCATACGAAAAAAAACAAACTTGTTACTAAAACAAAGGGTTAAAAATAAAAAAGGTTTTGGTGGGTAAAAGGGTGTTTGGTTTGGGAAATGAAATGAAAAGGTTTAGGCTCAAAGGGGCTAACTAGGGGGATTTTTGGGTAGGTGGTAAAAGAAAAAGAAAAATAATGGTGTAGAAATAAAAAGGGTTAGTCCTAATGCCTCCATCATTTACCTACTCGGGTTAAAGTTGATAAGGACCGGGAATGTATCGTCATGGCAAGTTCTAGAGTCGTAAGAACCAAGCGGCTATTCACACAAGAAACGAAAAATGAGCATTTAGTTTAATGATATGTAATTGTATGCTCAATAAAGGCTCAAAACTCACTTTTGTGGGAATGGGTTTTTATGTGATCAAGTATATATAATCAAATTTTAACTAAGTTTGCCATGCCTTTTCATAATTTTCTTATGTTGGTTCTTTTTATCATTACGCTATCGGTTGTAAATTCGTAAAAATATAACCTTTTTGAGAACTTGAATTTCCCGAGTTAAACCTAGACAAGTAAAAAAAATGAAATTTTTGAAAAAAATTTGGGGTGATTAGCGGTTCCAATAGAGTTTTGTGATGGTGGTGGGTGGTGGATGAAGTGTGAGAGAGGTGGTGTGCCAAGGGATGAGTTGAAATGAAACCAAGCACTCCTATTTATAGGCTGAACAGAAGGCTGGGCACGGCCCCGTGTCCGCTGGACACGCCCCCGTGCCTGTCTGACACTCTCTCTCTTCATTAATTGTAATTCGCAATTACAATTAATGCGCCTGCTGTACTTTCGTCACGCCCCCGTGTTCACTGGACACGGCCCCGTGGTGGGCAATAGAAGCTTCTATAGGTTTGTCTTTTCTGCTGCTTCTTGGGCACGGCCCCGTGCTGGCTGAGCACGGGGCGTGTTCAGTCTTCTGCCTTCTCTATTTTGCTTGGGAAGATGCCGTTGAGGGGTCGGGCAGTCCACTTATGTTCCTTTTCTTGTATTTATGTTGGATTTAGCTGTCTTTTTGCTTCGTTTGTGTTTTTTAGCTCATTTAATCCTGAAAATACAAAAAGAAGACAAAAACACTCTTTTTCCAATATTAGTACTTAAAAAGGGTTAGTTTTATGCCTCATTTGATGTAATTTATATGTTGCATTTTACACACATCAGTACTGTCAGACCCGACTTGTGGAAATGTTACCCCTCGCAAGGCAGTAACATAACTTTGTATACAAAACCCCAACATACTCATGATAATTGTATTCTTACAAATACTCAATAACTGCTTATTGTATGATTAATTAAGTGAGGTTTTGTAAAAACAATTTGCAAAAAGGAGATTACTCACAAAAGAGTATCTAAAAAGAGGATTACTCACATTGCAGTCTTAGATTATCCTTTAGGGTTTCCTAGTGACAATCTATAATTTACACAAATGCACACGTGTTAGTATGATAACCCATTTTAACATTCGTAATACCCTCCCCGAGACGGCATTCCAACGACTACGTCGGGCAGAACCACGACAGCCGTTACGGAACACTAGATCAATTGGGCAGCGTATCAAATACATATCCAGGGGATATAATACTTACAACGTAGCAGAATCTCGTTAATTAGGGGGTATTATACCCGTGTATACCCCTACACTTCAGATTTGAGAGAAAGAAAATATTTGTGAACGATTCTCGATTGAAGGCCCGATGACTTCTTATATAGGGGCTGAGTTTGGATTTCTCGCGGCCCGCGTAAAAGTAGGCTAAGGCCTACGCGGCCTGCGTCAACGCTGGTCAACAGCGTAGGTGATCCGGGTCAGCTAGTAGGTTCGACGGGTGTTGGGCCACGTGGCGGCCCAGGGTTTCACCATGTTTTACCTTCTCGCGGCCCGCGTAAGGTTTGAGGTGTAGCTTACGTGACCCGCCTCAAACCCAAAAATTGATTTTTGTTATTATTTTTAATAATATTTAAGGTATTTGGGGCCCGTTTTCACGTATGGGGTGTATTTTAGGACATATTAGGATATTTTAAAATATATTGGGGTGTCGGAAAATATTTCGAGGGTGTCGGTTTAAATTTAGGGTTGTTATATCCTCCCCGCCTTGTTTTAGAGCTCGTCCTCGAGATCTACTGGAACAAGTGTGGATATTTTCTTTGCATTTCTGATTCAAGCTCCCATGTGTACTCTGGTCCTCTTTTGGAGTCCCACTTCACTTTGACTAGAACTAGTCATTTGTGCTTGAGATTCTTGACTTTCCTGTCTTCAATCTGTAGAGGCTTTTCTACAAACTTGAGTTGTTCATTTACCTCTATATCCTTAAGAGGTACTACAAGTGATTCATCGGCTAAGCATTTCTTGAGATTGGATACATGAAATACATCATGTATTCCTGCCATTTCCTCTGGAAATTGTAGCTGATAGGCTATAGGTCCTATTTTTCTAATGATCTTAAAAGGTCCAATATATCTGGGACTTAGCCTTTTTATGAATCTTACCACTCCTTTCCAAGGAGAGACTTTTAATAATACTTTATCTCCTACCTGAAATTCCAACGGTTTTCGCCGGTTATCAGCATACTCTTTTGTCTATCACGTGCTGCTTTTAGTCGTTCCTTGACTTGAATGATTTTGTCTATTGTTTCTCCCCAACTACTGCCCAACAGACTGGAGTTCGGCACTTTCATCCATAAAGTGCTTCGAATGGTGTAGCATTGATACTTGTGTGATAACTATTATTATAAGAATATTCTATTAAGGGTAAGTGATCGTCCCAATTACTTCCGAAATCAATTACACAAGCTCTAAGCATATCTTCCATTGTCTGAATTGTCCTTTCGCTTTGTCCATCCGTTTGAGGATGATAAGCTGTGATTAGATTCAACTTGATTCCCATGGCTTTTTGGAAACTTGTCCAAAAATGAGAGGTAAAACGACTATCGCTATCAGAAACAATTGATAAAGGAATTCCATGTAAAGAAACTATTTCATTTACATATAATTTAGCTAACTGTTCCATACTGAAAGTTTCCTTCATTGGTAGGAAATGAGCTGACTTGGTTAGCCTATCTACAATCACCCAGACTGTATCATTACTTTTCTTTGTTTTGGGTAATTTAGTAACAAAATCCATTGTTATCAATTCCCATTTCCACACTGGCATTTCTAACTGCTGTAACAAACCTGAAGGTTTCTGATGTTCAGCTTTGACTTGTGAATAGGTTAAACACTTAGAAACATAGGCTGTTATGTCCTTTTTCAATCCTATCCACCAGAAATTCTTTCTTAAATCCTGGTACTTTTTATCACTTCCTGGATGCATCGTATATTTAGACTTATGGCCTTCTTCTAATATACGATGACGTAGGTTTCCTGGTATCCACATTCTCTTTTCATGGAATCTCCAAATTCCATCTGTTCCTTGTTCTAATTCCTTAATCATTCCTTTTAATTTTTCAGTATCATCCTTGATTACTGATTCTTGTGCCTTTTTAATTTGTTCATTTAAATCTACTTTTAGATTTAATTTAAGAGAACGTACCCTTTTTGGCTTTTCGTGATACTTTCGGCTTAAAGCATCTGCCACTACATTTACTTTTCCTTCATGATATTGGATATTACAATCATAATTGCTAAGCATCTCCATCCAGCGTCTTTGTCTCATATTCAATTCTTTTTGTCCAAATACATACCTTAAACTTTTATGATCGGTAAATATGGTAAACTTACTACCATAAAGGTAATATCTCCAAATTTTCAAAGCAAAAATTATTGCTCCTAATTCAAGATCATGGGTTGAATAATTTTTTTTTCATGATTCTTAAGTTGTCTAGATGCGTAAGCTATAACCTTTTGACGTTGCATTAACACACATCCATAACCTAATTTAGAAGCGTCACAATAAATTAGAAAATCTTTAGTTCCTTCTGGTAACGCTAATATGGGTGCATGGGTTAGTCTTTGCTTTAAGAATTTTAAAGGGTTCTTCTTGCTTGGGTCCCCATTCAAACTTAATGGATTTACAGGTTAACCGAGTTAAGGGAATGACTATTCTAGAAAAATCTCGAATAAATCTTCTATAATAACCGGCTAATCCTAAGAAACTTCTATCCTCGGTTGGTGACTCAGGGGTCTTCCATTTTGTAATTGCCTTGATTTTTGTGGGATCCACATGAATTCCTTCATGATTCACTAAGTGTCCAAGAAACTGTACCTGATCTAACCAAAACGCGCATTTGGAAAACTTAGCATAAAGTTTCTCCTTTCTTAATAAACTTAGAAGTGCATGTAAATGCCTTGCATGTTCCTCTTTACTCTTAGAGTAAATGAGAATATCATCTATAAAGACAATTATGAATTTATCCAAATATGGCTTACATATTCGGTTCATCATGTCCATGAATGCAGCTAGGGCATTGGTTAAACCAAATGGCATGACAGTAAATTCATAATGACCATACCTTGTTCGAAAGGCAGTTTTAGGAATGTCCTCTTCCTGTACTTTTAATTGATGATATCCTGACCTTAAATCGATTTTTGAGAAAAATCGTGCTCCTTGCAATTGATCAAACAGATCATCTATTCTTGGTAATAGATACTGATTCTTAATAGTGACCTTGTTCAATTCACGGTGGTCAATACACATACGCATTGATTCGTCTTTCTTTTTAACGAATAAGATTGGCGCTCCCCAAGGTGATGAACTTGACTGTATGAATCTTTATCTAATAATTCGTCCAATTGTTTCTTCAGTTCTTGCATTTCTGCAGGTGCCAAACGGTAGGGTGCTTTGGCAATGGGTGCTGTCCCTGGTATCAGATGGATTCTGAATTCAACTTCCCTGTCTGGCGGTAGTCCTGGTAATTCTTCTGGAATTACATATGAAAACTGAGATACTACGGAGATATCTTTTAAGTCCTTTCCTTTAGTGTTAGTGATTATAGAAATCAAGTACACTAATGATCCTTTTCTTATGTAACTTGTTGTTTTCATCACAGAGATGAATTTTGTAGATCTAGAGGTTTTATTTCCTTTAATTGTGATCTTTTCACCCCTTGGTGAATTTACTTGAATTGACTTTTGATCACATAAAATATTGGCTTTGTTGGCTATTAACCAATCCATTCCTAATACAATATCAAATCCTGCCAGATTCATGGGGTAAAGGTTTGGAGTAAACTTATGGTTTTGAATTTCTATTCTTGCTCCCTGCAAGATTTCAGAAATCTTAATGGTTTCCCCATTTGCTGTCTCTACTAGACATTCTTGGGGGATTTTAGTTAATTGTTGATTGAGCAATTTGCAAAATGAAGTATTAATAAAACTTTGGTTCGCACCAGAGTCGAATAATATTTTAGCAAAAATATCATTAACTAAAAACGTACCAGTGTTCACATCCGGGATCATCTTTGCTTCTTCTGCAGTCAGAACAAATGCTCTAGCATTTTCTTAGGTGCTTCAGTCATCGTTGCTAAATTTAATTACAGGTTTCTTATAGTAACGCAAGAGGAATTCTTACACTTTTGATGGCATCCCATCTTTAAAGAGTTACTGCCATTCATTTTTATCATACGAAGAGTGATGATTAAATGAAATCATGTTTGTCATCTGAATTTTATAGATATACACATGTTGATAAATCTAAATTTATCATTTGACATACCTGTTCATGATTTACCCTTAAGGGCCAGTTATTAAGGCTTTCGAATTTCCTTATAGATATACATATCTATATAATCATATATTTCATGTATACCTTATTCATAAGGTCAATATGTATAACAGGTTTACGTTCCCAAAATAGGTCAGACATCACTGGAGTAATTTTATTAACATATACCCCATCTCGCCCGGTTTCATCGGAGAGGTATCCTTATCTTACCCGGACAAGCTGGATTGTTTACCAGATCATACCTAGCCTTGCCGAAGAAGTAATTATCATTGTATTTCCCATACTTAGAATCACAAATTTTCATCATTCATCATAGCTTGTATCAAGAAACATGGAAATTAGTATTCTCCTGATAGATCATATTCTAGAATCGAGTAATACAAATAAACAAGAAATAACAGTGGCCAATTGTTATTGCTTATTTATCATATTTGCACTTTTCTAGTTATCATCCTCATGTCATACCAACATCCATCACAAATTATCTATTCAATTAATTAGCTTGTTTTGAAGCTTATACTAAGGCATTAAAATTTCTTGTACTTCTAGGTGTTGGGTTTTAGGTTTCCATTATTTTCATTATTCTGGTTTTCCTGGTTCACTTCGTTGTTCATCTGAATATCTATCAGGTATTAATTATCACAGACTAATATCTAGTACAATCATTTAGGTATAGTCATACAAACAGATTGATTAAAAACGGCGAATATTGCGACTTTTATATATATGTATCTATTACAAACTACAACTGGAATTCAAAATATACTAGTGGTTATGCATTCGTAATTTATTTTAGTTTAGCTAGATTATAGGAATATTATGCTTCACATGTAAGGTTTATTATATCTCTTTCCTCTACTAGGTTGTTTTATTTAATGGGTAAAGTTCCTTTAAAGTTTATGGCTCATAGGTGGCATGGGTGCTAGTACTGGTTTGGCGGTTCAACTATTTAATATAAGTTAGCATTTACTGCTGTAGTGGCTAACATGTGGAGATTTACCCATTGTTTGTGACAACCGGTGATTTACGGCTCTTAATTACATGATTAACAAGTGATTAACGCGATAATAAATAGTGTTTACAGCGCGAATTAACTTAATTAGGCCTTTGGAGTGCCTGGGAACGCCTATCCGTCTTTACAGTGCGCGAACGGTGGTTTACAAAGAAACCTGCGAAACGTTAAACGGCAACGGATTGAAACCGAACAGAATACTGACAACGCCGACAAATATTAATTTTTTTTACGATATACTTTAGCTTCGTAAGTAAATTCTAGTGACTACAGTCGAAACCAGATCGAAAAACGGATTAAAGACGACAACCATACAATTTTTCGCGACTATTACAGTAATCGACGAACGAGCGTGCAGACAACGACTACCAACCGTATTTTTGTGTATTTTAATTTTTGACGTTAAACGGAGTTCAGGATTTGATAACGGGTCTCGTAGGAATTACGGGCCGCTTAAACACGGGGATTGAGCTTGTGGGCCCTGGGCCCAAGCCCAAAACCCACAAGCCTAAACCGGCACCTAATATATACTAGATTTACTAAATCTACCAAAAATCTTAGCAAAATCTAAACAAAATCTGTACAAGATTTCAAAATCTATGTAAAATCCACTCAAGATCTCACAAGATCTTTTATATTTCTATAAAACCCACACTCTCATCTCCATCTCTCAATACACACACAAACAAAACACAATATGCAGACACTTCCTCTCCTACCACTCAAACCCTACAACACATTCTTTGCCTCTCATCTCTCTTCTCGATTCTATATACACAAACCAAACACACACCTCTCGATCTCCTCCCCCTTCTCGGCGAATACCATGCCAGCGGAGCTCCGGCTGGTCAGACGGTGCGGTGGTGGTGATGGTCCTTTCCGGCGAGACACCCCCCTCTTTCGAACAACAAAACGAACCACCACCACCACTGTTCGGTGGTGGTGCGGCGGCTACAATCAGAAGGGAGAGACGAGACGGAGTTAGAGAGACGAGAGAGACGAGAGAGAGAGGCCGAAGAGAGAGAGAGAGATCGGAGCAGGGAATAATGACGGCGACAGCGGCGCCGCCGTCTGTGGCGGCGGTTGCATCTCGACGGCGAACGGTAGAAGTCCGATGGTAAGTACCAGCCACTTTCTTCTCATTTTCTTCTAGATCCGGTTCAATCCACGTAGTGTTCGGCCATATGGTTGTCGTTTACAGGTGGTAGTGGTGCGGTTCAGCTGTTGTTGAAAGATGACGTGAGAGGTTCGATTTGTTCATGATGAGATCGGGTCAGGTCAGAATGGTTTTTGTTCGGGTGTGAACTGTTCGGGTCGCGGCTGATTTCACGTCGGGTCAAGGTTTCGGGTCTGGTCAAACCTGGTAAAGACGGTCAGCGGGTCGGGTCTTGCGGTTCGTGGTTAGGGTCTGGGTCGACTCGGTCAAACCCGAGTCAACTCGGTCAACATAGTCAAAGTGAGTCAACTCAGTTGACTCGGTAAACTCAGTCAACCATTTCCGACGGTTCGACACGAAGATTCGGTAAAGATTAACGACAAGTTTAATATTTTTGTGTTTTATAGTTTTATTTATTACGTGAAAAACGAGCTCGAACCGATCTATTACAAGTATAGTTTATATTTCTACTTATCCGACAAAATCTTATATAGATACTGTTTATCATGTTTGAAAAATTGTTTGTTTTTGAAAAATACGACAACTTGCGTTGTCGGGGCGTCCAAAAAACAGAGGAAACTCTGCCCGTTTTTCGAGAAAACCCGTAAAATAAAACGAGTCTTATTATGAAACGAAACTGTCAAATGAATACGTACACAAATGTGATTTTTATTTTCAACGACATTTTATAGCATACAAGAAACTACGATAACACGGATTATTTTTTTTTCATAAAATAAATATAGATTCTATATTTATTTCGAATATACTACAATGCGAAATTTTCTTATAAAACAAATGAAATATATATGTATTTGTTTTAACATCAAATAACCCGACTTCTTTTCCTTGTGAAGATAAATAGTTCATATTGTTTCGATAAACAACACCTTACGAATTTCGAAAACAACGATTCGGAAAATTATTTACGACAATAAAGATAGTTATTATGTTTATTCTAAACTTTGAAGTTCCGACAACTCTTTTATAAAAATAAATATAGTTTATATATTTATTTTCGAATAACAAACAACATGACTTCTTTTATAAAAAAATAAATAAATAAATATAGTTTTATATTTATTTGAAACATGCATCGACTCGATTAATCTTTATAAAATGAATATATCTTTTATATTTATTTCAAACGCCTAAACGGCATACTATATATCAACGAACGACTTCGCGGGACGACTAAAACTATCCTACCAAAATATTTATATTTTTGTATAAATATCTATATATTCGAATTTCTCGAAAACTAAGTACTTTCTAGACTTAGTAAACTATTAACGACATTAAGCGAAACTAAACAAGAATAATTTCTTCGCTTCTCTTAAGATTACAACTTAATCGTTGAATCGTTCGATTAACGATTCGGTAAAGCTCGGTGACACGTAGTTTAGTTGCTACGTTTACTTAGAAACTTATAAGGTATTCCGTTTTAGGAATATTGTAGAATGCACGCTAGCGAGTCTCATCTTGGAAATGACATCACGAAGTCGTAATTAGCTAGCTTTGCACAAGGCAATTCAGGTGAGTTCATAACCCCGCTTTTTTTTTACGGTTTTACATTTTTTATAAATCTTTTCGGGGTGGAAAGACATGCACATTTTACAAGAACATACAAAGTTTTTGAATGAACGAAAACTCATATTTCTAAATCATATTACGAATGGATTATACTAAATATACCGGTTTTTACAAAACAAATGTGTATTTTCGAAATGTGAATAATTTTCATGACTAGGGATGGATCGTCTGGTGATAATATATAGAGACATGGGAGTTAGCCGTAGAGGCTGGGGAGGTTCAGCCTTAGAGGTTGGGGTGGTTCAGCCTTAGAGGCTGGGGAGGTTCGGCCTTAGAGGCTGGGGAGGTTCAGCCTTAGAGGCTGGGATAAAATACACACGACAATTGTTACAGACTTTTATATACATGGTATGATTAGCTTAAGGAGGGTTTACTACTTAGATCATGTGAGTGGGTAGGTGGAACTTGAGGCCATTAATCCTCGTTGTAGGACCGAGGGACATGAGTGATAGATCTATTTGGGTGTAGCGAGCCCCATTCCTGAGTCCGCTGAGTGGACCAGGTGGTGACTATGTGCCCGGCGCACAAATTTGCTAGGTTTGAGTCTTCCTGCATCACTTCACACATATCATTGGCTTTGCAACCCAATGGTGATCTATTTTTCCTTATTGCTACATACCAGGGACATTTATACATACAAATCATATTTCAAAGGTTTATACATACATACTTACAGAAATACTTGATTTATACAAATTAAAGACCATGTTTTATACAAATTCAAAGCATAAGAGTTTTGCGGGCATAGAGTCAAAGTCAGGGTCGGCATTGACGGTTATATGAACATTACAAAAACAAGAGTTTACAAATACATGATTTTACGGCATTAATGCGTTACAAATACAAAGTTTCCATGTAACTTGACAAGAAAATGATTTCTAAATTCGTTTTCTCAATATTATTTCACAAACCGGTTATTCAAAAGATTTATTTCAAATCTTTTACAAACAAACTATGAACTCGCTCAACTTTATGTTGATTTTTCGCATGTTTCTTTCTCAGGTTACTTTTCAAATTATGGCACGGTTGGAATAGGAGAACCACTGGAGATTCGAGTACTTAGTGGGCGTTCAATTTCTAGAAAGTTTATGCTTATTTGCTTCCGCTGTGCAATGAAGATACCAGTCCAGTCACGCCAGCTCTGATAATTTCGGGGTGTGACATTGTTCATCTAATTTATCTTCCCATGGTGGGGTATTGCCTGTTTCCTGATTTTCCTCATTAATTATCACTCCTTTTGGTTGTGACTTCTTTATTTTCTCTTGATTTTTTCTAATAATCCAACTTCTCTTCTTAGTGGTAAACGGTTTCTTAGACTGTGCCTTACGAATGAATATTCCTTCCTTAGTATCTACTGAGTATCCTGAGGAATTTGGTTGAAATGAGGTTCCCTTATCTTTTGGTGAGCTATCTAATTGACGATAGATGTCCGAAATTCTTTGCTTACCCATACTGTAGACTAACAAATAGTCAAATAATATAAAACACATAATCATATAAGTTATTTCCTAACACAGGATTTAAAATTTAAGTGTCAACAGAACACTTCTTTGGCTTGAACCAGTGGCATGGCTCTGATACCACCTTCTGTCGCAACCCCCGATCCCTATTTCCTTGGGAACGGGCGGCCGCGAGCCAGTTTCAGTGGTATCGCGTGTTTATTCAATATTGGCAGCGGAAATTTCATCAGGACCGTAGTTAGAAAATATTTTATCAGAGTGAAATACCATGCTTTCAATATATTAAACATATGGGGAAAATCCCAAGTTTAGGTACACACATTTTCATTGGGATAAAACCCTATTTTATTTAATAAAACATCTATTTATTTTTAGGTAACTTTATTGCCACTTTTCCAAACCTTCAGTGCTGTCCAGCTGGCTTCTATCTGGCTTTCACATTTTGTTACCAGAAACGCGTTTTAAAAACATTTTGTCAGTGGGAAATACTGGTGAGTGAATCCCAGTTCAATCAAGTTTTAATAAAAACCCACTGTGCAGTATTGAGGGAAATCTCACAATTACATTTGTTTCCAAGTTATATCAATTAACATCCATGGTACTGTCAGACCCGACTTGTGGAAATGTTACCCCTCGCAAGGCAGTAACATAACTTTGTATACAAAACCCCAACATACTCATGATAATTGTATTCTTACAAATACTCAATAACTGCTTATTGTATAATTAATTAAGTGAGGTTTTGTAAAAACAATTTGCAAAAAGGAGATTACTCACAAAAGAGTATCTAAAAAGAGGATTCCTCACATTGCAATCTTAGATTATCCTTTAGGGTTTCCTGATGACAATCTATAATTTACACAAATGCACACGTGTTAGTATAATAACCCATTTTAATATTAGTAATACCCTCCCCGAGACGGCATTCAAACGACTACGTCGGGCAGAACCACGACAGTCGTTACGGAACCCTAGATCAATCGGGCAGCGTATCTAATACGTATCCAGGGGTTATAATACTTACAACGGAACAGAATCTCATTAATTAGGGGGTATTATACCCGTGTATAATGCCTACACTTCAGATTTGAGAGAAAGAAAATATTTGTGAACGATTCTCGATTGAAGACCCGATGCCTTCTTATATAGGGGCTGAGTTTGGATTTCTCGCAGCCCGCGTAAAAGTAGGCTAAGGCCTACGCGGCCCGCGTCAACGCTGGTCAACAGCGTATGTGATCCGGGTCAGCTAGTAGGTTCGACGGGTGTTTGGCCACGTGGCAGCCCAGGGTTTCGCCATGTTTTACCTTCTCACGGCCCGCGTAAGGTTTGAGGTGTGGCTTATGCGGCCCTCCTCAAACCCAAAAATTGATTTTTTATTATTTTTAATAATATTTAAGGTATTCGGGGCCCGTTTTCACGTATGGGGTATTTTTTAGGACATATTAGGATATTTTAAAATATATTGGGGTGTCGGAAAATATTTCGAGGGTGTCGGTTTAAATTTATGGTTGTTATACCGTTACCCACCCCACCACCTTCACCTAAAACATCACCTAAAACTTCCCAACCCGATAGTCCCACTTCTACCACCTCTAGCGCCCCAGATAACATAGACTTAGAGCAAATGGCCAATGCAAGACAGACTGTCCATCAGCAAGCCACCCAAGGCTTCACTTGTCTTGCTTCACCCATTACCGTTCCACCCATAGTTCACGAAAACTCATGGCAGATTCCATCTTATGCCATGCAAGCCATCACCAATACCATCCAGTTCCACGGTCGCGAGGACGAGGACGCCCCCGCCCATATAAACCGTTTCTCTCGTATACTTGCTACTTTTAGCCTTCACGGAGCCCCAAACGATGCCACTTACTTATAGCTTTTCCCTTTTTCACTAGTCGGCCGTGCGGCTACTTGGTTGGAGTCTCAGCCAACCGGTACTTTTACCACTTGGGCAGGCCTCCGTCAAGCCTTTTTGAACAAATACTTACCACCCGCGAAGGCCTTACGTCTTCGCGATCAAATTCACTCATTCCGCATGGAGCCCGACGAGCCCTATTAACTTGCTTGGGAGCGATTCTAAAACCTTTGTGCTCGATGCTCCCAGCATGGTCTTTCTGATTGGGCCCTTTGTGAAAAATTCTATAACGGCCTCACCCAAGAGACTCGTGATCGTTTTGACACTAATGCGGGAGGTCAAATGATGGGTATTCTTACTGTTGCCGAGTGTTTAGAGCGTTTTGAGGCATTTGCCCAATCTCAATCTCAGTCGCAAGCTGATCAGCGGTATCAAAGTGGCAATTCAAATACCACTACCAGTGCACCCGCTCGTGGGGTGAACCATATCACTATGGATCCTAGTATAGCCGCTGTATTGGAAAACGTGACTAGAGAGCTCAAGGAGATTAAGGCAAAGGTTGATAAGTGTGAGTTTTGTCGAGGGGTTCACAATACAAATGCGTGTCCATTGTTAGTTGGTGAGGAGCAGGTCGATTTCATGGGAGGGGGTTGATCGGAGTGTCGCGCTCCGGTCAAAGATAAAATTTATATACCCAAATTACCCTTAACAAATAGCTAGTGGTAGTGAGGGGTCGAACTACGAAGAGTATGTGGTTTGTGTATGGACTTGATTGAATTATGAAGGTTGTCACTATTATGAAGCTTGCTAAGATATATTTTTGTATTTTTGTTTGATTGAAAGATGTGAAATAGAATTACTAAAATGATTTAATGAATTAACTACTAGTGATTAACTAATTGCAAGAATTGGAAATGGTTGATTGAACAATAATAAGAAAACAAGGTTCACACCCGGTTCGGTAATTGAAATCCTAGGGTTTCTACACGTTTTAGGTTTGAATCAATTGCAAAGATGATTAACGGATTTAGTGTCGCGAGGCTTAGGTGCCAAAAGCTATCAACGTTATAAATAACGGACCACTGTAGGATCGTTTTGCGACCCGAACGAGTCGTTCAGAAGAGATTTATCAGTTTCAGATGCGGAAAATAAGAAACTGACGATGAAACAGCTTGTTTAACACTTTAATCCTCTTATATATTGATATAACATCGTTTACAATCGAAAGGAAAACCGGCAGTACCTCGATATCTCTTTCTGGCAACTCTTACAAATGAAATGACAAACATCCTATTTATAGTGTTTAGGGTTCGCTTGGAAACACTTCAAGCGAAACCCATGGACTACAATCCAAGCGAAACCTATGAATATAATATTCTTGTTCAAGCGAAAGCCTTATGTATCATTCTGTAATCATGCAAGTCTTGTCTTTTAGTGTAGATGATGTCATTGATGATGTCATCTTGATGATGTCATCATGTTTGAACAACTTCGCAACGAACCCGAGACTTGATATAAGACGAAGTCGACAGATGAATGCACCAACAGACTCCCCCTCAGATGTTGACGAGTCTTAAGTGTCGAGTCTTCAACGATTTCAGTCTTTATCAGTCTGAACTCTCTCTGAAATGTCTCACAATGTAAGCATCCTCAAGCTTTATCTTCTCCTTTTTTCATCAGCATCAACAGACTTTCCACGAACAATCTCTAATCGGATGTCTTCAGACTCCCCCTTTCTATATTCTTGGATCGCAGTCTGGCATGTTAAAATCACAAAGTCCTCAGGTATCGGAACCTGTCTCTCTATCATCCGGTTCAAGATCGAAACCTGGCTACACCTGCAACATTCTCTACCCAAAAATAAATTTTCTGATGATAACTTGTAGAGCAAATCTTAAAATGATTCAACATTTATAGTCTTTGATGAACCACTTGCAGAAATATCATTTTTCATTTCAAAACAACATACTCTCCCAAACCATCTGTTCATCATGTCTAGCACTCGGAATTTTGAAAATTAGCTCTTCAACATCAGTTGTCGAAAATCTTTTTGAATTTTTCAAAATTTATGCTAAAACACACTAAAATCTTTTTGGATTTTTAAAAGAATGAAATGCAGTAAAGAAATATTTACACACAATATTTTTGTGAGTTCGTGTAAGAGGATCATATCAGTTTCTGAGACAAATCACCAACACCATTAAGCTTCATTTCATTTTAAGTTCTAAACGATTCACTTAGATTGTCAGTATACTGATCCACTTAAATTTTCACACAAAGTTCAACTGCTTCGAGATACGATATTAATGTTTTAAGAACTTAAACTCGATCGCGTGTCCCACCTCAGAATATACTCCCGTATCCAGATCCCAATATTCAGTCTTACAGGTAATTATGACAAAAATGATATCTATAGGGGTTAATAAATTATGAAGAATCATGAGAGCTCAGGTCAGAACTACCGTTCAGCAGAGAGATCATGACTCAACTTTTGGGTGTGTCCCCTTTAGAGGATCTTTTTTACAACAGCAATGCTAAGCAATTTTATTGTCTTATCATTTATGCTGAGGGTGATGCTATGTTTCAAGCATTGCAGAAAGTATTATTCGAGGACTAGGTCAGAACTTCCATTCAGCAGAAGTCCCGGAATAATACCCCAGATATCACTTAGTATAAAGACCTAGTATATCAGAAAAAGGAACCTTTCAAACAAGATTTCGGGGGTTACCCACATATCCGAGAGATGTTTCCCCACGATATAAGCAAGTTTGAATTTTAGGTTTATATCTCGTCACAATCTACTAAATGTGCAAAAACCTACTGGCACATCATCAGTGAGACCGTTTATCACTTTTAACTTTCCAATTCTTTAGCATGTTGTGATCGTCCACTGATGTACTATCATTTCCTCTTTTAACAACAAAACTCATTTTTGAATTTTATCATGTTTTTGGCTTTTTCAAATTTTCAAATGTTTTTGGATTTTCTGAAAATTTCTACTCCCCTTAAAATGCAAACACATTTTAGGAAATTTGAAACCAAACTGTACAATAAAGTTGACAACTGATATCAAATCGCCATTCACTTGGCATAAACTGTAACACCTGTGCCTCCACAGCCATCAAACAAATGCCAAACAAATGAAATATTGTATTTCATACTTGGGATTTGTAAAAATATGTGTATCGTTTTCACATATCAATTCTTGTTCGATTCCAAACTCTAAATCGCTTTCTGGAAGGTTATACGCGCACCAATGCGTAAATATAACCAGTTTAATGCAACGAACACTCCGGAATAGTGAAATAGGCTTAACATACCTTAAATAACCTTTACATAACTTAGAAATAAGTTTTGAAGGCTTTGGTATGGCAAAATCAAGTTAAATCGCTTACAGGGACTAAAGTTGACAAACTGCGAAAGTATGCCAATTTGAACTGTAACGGACATTCCGGAACATGACCATAAGTTAAACACACCTTAAATATCCTTTACATAGCTTAGAAATAGGCTTTGAGGGGTTCGGTGTGCTAAAATAAACTTTTGTGTCATTCAGGGACTAAAAGTGTCAAAAAGTGCACAAGTTTGCACTTTTACGCATAACTTACGTTCTGAATACATCCGGACATCCAAAAATTTATGTAAGCATGACTATATTATGCTTTAGTGTTTGGCTTGTCAAAAATCTATTCGTTGCGTCATTTGGATCGTTTTTCGCGCTTATGCGCATTTCGTCGTAATTAAGCGAACATCGCGTTCGTACGACCAAACGAACCAACATCCGGCATATTTTTGAGCATGTTTCATGTCCACAATGTTTAGGCATCATTTTAGGGCCTTAAAGTTGGCTTTACGGGCCTTAGAAGTGCCGGAAATGGGCTTAAACACGTGCAGGGACTGAAACTGACATTTCTGAAACTTTGTTCTGATCTGTGACTCCTAGGCGGCCCGCCTCAGGATCTTAACATCCTTAGGCGGCCCGCGTCAGACCTTCTGACCAGGTTAAATGTTTCTAACAGCAGATTGCAGCTGTTTGATCCACCACCACACATTCTCATTTGTCTAGTCAGATGATAAGAACCAATTTTAGTCACCATAAGGTCCCGACACTTGTACGGGTGGGATTAAGGCACGTTTTCCATGAAACGATCTTAACGGTGGACCTTTTACTATAAATACCCCACCCCCCATGCTTCAAAATTACAAGAACTTTGATTTGAGAAACTCTAAGTTGAAACTATTGTTTCATACCTGAGATTTTTGAATCGAAGTTAGCATTCGGGGACCCTTCGTAAGTATTCTTTCGTTCTTTTATTGCTTTTCGAGTCTTTCGAGTCTGAAAGTCAAACTTTGTTTGACTTTCTACATTGACCAGTTATGGTCAATGCGAAGTTCGTTTGAACTTCGCAACGTGAGTGTAATCACGTTGGTTATAGTCCCTTGGGACTATGCCTACTGATTACCACGTTGTCTAGGGTCGTAGGGTAAGCGATCTAATAAATCGCTTATACCTCGAACCCGACCCATTTGGTCGATCATTAGGATCCGACCAAATACATTAGGTGACCATAGTAGGTAGGGAATAACCTTCCGAGGTTATACCCTATGGTCGCTTCGTTTAAGTAGTTGTATGATAGGTAGTTTATATGCCTTAGGTAAATTACCAGAATACCCTTTTCATGTATAATTGGTAATTAAGCATATGTAACCTAAAATTTTGTCACATAACTGATTATGTAACATGTTTAGGCATATAACACTTGTCATAGGACTAGTTAGACGGTCCGAACGCGTTTCACGCGCACGACGCGTTAAAGTAGCATAAGTTACCTTAATGGGTCGCGATGGGTCGAAAGCACTTAGGTTAGTCTCAATGTAGTATGTAGGCCTTGTTAAACCATATCATATGAGTTCCAATACTCATTTGGTTTACCAAGCCTCATCCTATCCGATCTCCCGATTTAAGTCCGGTTTATTTATATAGTTTTAGATTGCCGACTGATTCCGTGCTCTCTCTAGCTTTGTTTGGTTGTTGTTCAAGACCTCCAAGCATTCTCAGGCGAGTACATTATTCCCCTATTTTACTGCTTTCAATTGTTTTGGGGTGACTCATATGTGCTAAATGTTTTCGATGTTATAACAATGGTTTCAAAAACAATTAAGACGATTTATACAAAACTAATAACGATTTCAAAAAGTGAACAAACTTGTTGGTTGTAGTTACATAACAAATGACATTCATTAGCAATGATCAAGCCGACCAGTATTAGGTTATGGTACCATAGGATCTGACAAATCCCGTTAGTTACTACACCCGTAGTTATGTGTGGGTGTTGTGGGTAGCGACTGAATCTGAAATTTTTAATTTACTCTTTGGTAAGGGTTTATTAATGCGAGATGTTAATCTATCCTTTGGTAAGGGTTTATTAATGCGAATTATTAATCTATCCTTTGGTAAGGGTTTATTAATGCGAGTCAAGAAGGTTTGAATGTTATTAGCGAGACGACCATTTAAGTAGTTTCACGACCTAAAACGAGTTTTAACGATTGGGTAAACGATTGGTTTTCACACGATGTTTTAACGATTGGGTAAACGATTGGCTTCAAAGCGATATACGGTTGGGTTTTGGTTACATATTACATGATTTACATTGGGCATGAACATTACTTTGGTGGTTTGGTTTGATTAAGTGATTAAGTAACAATGCGTGTGGAATATGATACAAGCATGGTGGATACGCCGCTGGTACTTCCTATATATAAGTGTTTGTATGGTATTACATATTGTAGCGTTATTTGAATCATTTCAGTTTGAGACATAGAACATTTTATACAAGTAACATACTTTTCACAAGACATTTATTTACAAACAACTTATCTTATACAAACTCATTTTACATGGTTATTCATTTAATCATGCATTATTCTCTTATTATACATATCACCTGAACTTATTATTTTTCAAATGATTTACAAAGGCAAAGCAAATTACAAGGTTCATAACTAAACATTTTCTTAAACAGAAGTCATGAATCTTATTTTCACAAAACCTATGTACTCGCCAGCATTTCTTTGCTGACCTCGTTTTCACATATGTTTCAGGTATTGTTGAATGATATCGATTGATAAGATGCATGCTCACATAGGACTGGACAAGGCCTTAGTGACTCAATAACAATGATAGACTATGTTTAATTTGTGTATTTAGATTTCCAGACGATGTAATTATTCAATGTTTAATAAAACGAAACACTTTTTGGTATCCATGGTTATGAAACATTAATTCTGTTGCAACACGCCCCGATGTTTCCGCCGCGATTTGTTGTTTTACGCGGTCGGGGTGTGACATAAACCATCAGAACTCCCCCTTTCAACAAACTATTTTCTCATTTAGATTTCAAAATACTTAAGTTTATTTTAATCAAAATGATTTTTCTGGAAAATAAGTTTGTTTTTACCACTTGTAGGGGCATGGTTCATCATATTGTCTTTCAACCACTTGTAGAAAATCAAGTACAAATTAATATCCTTGATTTACCACTTGTACTAAAAACACAATCAAATACAAAGAATGATGCCGATTCCTGATCCACGATCACAAACTTGGGATCTCCGGCAAGTCCAGAATTTACTCTTGTAAGATGTAAGTACCATCCCAGTCATAAACCCAGGATGATACCTTTTCTGACTTTTTGGTCTTTTTCTCATAAAACTCTTTAACTCCTTTTACCTTCCTGTCAATCATTTTA
Source organism: Helianthus tuberosus (assembly GCA_030545235.1). Taxonomy (NCBI): domain Eukaryota; kingdom Viridiplantae; phylum Streptophyta; class Magnoliopsida; order Asterales; family Asteraceae; genus Helianthus; species Helianthus tuberosus. The sequence continues at coordinate 65,110,899 of CM060357.1, forward strand.
TCAAAAATTTTATGCACAGTAGGATTAAAGACTTTCTCAACATCAAATTCCTCTTCATTCGAAAAGAAATGATTCGAGATCTCAACTTTACCAATTTTCTTTTTATAATTTTCAGTTCGAAGTGATGGAAAATTTTCATCATCCACAGTCAGAACTGATTTTTCTCCTTTTGAAACAACCTGTGGCTCGTCTGACTTTGTGGAATCAGATTCATCGCCAGAAGATAGCTCCTCTGATTTTGACATATCAGAATCATCGCTAGAACTACCTCCAGACTTTTTAACAACCCATTTCTGAGTGTCAAGATTTGCTTTCTTCTTGTAAAATCTGTTTGAACTTTCACCAATTTCAAAAATAGAATTTTTGAATAATTTGGTTCGGTCAATTGGTGGTTCAAACTCAATCATTTTCTCCTTTTGTTTACGATAAACTCTCTGTTTTGATGGTATTTCCTTTGAACAATCTCTGGCAATATGTCCAACAGTGTTACATTGGAAACAAGTTCTCGTATCTTTTCTCTGATCAGCCATCTTCTTCATGTCATCTTGCTTCTTTGCAAGAAACTCACTGTTTGACTGTCTCCAGAATTCTTTCTTTTCTTCTTCTGCTGATGTACCTGAAACAAATGTCATCTTTCCTTTAAAATCACGAACATATTTTTCATTTTTATGTTTTTCTGTTGGAATAAATCCAAGACCTTTCTTTTTGAAATTACGGTTAGGGTTTGGTTTCTTGTGAAAACCAGAACCAGAACTGTAACCTTTTTTCTTGTTTAATCTTTGTTGTACTCTTGAGGTGTAAGGTTTAGATTTACCATTAAGATTTAAATCTTTTATTTCAGAAATGTTAATTTCTGTAAGTTTGAAAACCTTTTTGATCAATTCAGTTTTGACACCTCTTATTGGAAATTCCTCATCAGAATATAATTTGTCAGAATCATTCAAGGTATATGCAACTTTAAACGTTCCATCATCCAAATTAGATTTTGATAACAGGAATTCTTTGTTGTAAACCCTTTTAACTGAAAACTTTTGACTATTGACTGTCGAACTCGAACTTTCAGAACCAGACTTTGACTCTGACTCTGACTTTAACTCTGAGTTTGACTCCAACTTTGACTCCTCGGTTTCATCTTTATCCAACACCTGATCGACGACTTTCTTTATTAACTCGGACTCATGATCAGTGTCAGATGATGTAAACATGACATCAATATTTTCTGGCAAATTGACTGAGGACTCAGACTCCCACTATAAATTTGTTGCTTTTTCGACTCTTTCCTGATTTGGATTTCTGGGCAAATATCCATTTTCTAGCGGGGGTGGACACTTGTTGTAACCTATATCTTGTTTCTTACCAGAATCCTTCTTTTCAGTCTTTTTCTTTGAGTCATTCTTCTTCTTGTTCTTCTTTTCTGGAATCTTTTCTTCAGCCACTTTTCCATCATTATTCTTTTCTTCAGTTACTTCATCCTCTTCAAATGCCTTCATGCCTTCAACAGTCGGATAAATCCTGTCAATGACATAAGAAGTACATGAGTAACTTTTCAACAAACGATTAACTCTTTCAGTCTCAATTCTTTGCATTGCCAGCTTTTGTTCAAGCACAGCACACTTCTCAATGTAGTTATTCACCACTTTTTGCTTTGTCATAAAAGCACCCTGAAGTGTCTTCATTGCTATAGCTTGTTCTTCACTTGTTTGATTATATTGATTCATCGCTTTGTTCAACACATCGTAAGATTCCTTCAAACTATTCAAGTTATAGATCAGTGTACTGTTCTGCTTTTTTACAGCTTCACAGTTTTCACACTTCACTGGAATCTTCTTTGCATCAACTTCTTCATCAACTTTGAACTTTTGAACTTCAACCTTTACTTTCCTTTTGATCACTGGAATTTCTTCGTCATCACTGCTCACTGGAGTCTTGACCTTTTTCTTCTTCTTTTTAACCTTTTCATCTTCACTGTCACTTTCAGCAATCAGTTTCATATCAGCTTCAAATTTTCTCGCCCAATACTCACGATCATCATCACTATCTTCTTCAACTTTGGCAACAAAAGCTGTGTAAGATGTGGCTTGATCAGGAATATAGTTATCCCAAGTAAAATTCTCCCAGCTAAAACCCTCGGGTAGTTTTTCATCATCTTGATCTATTATCAATGCACTACCATCAGCACTCTTTGAAGAATCTTGATTAACCGCACAAGCTCTCTTTCCAGAATTTTCAATAATGTGCATTCCATGTGCAGTTTGTGCTTGATGTTGATGTTGTTGAGATGGTTGTTGAGCAACTTGATGGTAGATGGCCTTTCGATAGTAATCATTGTTGTTGTTGAAAGGATTCTGAGCTCCACTTGCTTCGCGGTTTTTGCACTCCCTCTTGAAGTGTCCTTTTTCCCTGCAATGAAAACAAGTGACTTTAGATTTGTCAAAACCTAAAGTAGAAGTACCAGCCTCACGAAGATCATCTCTTCCAGTGATTTCCTTGAATTTCTCAGCTCTCCTCAACACGCTGGCCAAGCACCATTTTATGTCCATCAGTTCCATCTCTTCAGCATCGATCTGGTCGTAATCTTCCTTTGTCAACATTGGATTCCCGATTCGACCTGCAACAAAACTACCATAAGATTCAAGAACAGTTCCCAATAAAGACATATGGCTTTTTGCTAATTCTTCAGAATATTCCTGATCATTTTCAATGTTCAACACAATGTTGCATTGAAGCTTTTTGCCATTTCTTGTTGTTGAAACATTTGGATCAAAAGATGGAAATGATGAGAAACTCGATTTGCTGTTTGATCCTGATGATGAACTTCCAGAAGAATTCTTGGCATTGTAAGCAGTTTCTATTTTTGGAGATAAATTTGTAGACTTCTCATTCACCCCTGCTTTGTAATACAACCCAATATCCTGTTCACCATCGAAATCTTTCATTCGAATAATCTTTCGTTGCTCCATCTCTTGAGCTTCCAACTTTTCAATGAACTTGCTGAGTGTCAAACTGCTAAAACCTTTCTTGTTTCTAAGCATCATGAGATATGTGCCCCAAGTCTCATGTGGCAATGAATCAGCAAGCTTTTCGATCAACTCTTCATTGTCTTTCTCGATGCTCAATCTCTTCATGTTTGCTAGCAGATTGCAATATCTTTCAATAATCTGCCTTGTGCTTTCATTCTTCAAACCACGAAACAGATCGAACTCTTTCTTCAGAAGTGATTTCTTGTTCTTTATCATTTCTTGACTACCAACAAACTTTGATCTTAAAGCTTTCCAAATCGAGTATGAAGTTCCATTATGTTGTAATAACACCAAGATGTCTTCTTTCACAGCTTGTTGTAGAAGACTCAGCATCATTTTCTCATCTTTGTATTTCTTTCTAGCATCGGCGCTCAGATCTTTAATCGGAACCACTTCTTCATCATCATTCATCGGTCGAATGTATTTTGTCTCGACACATTCCCACGCATCCAAATAGTTAGCTTGTACCCAATTTTCGAAACGACCTTCCCAACCCTTGTATTCTTCGATGTTCATTAGTTTGGGCGGTTTTTGCATTGTTCCCGTTTCGTTTTCCAACATTGTATTTTGTGCAAGAGAAATTGGAGAAACAGGAGTAGCGAACGCGTTGTAGAATTCCTCGTCCATGATTCGGTTTTTCAAATGAACTGTATCACCTTGTAAGAATACCTGTCGACACACAAACAACAATCAGTTTAAAAATTTATCGATTAACAAAATAAAACTGGTACTCGAACTGATGATTATTTTGTGCAAACTGAAGATAGACAGACTGTGCCGACTGAAGATTAACACACTGTGCAGACTGAAGATTGACACACTGTGTGGACTACTTTGACCTTTTCCAATGACCTGGTTAAAACACACGACCTTGAACGAATCTGAATTCAAACTGACTGAACCACCTTTTGGGAACTGATTTGATATGATTTTTCAATTGAACTTTGGATGCGAACTGACCACTTGATTGTAATTACTTTACGACAAAAACAACTTTGAAACTTGGGCCGATTCAATTTTCATGGGCTTTCAACAACTCACATCTAATGATCAAAATCAAACAGATTGGGCCTCAACAATGGATTTCACATGCACAATTAAACCAAACAATTTTGTCAAAATAGATCAAGTAGCCGGTGCACAAAATCATTTCGCATAGATCAATAACAACACACATACACACTTGTTCAAATGTCAGAGACTTCACATGGATCGATGTGTTATTTAATATATCCCAACACTTTTATCATGCAAACATTAATATCAGACAAATTTTGTATATGTGATATCCCAACACTTTTATCATGCAAACATTAATATCAGACAAATTTTGTATATGTGATATATTTCAATAAAATCAAAATAACATTCTAAATAATCTGATTGGACCAAACAAAACACTTACTATATCACATGCAACTTTGTTATTTTCAACAAAACTTAGCCGACAACATTGAATTATTAAATTCCATTGAACCGATTTTCAATACTTATCAAATCTAGTACATCATGTGACTTGTCAGTTCATTGGGTCTCTCATATCACATGCAACTATTTAATGGCTAACAACTTTTAGAAATATTGATGTTATCAAAGATTATGAGTTATCTACAATCACATGCAATTCATAAATGATACTGATCATCTCGTGTAGACTGACACAAAACTCATGATTTCATTACCCAACAGACTGACAACTTCGATTAATGTTTCACAAAAACTCGATGTAAATACTCAAGTGAACTGTTGGTTCAAGCGAAAGCCACTCAAGCAAGACCTGTACTTTTCAAGCGAAAGACCCGGTTTCGCTTCAAACTTTCACCTTTTTCAAGCGAAAGCCATCATGATGTCAGCATGCAACGAACAACTTTCAAGCGACAGTTCAATTTGCATCAATTTTAAGCCGATTTTAGTTCTGAAACTTTCCAGGATTTGTTAATTCATGATTGCGCATAATATGTGTGAATTTGAGCCGATTTTATCCGTGAAAATTTTTAATTTTTGAGAAAGAATGGTGTAGAAACAGAAAAAATGATGAAAACGAGCTGTTTTTGCGAAATCTCTTCCTCCTGAGCTCTGATACCACTTGTAGGATCGTTTTGCGACCCGAACGAGTCGTTCAGAAGAGATTTATCAGTTTTAGATGCGGAAAATAAGAAACTGACGATGAAACAGCTTGTTTAACACTTTAATCCTCTTATATATTGATATAACAGCGTTTACAATCGAAAGGAAAACCGGCAGCACCTCGGTATCTCTTTCTGGCAACTCTTACAAATGAAATGACAAACATCCTATTTATAGTGTTTAGGGTTCGCTTGGAAACACTTTAAGCGAAACCCATGGACTACAATCCAAGCGAAACCTATGAATATAATATTCTTGTTCAAGCGAAAGCCTTATGTATCATTCTGTAATCATGCAAGTCTTGTCTTTTAGTGTAGATGATGTCATTGATGATGTCATCTTGATGATGTCATCATGACATCATGTTTGAACAACTTCGCAACGAACCCGAGACTTGATATAAGACGAAGTCGACAGATGAATGCACCAACAACCACAATGCACTTTGTTACCAAGAACATGTAAACTCTAACCTAGACAAGGCATAATTGCACATAAACATTTCATAAAGTCAAATTTAATCTTCACTCGACAATTTATGAATTCAATACAAATGCAAGACAATTGTCATAAGCTTCAAAATCAAATAGCAAATTGTCACAAACTCAAACCAAGAACAATGTTTAAACCCTAGACTTACAATAACCTACACCGGGGTGAAACCTCCAAGGAATTAGCCGCTCATGGTGAAAATGGCACGATCAACGGATGATGGAAGCTTGAATTGAATCATCTTGGAACTTGTAGAATGGTGAATGATGAGGGTTAGGGTTTAGGATGAGTGATGATGGTGAGTGGTTGAGTGGATTGATGGATTGATGGAACTAGGGTTTCGATTCAAGAAGATGATGTTGCTATCGTCCTCAATTCGGTTTGTAGGAATCATGGATAGATGAATGGTAGGTGAAAAAGATCTCTCAATTAGGCTCCAAGATAGAGTTCAAAACTCAAAATCAAGTGTAACTCCCCAAATCAATGCCTCCTAGCCAATGAGAATCGAATTTTTCTAAAAATCCCAAAGTTTTCCGTCAGCCAAAACCGCTGCCCGTCGCCGACGGGTTCTCCTGAACTCGTTTCCATCCGACGCTCTATGTTGCTGGTTACGGGTATTGTTGGCCGACGGGTTTGTCTGGAGCCCGTCCGGGACGGGCTATACCCCGTCGCTGATGGCTTCTAGCACACCAATTCTCCATTTTTCACTACTCGCACTCCCGATTGATCCGTAACGCGTCCCGGTGCTCCGGTTTTCGACCCGGTGACTCGTAAAGCTCCTGTAAAGCTCCTTAAACTTCGTTAAACCTGCATAAACACAAATCTAATTAAAAGTAGGCCATTCAAGATTAAAACTCATATAAAAACATAAAGTTACACGTTTACGAGCACCGGTTTTCAACCACGTATCAGGGGTTTAGGTAGAGGTCAACCTAGTGGGTTTGGTAGTAATTTTAATTCGGGTTGGCGAAATAATAATAATAATAATAATTTTCGTTCAAATGGCCCCGCTGGTTTCCAATTAGCTCAAAATCCAAATAGGGGTCAGGGTGCATTCTTTGGTGGGGGGTTCAAATGGGCAGTTCAATAAGGGGTTCAATGGGCAGGTCAAGGATGGGGGTTCAAGTAGTCAGGTTCAACCAGTTCAGGGTCCAAGTTATGATTTAGGGGGTAGCCTTGAGAGGATGGAGGCAATGATGAGCAAGTTAGTTGTTAAGGACCAAACCACCCAAAAGATACTTAACGAACACGATCTTATGCTTAAGACCCACCAAGCCTCTTTCCAAGACCTTCAAAGGGTCGTAGGTGACATGTCTAGGAAGCTTGAGGAGAGATTACCCGGTTAGTTTGTTGGTAACACCCAACCGAACCCTAACTCCCGTGCCAAAGCTATTACCACCGTAGTGGCAAAACCGTAGGGAACCCGAGAGTTGAGGAAACAGTAGTAGAGGAAGATGAGGATATTGTAGATGAAGAAATAGAGATGGAGGCTCCCGGAAAAGTGCAATCTAGGTTAAGCCCAGTAAGTACCGCACAGCCCGGTGAGCCTCAAGGTGAGAAGAAAGTAGAGAAACCACCCGTAGATGTTAGACCTTCTCCACTCATAGACCATTCACGTGTCCCGTTTCCTACACGTCTTAGGAATCAAAAGTACTCCAAGGAATACGGGAAATTCTTAGATATCTTCAGGCAATTGAAGATTAATCTTCCTTTCATTGAGGCACTCCAATCTATGCCCAAATACGCGAAATTCTTAAAGGACCTTCTTAGAAACAAGGAGAAACTAGGAGAGTTTAGGGGTGACCAAAAGGAAAAACCCGACCCGACCCGAGAACCGATCAAACATAAAATACAGAACCGATTTACTACCCTAAATATAGGGTCGGTTCCGGTCCATAGGTCCAAGTCGGGTTTCACCATGAAAAGAACCGAGTACCGACCCGACCCGACCCTATTTTATATGAAAAAATGGAACCAATTTAAATACCTAGGTACTTGGGTTCGGGTCGGGTTGGGTATATTTTCAGTTCGGTTCTCGGTTATTTTCGGTCCGGACGTAAACTTGCTCACCCCTAGGAGAGTTGTCGAATGTTCCATTGAATGGAAGGTGTTTCGCGGTTGTTCTAAATAAGCTTCCGGAAAAGCTTACCGATCTCGGCATTTTTACTATTCCATGTCTTTTCGGTAGTAACACCAATACAAGAGCCTTAGCCGACCTGGTGCTAGCATCAATTTGATGCCCTTCTCTCTCTACGAGAAGCTAGACTTAGGCGAGATTTCACCTACCCGTATGACATTATCTTTAGCCGATCGGTCCGTGAAATACCCTAGGGGTATTGTTGAGAATTTGCTTGTTAAGGTCGACAAGTTCGTTTTTCTCGCCGATTTCGTCATTCTTGATATGGAAGGGGATGAAAGAGTTCCTATCATACTTGGTCGTCCATTCTTGCGTACCGCTAAAGCCCTCATAGATGTTTACGATGGTAAGATAACACTTAGGGTCGGTGAGGAGAGAGTCACCTTCGAGATAGATCGTTCCATGAACCACCCGAGTGGTTTCGATGACTATAGTGGTCCTTGCCATTCCGTATATTTCTTGAACTCCTTCATCTCATGTGTCAAACATTGTCTAGAGTATATTAGTGGCGTCGACTTAGTAGGAGGAGAGAGAGTCGAGGAGGAGTCGTTGAGGTTGGATGAAGTTGAAGATGAAGGGATTCCTTTGATTCCCGGAGCGTTGGCCATTAGTGATGACACCACCCAGCCCCCACCCTTAGAGCTTAAGCTTCTTCCATCTCATTTAGAGTATGCTTTTCTAGGGGAGGGTTCCGAGCTACCCGTTATTATCTCATCGAAGTTGGAGGATGGAGAGAAGTTGAGGTTGTTGGAGGTGTTGAAGGCCAACAAAGAGGCCATTGCATGGAGGTTGTCTGACATTAAGGGCATAAGCCCTTCTTATTGCACTCACCGGATACTCATGGAGGAAGATTTCAAACCGATGGTGCAACCCCAAAGGCGTCTCAACCCCAATATGCAAGACGTAGTGAAGAAGGAGGTTCTAAAACTCCTAGATGTCGGGATGATATATCCCATCTCTGATTCACCATGGGTTAGTCCTACTCAGGTTATCCCTAAGAAGGGAGGGATGACCGTTGTCATGAATTCCAAGAACGAGCTTATCCCTTCTCGCACGGTCATGGGTTGGCGCGTGTGCATCGACTACCGAAATTTGAATGATGCCACCCAAAAAGACCATTTCCCATTGCCCTTTATCAATCAAATGTTGAAGCGTCTCGCGGGTCAACAATTCTATTGTTTTCTCGACGGTTTTTCCGGGTACTTCCAGATCCCCATCACCCCGGGGGATCAGGATAAGACCACTTTCACATGCCCCTATGGCACCTATGCATACCAACGCATGCCATTTGGGTTATGTAACGCTCCAGCTACCTTTCATCGGTGCATGGTTGCCATATTTCAGGATATGATTGAGAGTTCCATGGAGGTTTTCATGGACGATTTTTTGGTCTATGGCAACTCATTCGATGAGTGTTTGAAGAATCTCGAGAGGATGTTAAAGAGATGTGTCGAGACGAAGCTAATGTTGAATTGGGAGAAGTGTCACTTCATGGTGACGGAAGGTATTGTTTTAGGACACAAGATCTCGAGGGATGGTATAGAGGTAGATCGTGCGAAAATAGATACCCTTTGTAGGTTACCTCCACCCACTAGCGTGAAGTCGATTCGGAGTTTTCTAGGTCATGCGGGCTTCTATAGACGCTTCATTAGGGATTTCTCGAAAATCACTCGCCCCATGACCCGTCTTCTAGAGAAAGATGTTCCATTCGTCTTTGACATGGAATGTCTTAAAGCCTTCAACTTTTTGAAGGAACAGCTTGTGAGTGCACCTATTCTTATCTCGCCCGATTGGAGCTTGTCGTTTGAGCTCATGTGCGATGCGAGTGACTATGCCGTTGGAGCAGTATTAGGACAAAGAAATGACAAGCACTTCCACCCCATTTACTACGCGAGTAAAACGTTAAATGATGCTCAAGAGAACTACACCACCACGGAGAAAGAACTCTTAGCCGTAGTTTTTGCTTTTGACAAATTCCGCTCGTACCTCGTTCTCTCCAAGACCATAGTTTTCACCGACCATTCTGCGTTGCGTTTTCTTTTCCAAAAGAAATACACCAAACCCCGACTTATTCGGTGGATTCTATTGCTTTCCGAATTTGATATTGAAATTAGAGATAAGAGAGGGGCCAAAAACGTAGCAGTCAATCATCTTTCACGTTTAGAGGACCCTAGGAGAGAGGAGATTCGTGAAGAGGAGATAGGAGATACATTCCCTCACGAGTCGATCGAGTTTGTAGAGGCCAAGAAGGATGGATTGCCTTGGTTTTATGATTTAGCGAATTATCTTTCGAGTGGCTATATTGTGAAGGGAATGACCACACAACAAAAAAGGAAATTCCTTAGTGAGTCGAGGAAGTATGTGTGGGATGATCCGTTTCTCTTTAGAATAGGGGGAGATAGGATACTTAGGCGATGTGTGTCGCGAGAGGATGGTTTGAACATCCTTAAACATATGCATGAAGGTCTAACGGGAGGCCATCATGGTGCATACGCCACCGCACAAAAGGTGTTCGATTGTGGCTTTTATTGGCCTAACGTACTTCGTGATGCCGTTGAGTTCATGAAAACTTGTGATGCTTGTCAACGAACCGGTAACATTTCAGTCAAAGATGAGATGCCTCAAAACCCAATCCAAGTGTTGGAGATTTTTGATGTTTGGGGCATAGATTTCATGGGACCCTTTACCGTCTCAAAAGGGAATCCTTACATACTTGTGGCAATTGACTACGTGTCTAAGTGGGTTGAGGCTCAAGCTCTTCCTACGAATGAAGCCCGAGTAGTCTTGAGTTTCCTCAAGAAACTCTTTTCCCGCTTCGGAACACCTAAAGCTTTAATTAGTGACCGTGGTACTCACTTTTGCAATGCATTGATGGAAAAGTTGCTTGCACGCTATGGAGTCACTCATCGTTTGTCTACTGCATATCATCCACAGACAAGTGGTCAAGTGGAGAATGCGAATCGTGGTATCAAACGTATCTTAGAGAAAACCGTTGGAAAGAATAGGAAGGATTGGTCTGACAAGCTTAACGATGCATTGTGGGCGTTTCGAACTGCCTACAATACGCCTTTAGGAACCACACCATTTATGATCGTCTATGTAAAAGCTTGTCATCTTCCCGTTGAGCTAGAACACCGAGCACTTTGGGCGTTGAAAACTGTTAACCTTGACATGACCGAAGCCGCTAGGAAGCGGTTCTTTCAAATCAATGAGCTTGAGGAGCTTAGGGATGCGACTTATGCTCGATCTTTGGGAATTAAGGAGAAAACGAAATCTTCACATGATCGCAAGCTAAGGAAGGTCAAGGAATTTAGCATGGGTGATAGAGTACTTCTCTACAATTCAAGATGGAAGTTGTTTGCGGGGAAGTTGAAGTAGAAGTGGCCGGGACCGTATATGGTTCATTACGTATTTCTGTACGGAGCGGTTGAGATTATGGATGAGTCCGATGGTTGGAGTTGGAAGGTAAATGGCCACCGTTTGAAGCACTACATTGGAGGAGCAATAGACAAGAACGAGATGGAGGAAACTCCTCTCGAAATTCCATTAAAAGCCGCCACTTAGTGTTTTGGGGGTGAAAACCCAAGTGTAGAATATGTACCATTTGTAATTTCGTAATTTTTCATAGTTTTTCGTGTCTTTGTTTTGTGTGTTTGAGTAATTTTGCAGGAATCGTACCATCGAGGAGCTGAAAATGCTAAGAAAACGACATTCCAGGTAAGTCCCAACACTTAGAAAAAATTTGGGATGGTTTGGGGAAGGTTTGGTAACACTTAGAAATTTTTCTAAGGCATTGAACTCAAATTTTCACGCAACCTACTGTTAAAAAAGGGCCTTCGCGTGCCGCCACAGCAAAACAACTTCTCCGTGGCGCAGCGCGACCCCTAGGTCCAAAAATCTGCTTTGAACCGTGCCGTCGCGGCACGCCACCACATCTGAACCTTCCCATCGCACTATGCGACCCCCCAACTTGACCCCTCATTCTGAACCACCCTGTGGCGTCATGCCACGGCATCCATATTTTGACGTCGCGGCACGCGACCGCTACCCAGATCGTTTAAAACATATCCCTTTCACCTGTCTTCCCCCAAATCCCATTCAAACTTTTTTTTTCTTATCCCACCGCCGAACCACCATTATTCCACCATAGAACCACTAATCAGCCACCATATTTCACCATTTTTACACCCACGTGACCGGATTTAAGTACCGAACAAACTCCACCATACAAAATCACCATCCATCCGCTGGTTCAAGCCGATTCGGACCTTCACACTTCACGAACACTTTTGTTTTTTCTTGCAAAAATCGACACCTCAGGTATGTTTTTTCTGCATCGTTCTCTTGTATACTTTGTTTAGATTCTTTGTTCGGGTCCGTAAGTTGTTAGTCGAGTCAGTCGGTTGGAGTCATGTTTGTGTCTAGTCTTATGGTTCTTTGTTTTAGTGAAGTTAAGTCACCGTGTGTTGGGTTCGGGTTAGTCTAGTGTCGAGCCGACTTAGTTCGCGTCTAGTATACTTAGGTTAGTTAGTATAGTTCAGGGGTGCGGCTGGCTTGGTTTGAGTTTATGCACATGACGTTACTTCTATGCCTAACTTGACATTGCTACTTTGACATAAAATTCGGTTTTTGTTTCAAAGTTCTTATTGGGTGAGGGTGGTGTCGGTTTGGTAATAGTGAATGTGTTTCGGTTGAGGATTGAACGGTATGGGGTATTGAGGCATAAAGTTTAGACCTTGAATTCAAAACGGAATTTTTTGCAAAAGGGAAACCCTCCTTTAACAAGGCGGACTTTCTCAAACGCGAAAAATTTGATTTTAAAACTAATAAACGGTTGATTTCTAAGCAAGGTTGGACTTCAATGTCTTGTTTAGGCGCTAGGATTTAATTGCGGACAATTAAAGTGCCGAGGGGGGTAGTGTACATTGAGTCCAATTTAGGGTCTTTTTAGTCATTTTTCGTCTAGTTCGAGTCGTATTTTGTCGATCTTGGGTTTACTTGCACGTACAAGTGAATTAGGCTCGCCCGTACTCAATCTCCATTCGGGCGAGTTTAATTATCACTTAGCATTTGTAAAACGTAACCTGGTGTTTTTTTAATTCAACTTTATTTTTAGAATTAGCTGCGAACGAAATGCTATACGGCTATTCTATTTTTTTTTTTGAAAAAAAAATTATAAAAATAAAAAATATATATATATAAAAAAATTTCAAAAAAAAATTAAAAATTAAAAATACCAAAAATAGTTTGTGATTACTGATTGTTTGTTTGTTTTGTCTTGTTTAATATCTGTTTTGCAGACGTGGCAGCTGCAGGTAGCAGCTCACGTAGTGGTAGGGCCCGAAAAAAGGGGTGCGGATGAGACAGCACCACAGCAGGATCCGATTCCACAGGAGACTCCAATTTTACAGATAGGTGCTAATGATCCGAGATTGAGGAAAATTAAGTATCAAAGGGCTCATGAATGGATTCCAGAGAATAAAGTGAATAGACTCGACCACCCATTACTACAGTTCGAGCCGAGTACACCTGAGTGGGATAAATATGATAAGTTGAAGGATACGGACTTGCTTCAACATAGGGGGATAGATTGGACTTGGCTGGAGGAAATAGGTTCAAGGCAGAGAGTGTTGGACCTCCTGGGTCCAAAGTTGAATGAGGCACTAGATTGTGGACATGAGCAGTATGAGGAATTGGTACTGGAGTTTCACAGCACATGGAAACACAAGGAAGGAAAGTTTGATGATGAAAAAGCTGTGTCTTTCAGTCTGGGGAGGCAAGTGTTTGAGATGAATATGGCGAGGTTTGCTATTGTGTCGGGTTTTTATACTGAGGAAGAGGTAAAGCAGCCCGGGTTTATGACTAGTCTGCGAGGTGCATACTCTACTGATAGGGAGCACAGTGTTCGAGGGGCTGAGCTACGTCATTTCTGGAAGACGATTTCCGACCACCCATTTACAGTTACGAACCTGATTACTTTGGCTCGTAATCCAGTTTATCGGCATGTTTTGAAGATCTTGTCGACTACGTTGGTGGGGCGGAAATCGGGTGAAAATAAAGCAAACTGGATTAAGTTGTTCATTCTTATGTGTCGGGTGGAGAACCGGGAGATGAACTTAGCTACAGTCTTAGTGGACTCATTCAGCAGGGGGCGTAGAGATGGTCATCGAGCTGGGTTAGCTATGGGCCCATACATCACTCGGATTGCACTGAGTTTGGGGGTGTTTGACAAGTATGTCCCCCAAGTTCTACATGAGGGGCCCAAGACGATGACGTTTGGGATTAAGGAGTTGTAGCAGGCTGGGATCGTGTCGTATACTGAGCCTTACGGCTGGGAGCGATTAGGCAGGGTCCGCAGGTGCAGCAGCCAGAGGGACATCCAGCTGAGGATGTGATGATACAGATTGACCCTACACACTGCCAGCGGCCACCACAGCGACATGAGCTGCCGGCGCAGCAGTATCCGCGTAGGCAGCCTCCACCTGAGCCACTTACCTTGCAGTCGTTATCTGCCTATGTGGATCAGAGGTTCGACAGATTGGAGCACCTCATTCGGACGGGTCAGGAGAGGCAGGAGGAGGCTCTCCGATACATGATGAGCACGCATAGTATGGGGATTCTGGACTTCTTTCAGCCGAGACAGCAGGGTGGCTCGGCTGGTGCTGGAGAGAGGTTTGATCCGGATCCCCCATTTCGTGTATTTGGTGAGGGTAGCTCTGGTGCAAGTGGACGAGAGGAGGGTAGTCAGGAGACTGCCAGCGAGCATGAGGAGGATTAGTGTGGGGATGATGAGGATGCAGCAGCAGCACTGATGGACTATATCTTTTGTTTGATTTTTCTTTTATGCTGTTTTTTATCCTCATATGTTGGTTTGTACTAATACTTAGATACGTTAAACAGGTTGGTTGGGCGGGCTGGTTTGGGTTGTGTTTGAAACTGATACCTTTGATGGTATATATATATAATGATCTTTTGGTAGTTTGTTTATTATGATGTGATAGGTTGATGTTAGTAGTCGCTTTCGTTCGCGTGTCCGAGATTAGGAGTTGTTTGCTGAGCGCGTTTCGAATTGGAGGGCTTATGAGGAAACGACTGGCACTTTGACAGTCTCACATATTCAGATAAGTCGTTTCCCTTGTATTCTTTTGTATTTATTTATTTATTTATTTCGTTTTTAGTTTTTTTCGTTTTTATGTAGTTTTTTGAGTCGTATTTCCGTTCTTGCATTAGGGACAATGCAATCTTTAAGTGTGGGGATGGGATACATGTAAATAATCGAGTCATAAATGTGAAAAATACAAAAAAAATCAAAAAAAATTTAAAATCCAAAAAAATTGAAAAATCAGAAAATGTCTTTCAATTAAAGAAGTTTGCAAATTAATACGGAAAATGATAAGAAAGATGAGTTTTTATTCGGGTTCAAATAATAATAATATGAGATTAAATAAATCGAGCTTGTGTCTAGTTAGGGCTATGTGAATAGGCTCGGGTTTGGTTTTAAGTCCCTTTGAGTTAATATACCTTAATTGTCAGTCTACTAGTGGGTTTTCACCTGGGAATATGGGAATTGAAACGCCAATAAGAGTATAAGGAACGCCGTTATAAGTTAAAACCGTTAGAATTTTTAATCATGAAAAAAATAGAAAAAAAAGAGAAAAAAAAATGAGCTAGAAACTAAATGAAAGTAGCACAGGCCTATGTAGTCTTGGTTGGGGATAGAGACTCTACAACCGGAGTGCCTCTAGGATGTGTGAAATCGAATTTGCAAATAAAAATTGTCGACGCCTATGTAATCTGAGTTGGGGATAGCGACTCTACAGCCGGAATGCCTCTGGGTTAGGTGAAGTAACGTCTAAGCTCATAGAAAAGAAAAAAAATGAGGAAAAAGAAAAAAAATTTGATTTTAAATTCTCTTGGTTTTGATATAAGACGGTTGGGATTTGGTCCAGTGATCGTTCCTGTTGTTCTATAAGCTTGAGGCGGGATTAGGTGGACCGTAGATTCTAGCTTGAGACCCTAGGTAGATTGACCGCACTTAAACTAAATTCACATGATAAGGGCTTAAGACCGGATTTGGGTTTAAAGGGAAAAATATATTCGCAATCGCGGCTAATGCAAGCATTGATTTTAACAAAATTTAAATATGCTTTTGACCCGAGTATCTATTCATCTCTGATTCCGTTGCATAATTCTTTTTCGAGGACGAAAAAAGAGTAAGTGTGGGGATATTTGATGTATTGCAAAATACATCTCTTATTCATGTACATTTTGTATAGTTTTCCGTTATATTTAGTTCGATTTTCGTTAGAATGTGCATACTATTGATTAAATCGAATTTTGCAGGTCATTAATGCTGAAAATGTTGAAAAACGATAAAGAATGAGCTGAGTTCGGGAGTTAGAATGATTTTTGAGAATTTGGAGTGTTGAAGCTGATTGAAAACTGATCTTTCTGTGAAAATGGAGCCGCCGCGCTACGCCACAAGGAAACTTCATAACTGTCGCGTTCCGCGACCATTTAATTAATAATTTCTGGACATTCATGCCGTCGCGCTACGCGACTGCTTAAGGTGTTACCCGTCGCGCGACGCGACGGGGTCAGATGACGGAAATTCTTCGCTGTTGATTAGGGTTTCATATAAAAACTCAAGAAAATCATAACAAAACCCTAATTACGAATTAAGGACATTGAAGGAGACTTTGAGAGCATACTTTGAGCTGATCGGAGCGTTTTTTAGCACTAGAATCATTGGTACGAGTTCGGGACGAAGATTGATGACTTACACGGGTTTTCTAATGCCTTGTTTGTTGATTTCTCTTTCGAAACTTGTAACGATGAATTCTTGTTTGAACATCTTTGCTTTGTTTTCATTGTTTAATATGCCTGGCTAAACTTTTAAGCCGCCTAGAATATGATGATTGGATTGAAATAAAGTTTGAACATTTTTCGTTAATTGCATGTCTTTTATGGATTGATTGTGTATTGTAAAAGGTTTAGTTTATTAATTTGGTGTGTATGCGTACTTTAATTTGGTTAATTACTATCAGTTGCTTCATGTGAATCTTGGTGGTTGTCTGCTACGGAATAGGTTCATGCTAGATCTTTGACCTCGTGTCTTTGACATTTAGGGAGAATTGACCAATAAACCCTAGAAGTAATAGTTAATAATTTTCTAGATTTTAGTATTCTACTAGTCCTAATAGTTGGAAGGTGTGGGGCTATTGGTAGGTCTTACCCGGCGAATTGCTTTAGACAGTCTTTGGAAAAAGTCGTGCCTAGTTGCCCTGTCGGTTTATTAGTCTATCAAGTCAAATTAACAAACTCAAACTACCCTAGATCTATAATTGGAAAAGAGTAGGTCAACATTAGGGTACTTACACAATAATTAGATAACCGGAAGGAAGTCTAATAACCGGTAGGATTAATGGCCTAGGTAGTGCCATAAGTTTCACCACGAGAAGGGTTGAGGGGCTTAGTTGGTGTCTTAATAGGTTTAGTATCACAAGATCCCGGTTCTATAAATCATGCAGTTAACCTAATTGGTAATTTCTTAAAATCAATCCAGGATTCTAGTCTAGGTGGTCCTCTTTATCTTCTGAGAAAAGTCTTCGCCTTACTTCGTATTAGCTTAATTCTAGTTTAATAATTAGTTTAAATATATTTCCTTAGATTTTCAATAACCCCCCCCCCAAACAATTAAACAGTTTGAGTCGTGTCTGTCAGCGTCTGTTAGAGTCTAGTTAACGTGATTAATAGAGTCTCGTGGTTCGATATCCGGACTTCCTTAGGTCATACTACAGTGATTGGTACACTTGCCGATTGTGTGGTTTAGTTCGAGTCTAGATTTAAAGCTTTTTAGTGTCTAGCGTAGAGAGTCTAAAGTAGTTAATTTTAATAGTCTGTTTAGCACACATCGTTCCTCCTAAGAGATACTCTCCAGAAAAGGTGGCTCCAAGGTCTAGGTATCCTGTGGCAAACATTGCCACTGGAAATTTGTCTAAGGAAGCTAAAGCTTTTGTCGCTGCCTTGTGTTCTGAACAAATGACATCTACAACACAGGAAGCCTTGAAATCTGAAGAATGGAAAAAGGCCATGGAGACCGAAATGGAAACACTCAAGAAGAATAACACGTGGGAGAAATGCACCCTTCCACCAGGAAAAAAACCGGTGGGATGTCGGTGGGTGTTTTCAGTCAAACATAGACCTGATGGCACGATTGAAAGATACAAAGCACGGCTGGTTGAAAAGGGTTATACTCAGACTTATGGAATTGACTACTCTGAAACCTTCTTCCCAATAGCCACAATCGATACAATCAGAGTCCTTTTTTCAATAGCTGCCAATAAAGGTTGGCCTCTTCATCAATTTGATGTAAAAAAATGTCTTCCTTCACGGAGAACTGAACGAGGAGGTCTGTATGGATGCTCCACCAGGATTCAATGAGAATTTCAAGGCTGGAGAAACATGTCGGTTAAAGAAATCTCTGTATGGGCTTAAGCAGTCTCCTAGAGCTTGGTTTGGAAGGTTTACCCTTGCTATGAAGAAATATGGATTCAAACAAAGCAACTCTGATCATACCCTATTTTTGAAACTTAGGGGCAGTCTTGTGACCTGCTTAATTATATACGTTGATGACATGATATTTACGGGAAACGATGAAGAGGAAATGTCAATGTTAATAGATAAACTTTTTTCGGAATTCGAAATGAAAGATCTGGGAAGATTGAAGTACTTTCTTGGAATTGAAGTTCTGAGATCTAAACAAGGGATTTTTATCTGTCAGAAGAAATATATCCTTGATCTGCTAGCTGAAACCGGAATGATTGAGTGCAGACTGACGGACACCCCAATGGTGGTTAATCACGGCCTACACATGGAAGATGGAATAGAACTAGCAGATAAGGAGAGATATCAACGAATGGTGGGAAAACTGATATACCTCTCTCACACTCGTCCAGATATAGCTTATGCAGTAGGAGTGGTGAGTCAGTTTATGCACCAGCCCCAAGCGAGTCACATGGAAGCAGTATTAAGAATCATCAGGTATCTCAAGGGAACAACAGGTCATGGTATACTATTTAAATCAAATGGGCACTTAGAAATCCAAGCTTATACAGACGCCGACTGGGCAGGGGATAAAGGAACTAGAAGGTCAACCTCAGGATACTTCACCATGGTTGGAGGAAATCTAGTTACCTGGAGAAGTAAAAAACAAAAGGTAGTCGCCCTATCTAGTGCAGAAGCCGAATTCCGACGTGTTGCACGTGGCCTAGCAGAGATTCTGTGGATTCGCAAACTCCTAACTAAGATTGGCTTTCTTCCTACTACAGCAACCAAAATCATGTGCGACAATAAAGCTGCTATACAGATCTCAGAAAATCCAGTCCAACATGATTGAACAAAACATGTGGAGGTAGATCGACACTTCATCAAGGAGAAATTGGAGGAAGGTATCATAGAACTCCCATATGTACAGTCAAAAGATCAACTCGCAGATATTCTTACAAAAGTTGTCAACGGGAACGTGTTTAGTAGCTGCTTGAGCAAGTTAAGTATTGGTGATCCCACTACTCAACTTGAGGGGGAGTGTCGGAAAGTGAATGATGTGTCGTAGTGTAGGGGCTAAATATGTAACTTGGTGTTATATATAAACACCATTCTTTGTAACCCTAATTCTTGTACAATACAATTTCTCAATACAATTCAAGCCCAAATCAGAGATTCTCTATACCAAACAACAGAGTCCTTGAAGATGGGTAAAAAGGAAGTTGAAGTGATACGTGTTGTGATTATCAAAGGTTGGTGTATATGGAGAGCTAGGAACGCTAAGGTCTTCTCTAATAAAAGATGCCAAATCGACCTCATCTTCCAATGAATTAACTCCTTGGGTTTTTTTTTATGGTTAAAACATATGTCTGAATAGGAATGGCAATGAAACCCGAATCCGACGGGAAAACCCGATACCCGAAATATATGGGAATCGGGTATGGGGTTTGTTTTGAAAATTTAGGACGGGTATGAGATTTGATGTTATGCCCATTTACCCTCCCCGATTATATATGCCCGTTTACGCGTTTGGATTACCCGAATATATATATATGCCCATTTACCAGAAATAAACAAATATTTGTTACTAATGTATTAGATATTTAGTCCCAAATCTCAAAAACAATCCCACCCCATATTTTGATATATTTACTTACCCCCTAATATAAACATATAGAATACATATTAGCAAGAAAGTTGTATCATCAGTCAAGTTAATTACAAGACAATAACTAAATCAAGCACTTAATCCTTTTATTTTCCTACTCTCCTGGTGCTTAATCTCTTGGCTTGCATTTGAATCTTTAGTTTGGGTGTAGGGTATTCTCTTCTTTACGTTTGGTGTAATGTAACCTGTTTTGTTTCCATCTCTATTAGCGTCTTGATAAGAGTTGGTGAATGAATGGATAAAATGGTTTCTTCTTGTTGTTCCTACTAATTTTATCACACTCCGGCCTTTCGTATTGGTTTCGAACTCAACATACATCGATTTTTTGTCTCATTGATACCCGGTGGTTATGCCTGAAACCGAAACCCACGAGCATACCCGATATCCGCGATTATGCCCGATAGCCGACGAGTAATTACCCGTCCCATACCCGACAGGTTTTGGGCCGGGTATGGGACAAGTTTTTGTAACCTGGTATGGAGTTGGGATTAGCCATAATTGTCACATACCCGTGACCCGCCCCATTACCATCCTGTCTAAACATTAAAATCTCCAATGGAGAGATTGGTATTCTTTTCCTTTTGTATACGTTTAGGATGTAATGGGTTTGTGCCCCTTGAGGGCTCTTTTGTCTGTGCCTTCCCTGCTGTGTTTATGTTGCAGGAGGGTGTTTTCAGTTTAATAAAATTTACAGATATAAAAACATAAAGAACATAACTTAATACATCATGTGACCCTTTCTTTCATGACAGAAATTATTTAAAACTAAAACAATTAAGATTTTTTATAGGGGCACATTTACGATAATTGTTTAATAACTTAAACGAGTTAAACAAATTGAACTCGTTTAGACACATCAAATTATGCAATTGATGTGTCGACCTTAGTGTGCGATTATGGAATGTGATGGCTCCATAGGGATGGATATAACACCTTACCAAAAAAACAACTATTTTCCTTTAGAAAATGAACTTGTATGTGTGCAATGGTTAATGGTGAATCCTAATTCCCAAGTGCTAAGTATGAGCCTGATTTATGCTCACAAGCCCAAGGTCTGTCAACTATAATTCACTTTAAACACACCAATGTGTTTAAAAACTGAATCATCCTTTTGTAGTCTTTCTGATGTTTCGAGTCATACAGATGGGGGGTTGAACTAACAAGCCAGGCTTTCCTACCAATCTATCAACAAATCTTAGCAATGTCGCTTCTCAAACACCCGTCATTTGTCATACCATTGCTTATTATTGCGTTCACATCAATGAGTAGCATTATCGTTGCAGAGGTAAGAAACCTTCCATAGATAAATTTTCAGACCTTCCCGGGTCTAAATTCCATGATTTACTTGAAAATTGCCAGATTTGCCTGAGATTCCTAAACCAGAACTGCCTCACTTACTCGAGATTCCTAAAGTTGGGGGTGTCAGGTAAACGCCTTAAAGCCCTCTCCAAATGAATGGTTCTCATTAGTCCACCTAGGCTACGAATGGGCCCACTCTTAACCTTCCTTTCATGCCCACCATTCCACTGAGATACCATGAGTTATGTAATGAAGCTCCAACCGCCACAGCACGCTGGTTTTTGGTGTTATACTATTATAAGCTATTAAAAATCTGTATTGCTGTGACATCTTAACAACTTTTAAATATAGTTGGATGACATTATGACAAGTAAATTGGGTGCATGCTGTTGTTTTACAATTTTTACAATAAATTAAAGGCAATATTTTGATGTCATAAGTGAGAGATCATACGATTGAAGTTAAAATGCAGAGTCTTGATTACTTGTAACACATATTTTTTTTTTTATTTAAAAATGTGACTTGCAAAAGAAAAAATCGATAACTTAAAAAAAAAGAATCACTTATAGATACAAAATATCACCATATTCAAACCCTTTAATACATTCAAACTGAAGCTTCAGACCATGAAAACAAAAATATAATGTTTAACAACACAAAAAATAATGTCACTAGTACCAAATCGCATGCTCGGCTGCTCGCTATTCAAAATAACATACAACGATTAAAAATAATAAAAAAGAATTAATTTTAAGAAATTGAGGCTCAGATCTGTTTTAGGATGGGAACAAGTGGATTAGACCGCCATGGCTGCAATAGAGGTTGCAAGAGAAGTTGCCCTCCTTCAATTTCTGCCTTGCCAAGTTGCGGATAATCTCAAATCTTGCCCCGATTTTGACTCGGATGACGTTCGATCATCACAGCCTCTCGTGATGGGGTTTTGGGATTAGGGATGAGTGTTATAAGCAGCAATGGATGAATCCGATCGGATGACCACCCGAACGGATGTGTCGTGGAGAAGTGTTATTTACATATATCATTACTATATATATATATATATAATATATACACACACATACATATTATGTATATGTACCAGAGGGTTGTTGGATTTTCAGAAAAGTGAACCGAAATCATCGGCGGAGAGAGGCGGCAACAACCCTTAGAAACCCTTGTTCCTCCCTCTGCCTCATTCTCCGAGTCAAAGTACTAAAACAGAAGAAGAGATCCCCAATTTTACTCCCCTCCTTGTATTTATATTATTGTGCCTTCCTAGGGACGACAAAAATACCCGAGCCTGACGGGTATACCCGAAACCTGACACAAATGGGACGTGTATACCCAATACCTAACGGGTATTGAGCCGGATATGTGATTAGTTTTAAAAATTTTCACGGGTATGAGATTAGATGATACCCGACTCGATTACCCGAAATCACATACCTATTTACCGATTTTTTTAATTTATATTTTTATTTTCCACTGTGACTTGTCTAGGGGTGGCAAAATCAACCCATACATTCAACTTTGGGTTAGGATGAGTATTATTTTTGTAGTAGATGGATTAAGTTGGGTTAACAAAAATTGTTAAAAGGGTCAAGATGGATAACTTTAAAAAATAACAAAATAATATGTGGGTCAAGATGGGTTTTCTGGATAAACTAAACCCTAAAAGTCTAAAACTGGGCATTCTTCTTTTTCTCATCTCCCACCCCAAATCACCCAAATCACCTAAACCTACCAGGACACTCGTCGTATTTCTAACAAACATGACAAGATCAGCATGGGCAATCAGTATTAGTCCATCAATTATCATCATCATGTCAGTATCGTGCTCCGATTGCTTCTCCGACTTACTCTGCGGCGAGGATTCCGGCATATTCTTCGACGATGAACGGCCACAGTGTTCTTTTGAGTTCGATTATTGTGCCGATTGCGAAGTTTATATAACAGGAGAGTAAGTTCGTTCCTGGAATCGATTACGTTGAGATATTTCAATCGCAAGTTCTAGATGCTTCTGCGAGAGAAGAATCTGTTGCATGGATCCTCAAGGTAATAGTTGTGCTACACCAGGGATGAGCACGGTACCCGTTCAGTATCGAACCGGTACCGAAAAATGGGAAAAGTGGGTTTATACCAGTTAGGTACCAAAAGCACTGAACCTTTTTTTTATTTTTTTTATTTTTTTGATTTTTTTATATTTTCTTGATTTTTTTTATTTTTTGTTTTTTTAATTTTTTTTATTTACTTATATTTTTAGCCTATTATGCCCAAATCCATCTTGACAAAAACTCATCTGGACCTAAACCCATCCTAACCCATTTCTTAATAAACTCATCCTAACTCAAACTCATTCTAACCCATACCCATTCTAACCCATTACCCAAACCTGCCCAACCCACCCATTTTGCCACCCCTAGACCTGTCTATTGGTGTTTATTTTAGTATGTTCATAATGTGAAAAAATAAATTTTCTTTTAGGATATGCATTTGATAATAGTATTTATATTTTGTATATTGTGAAATATATATATGTAAGTGTATAAGTATTATAAAGTTATTATTAATTTATGATAAAACTTATATGTATCTAAGGTACATTTTTTATTTTTAATAGTTGTTGTATAAATAAAATTATATAATAATTATAATAGTAAAAAAATGTATTTAGAAATCCCGACGTATATATTTTAACAAAGTATTGGGTATACCTGATACATGCGGGTATACCCGATACCCGATGGGTAATTACCCGACGGGTATTTGGTCGGGTATGGGACACAATTTTATAACCGGGTATGGGTATGAGATTACCAATACCTGACCCGAACCCGACCCATTGCCATCCCTAGGCCTTCGAAGGGTATTTAATTAATTTTCACCTTATAATTACGTAAGATCACACGGTATGGAAGAAATTGAAGATGAGGCATTATGCGATACGTAGACCACTCGTCAGATCATGGTGTGGTGCTAAAACGGATGGTGTGGCCCGAGCATGGCGACATGGCATTTTTCGACACATGTCACACACCGTTTACATTTAAATAAAAACTAGTTACTAACGTGATGTGAAAGAAGGATATGTTGGTAGTAAAACGTGATGAAAAACAGGTGAAGTGACAATGATATTATATAGTGAAATATCTAACAGCCCAAAGGTCAGATTTAATTTCACTGTACATTTAATAATCTAGGATGGAAAACGTGTACATTATATATACTTCTAATTTGCAACACTAAAAGGCATAATAGGGTTGTACTTTGTGCAAGACTAATGTTCAAAGCATTGTGAGTAGTATCATGTGCATTATAAGTTGTGCGACTTTTGAGGCTGCTTTTCTTTTATTGGGCTACCTGGTCTGTGGGTGTGCTTCATCACCTACCTAACAGAAACGTCTCCCCAACACAAACAACTCAGCGCTCCACCTCACAGACTCCTAAGCGAACGAGCGTCGTTTCAAAGCTGATGATGATGATACATCGTGGTTGATTTAGGGTTCTGACGGGATGGTTCTAGGCGGCCTTGCGACGGCGAAATCAACACCGTGGGGAAGCTAATTTTGACTAAGAGGGTACACGGATTGGTCTAATAGCAACAGAGGAAGGGTCATCAACTTGAATTCTGGCATCGATTATTATCAAGGTTTGTTAACTTATTATCCCTTCTTTTGCACTATTTGTTTATGTTCAACTATTATTTGGATTACAAAGCCCTTAAATCAGAAACAATCATGTAGGGAATGTTGTAATATGGATAATTAAGTCCCTATCGAACCTGATTCTCATCTCGAATCAAGATTTTTTTAATACGGCTCAGTTGCGTTCCTACCAAGTTAGGGTTCC
Source organism: Helianthus tuberosus (assembly GCA_030545235.1). Lineage (NCBI taxonomy): Eukaryota > Viridiplantae > Streptophyta > Magnoliopsida > Asterales > Asteraceae > Helianthus > Helianthus tuberosus. The sequence continues at coordinate 65,136,034 of CM060357.1, forward strand.
AGTGAGTTTTCCGGTAAGTCGTATTTGACATGTTGAAGATTCGGAACCGCTGAGGTTAGTGTATGATTTTATGACATGCATTTTATATGAGAACTTTGTTTGATGTTTGTTGTAAATGGTTAACTGTAAGGATGATATCATTGATATCATGTAGAATAATAGAAAAGCAAAACAATTTTAAATCAGTTTGGTTTTGGCCCTGTGTAAAGCAAAAGGAAGAACAAGAAAATACAATGAAGTCTTGAAGGTGTTGGAATGTCTGCTTCCAAGATGACAAAAACGGAGAAAGGTGTTTTTTGTTGTTTTTTTATGATTAAATTTGTGTGAATAGTTTGATGATTGTGTTTACTTTTTACGGATTTTGATTTGTAGATGTTTTTCGTATTCAATTTTCATATCTAGGTGTAGTATATAGTGTTTAAATTTTTAACCTTTTGACGTTTCTTGATTTCTATACTTATCTCTTTATGTTCTTGCAGCAAGAAAAAGAGATTCTCATGAAGGCATACAATAGACTAATTGATCATACTGGTTGTGCAAGCTTTTGTTTATCCTCCATGTGATGATGAATGATGGTGTGGTGGTTATAATGCGTCATAGGGTATAAACTATAAAGAAAAGAGGAGCATGATGTGCAGGCCTATTTGACTTTCATTTGCGTGGGCATGGTCTTTTATAATTTATTATGGTATCGATCGCTCTAAATTGAAAGTGTGCTTTTCTCTTTTGATATCCGATGGTTATCTCTCTTTGGCTGTTGCTAAAAAATAATGTTTGTAGTTCCACAATGTAGGTGTTGGAACAACAGCTGCTGGGCTTAAAGCTGCGGTGAGTCGGTGACCGTTTTAACAAGTTTTTTGCACTTCTTTTTTCTCTATGAATGTCTGTTTGTGATTGATGTGATTTTGTATGTGATGGATTGGTTGTTGTTTGCACAGATAACGACGACTATATGATGGATAGGTTGTTGTTCAGCATAGCATACGCCCGTGAGGGATTGCTACGCCGTGAGTCTTTTGTGTTACTCTGACAATTACACTATCTATTACACCACCGGCGTAGGCTCCGCTAGATTTGGTGTAGGCTATGCCGGGTTGTTTTCATACTATTTGTTTAATAATTTAAATTAGATTTAACTATTATAAGTTGAATGATTTTACTAACTTTGGAATTTTGTAATTGTTTGGCTATTAATATATGCATGCTAGGTTGTGTTTGAGTGTACGTGTATCCAAAAATTCACAAAGTTGGGGTCTTTGGGGTGGGTTTACCTGACAAGAAAAGAGGCAAAGAAATGATGGTGTGGTTGGGTGATTAAAATAATCACAAAGGGTGCCTATATTATATGTTTGAGTGGGGCAAATCACCTTTATAACATGATTCATGTTTTGTTGTTTAAATAGGCTATGTTGCTGTAGTTCTTTAGCAAAATAGGATTGAGCAGTAGCTTGCATAATATTCAGCTGTCAATGGAAATCAAGCAGTTCATAAATAATGTGTGGCTGCAACTGCAACTTAAAAAAACAATTCGTTTCCTGGCGTTGCATAATCAAAAGACGGCATGTGTGTGAGGTTCTCTGCTTACAACCTGTTTGTAGCCTTGGTGGTCAAATCGACAACCAATTTTTAGAACATGTTGAATTGCCAGGTAAATATGTCGATTTACAGCTAAAAATCAATATCGAAAACTTAAAGAATTCATCGTTATGCTATTTGGTACGGTTTAACGGAACTCGTCACAATACGCGCCCCCGCCGCATTGCGGCGGGGTACTCATCTAGTTTAATATAAACATATAAATTCATATTTAAAAACACCATCTATTTAATGCAAAACCTTTCAAAAATAAGTTTTCATGGGAAAACTATAAAATTAAATATCAAGAAACCAAAAGGACAAATTTTAAACTTAAAAAAAAACAGGTTATCATAATTACGATTAACCTCTTCGTTTACCATAAAGATGCATTTTAAACACTATAAAAGACTGATGATTAGTTTGATTCAAAAAATCAACAATTGTCTTTTAAAAAACTGTTCTTCAAAAAAAAAACAAATCAAAATCAACAACACCAACAATACTCTAGATGGCAAACAGATGCTTCTACCGCTGGTCGGACATCAACGATGTTAAAATGCAATTCTCTAGATGGTCGCTCGAAGAAAATAGAGCTGATGAAAAACTAAACAGAAAAATCGACATCATTAGTGATAATAATTACAAGAAAACCTGGAGCAACATCGGATTGCTTGATGAAGTCCTCCACTCTCCCACATCAGACTTTAAGAACAATGCAGAAGAGTTTATCACACAGATGTGGAAACAAGATCAGAAAATCTACGACATGCTAGCGGTTCTGCAAAACAAAAGAAAGAATGAAATTGCATGGAAGATGTGAGACCCGTCTCATTTTAATACGATTATAATATTAGATACGCATTTTATGTAAAAATGGGACCTTTCAAAAACTTTGACAAGTTAACGTTCATACAGAAATAGAGTATTCAAAATATAGTATCAAGTGTTTACAACTTTCATTTTTAAACTAAACAAAAGAAAGATATCGCGGAAGCTTCATTAAGTATGTGTTCGGTTCACTTCGTTGCTTGATCGGCATCCGGATGGTAACAACGTTCACCTAATGTCAAAACCAACTTAAAAGTTAGTTTTGATAATCATAGAAACAAGAATAAACAAGTTCCAATATCAAATAAACGAAATCAAAAATAAAAATTCAGATCTAAGTCTCTCGCGCCACGCGAGAGATTTCATTAATTCGTTCGCGGGCCACGACAGGCCCCGCGTGTCGCGCCAGCATTCACTCATCCCCTCGCGTGCCGCGGGGAAGTCTGTTTTCCAGCGGGTCCATTCTCTGGACCTGCATATTTGCCCATCTCCATTTTTACAAAAATAACAAACTTCAAATTGCCATAACTTTTTATCTACAAGTCCGTTTTGCGTGATTCTTTTTCACACGCGCCCATAATTAAATTACGGATCCGTTTATCACCTCGGTTTGCATAAAAATCTGAATTATAAGCTATTGGCTTATAAATCCTTTATATGATTATTCGACCCGTTTGACTATAATATCACACACTTGTTTCTAGTTAATCATAAATCATACACCAAAGTATTTAACTCAAAATCTTTATTTCAGATTTTTAACTTTTGTGAATTACGCAACCAATACCCAAGTTATGTGCGTAATTCGTTTTGACCCGTTTAGAGAATTTAAACTTTTAAGTTTAAATTTCGTTCATTCTTTTCACCCATCATTTTCCCAAATTTGATTTATCTATTTACATTTCACCACAACTATACTCGTGGTGGATTTAGTATATTTGACCGATTTTCCCGGATTCTACACTTCGGTTGGTTGTTTTACGGAAAAGACCCGTTTATAGGCACTTGACCAAAAAAGGCTTATGTCTAAAATGTATAAAACTTACCAAACATTATTTATGTTGTTAAACAACTTCTGGCCAAATATCATGTCAAAACTCGATAGTTAAGACATCGAAATAATTTCTGCAAGTAACGTAACTGTTGCTGTCAACAACTAATTTATTGACAAAACATCCGCGAAAATCTCGTCGAACAACTTTTAAAAAAATCTATAAAAATTACTAAACATCCTTTATGTTGTAATCCAACTTCTGGTCAAATATCGTGTCAAAACTCGATGGTTAAGACCTCGAAATAATTTCTGAAAGTAGCGGAACTGTTGCTGTCAATAACTAATTTATTGATAAAACATCCGCGAAAACCTCGTCAAACAACTTTATAAAAATCTATAAAAATTACTAAACATCCTTTATGTTGTAAACCAACTTCTGGTCAAATATCGGGTCAAAACTCGAAGGTTAAGACCTCGAAATAATTTCTGAAAGTAGCGGAACTGTTGCTGTCAACAACTAATTTATTGACAAAACATCCGCGAAAACCTCGTCAAACAACTTTATAAAAATCTATAAAAATTACTAAACATCCTTTATGTTCTAAACCAACTTCAAGTCAAATATCGTGTCAAAACTCGAAGGTTAAGACCTCGAAATAATTACTGAAAGTATTGGAACTGTTGCTGTCAACAAATAATTTATTGAAAAAACATCCGCGAAAACCTCGTCAAACAACTTTATAAAAATCTATAAAAATTACTAAACATCTTTAATGTTGTAAACCGACTTCTGATCAAATATCGTGTCAAAAATCGATGGTTAAGACCTCGAAATAATTTCTGCAAGTAGCGGAACTGTTGCTATCAACAACTAATTTATTGACAAAACATCCGCGAAAACCTCGTCAAACAACTTTATAAAATCTATAAAAATTAATAAACATCCTTTATATTGTAAACCAACTTCTGGTCAAATATCGTGTCAAAACTCGTGACTAATTTACTATTTTACCCTTTTTACAACCATCATGGTTTTCATCACTTTCACTTGTTCCGACCCATATTATTTACGTCGGAAAATCAAAATTCAATTACGGATTTTTCTCTATTCATTTTCAATACACACAACTGATGTATACTATAAAAGGGTGTAAGCTTTTACTTACCTTGCATCCGGTTATGCTCTTTTTCCGTGTACTCGATCCGTTTGACCCGCTTCTTTCCCAAGTCTTCATCTAGCTTGTCTAGAGTCAAACTATCATCATCACAATTCGTAAGACGCTTAGATTAGTCATAATCATTTACGACTATTCCATCCTACGGGTTTTATGTCAAATTTATCATTCGTCCATATCAAAATTATCATTCGATCTAATCATTGGTCGGTTTGACTTTTTAAAAGTCAATTGACTTATCAACATATTCAAATGCACATTTGGTTCAATGAACTCACTTAGGCATATTTCATCCGAACTCTTAACGAAATCAAATTTTACATACTAACTAGTAGGCCGCGATTTCATTTAGGCATTTCATATCACTGAAAATGGGTTGTTTTTTTGTGACTTGTTTAACCTGTTTACAAGTCTTCAAAAATTATGATTTTTTTATGTGGCGTACCTCTCGGAGGGTTAGGCCTTGTGTTAAAATTTCAAGATCTAAATCTTTACAAAAAAATTCATAAAAAATCATTTACTAACCTGCAATCAGATTCGTCACTTCTGACTGCAGCTTACGGAAAAATTCATTAAAAATACCTCGTTTATCCGATTGACGAAATTCCAATTGGCGATTCTTTTAATCGCTTAAAACTATCTACAGTAAAAATTTGAGATCATAACTAAATTCCTAAATTGAGTTATGACATTAATAATAGGCTGCAAATTCTGCCAGAAAACGCAGCTTGAACCTTTGATACGGAAAAAGTCATAAAACGCTCAATTCTCGTCGAAAAAATGCGATTCCAGTGGGGTTTTAAAGATATTTCCTTGAATTACATTTTAGACTCAAGAAACACATGTTTTTGTCACGTTTTGTTCAGTTACAGCCAATACAAGTCGGCTGTAAATTCTGATCAGGAACTGTTTGAATTCAGCTTTCAATTTAAGCATGTTCTTGACATCATAACACTAATTTTTAGCAATCAAAACCCTAAAAACATCTCATACAAGAATTTAGCATCAACAAAATCTGAATTTACTTGAGCTAGGCATGATTTCAATATATTCTTGTCTAGGGTTTACTCCTAGATATGTTTTCATTACTAATTTCATCTAAACATCAATAATGCAAGTTCAGATTTCGATTTCACAAATCATCAAGAATTCAAGAAGTAACCAAATGTAACATCCCGAAATTTCAAAACTTTACACTAGAATTCTAAAGTGTATAATAAACAAGAATAAACTAACTAGGATAAATAACCCAGTTAGTTAGAAGTCTTGTAGTAAACACAAGAATGAGTTAAAAAGTCAAAGATATAAACTAAATAAGAGTGGAGGGACCTAGGTTGTCAAAATTGAAACTTAAATTACTATTAATTAGTAAAACAAAAACCAAACACTCCATTTTTGGAGTTCTGGTCGATCAAGAAACCACAGGGGCGACACCCACACTTTCACAACCCTAAATCCTACTAAACTCTCAAATTGAAGGCTCAAATCATGTCGTAATCGAAATCTGAACATAGAATCGTGATCTCCTCGTCAAGGAGGTCATAAGGTATGTCAAATTAGGTTGTTTTGATACAACTCAAATTCTTGCATGTGATTGAAATCGAAGGTTGAGCTTGATTATGTGTTGTAAAACATGAAATTGGAAGTAATGTGAAGTCTAGGGACAAACCCTAGATGAATTCTTGTCAAAATCTTGCATGTTAGTTGTAAGGATCAAAATCACTATAGTGGGTGATTAGTAAGTTAGTAGAACTTGATAAACACTCGGATTAAGACTCTTGTTCTAGTGTAAACTGAAATTTGTGAGCTAATCTCTGAAATTGTTGATGTTAAAATATGTGTATATTGTCTAATTGAAGTTGATTTGGGTAATAAATCCAAGTTATGAACTTGGCATAGATCATGTAGAAATCTGACCCGCAAGGTGTTTGATAAAACGCCTAAATGAGGGGTAAAATGTTAAAGATTGCTAAAAACGCAGATTTGCATATGTTATGAATTAATGCGTTAAAGCTTATGAAAGAGTTCTAATCTTGTTATGAATTGAACTCTTTAGGCAAGGAATCCGGGACGTCAAGTGGACACGCCGGAGGTGATACTCGCGGAAAAGGTGTGCTCTAAAGGTACGTGGCTTAAGCCCCGTTAAATTATGCGTAAATATTTAGTTTTGTTGTGTGAATGAGGTTCTAGTGTAATGGATGCGTTTGATGAGTTGTTGAAGTGGCGAAGTACACTCGACTATCAAACGGGTCAAAGTAAAGATTTGGAATTTAGTTTGGCTAGTTAATGAAGTGATGGTTTTCACTAAATAGCTAAACGGGTCAAAATGATGCTTTTAAAAAAAAAAGAAAGAATCACGAGAGTAGAGACTTGAAAGTCTCATACTTCGTTAAATGATGGACTGTACCATACTAATGATTTGGTTATATAAATCTAAGTCTAAGAACCCGGGAACTTGGGTCAAATAATAGAAGGTAAATAAAAAGGGGTTGCTTGAAACGGAATGCTTGAATTCCGATGAAACAAGTAACTAGTTCCAAGGGATCGCAAAGCCATGGAATGGCGCGAATGTGCAAAGTTTATGAGCCCGGGAATTTGGGTAATTACGTCCGAAAAGTTTTAAGAGTTGGAAAATGGTGCTATGCACTTACAACAATGGGTTGAATAATTGAAATAAGGAAATCGTGAACCGATTGTCGGTATCTCGGTTTCCGTAATGTGAAACTTACATGGTTGGATCCGTAATTTTATTACGGACACATAGGAAAAAGAATCGGTTAAAACGGACTAGCGAGTGAAAAGTTATGACCTTTTAAAGTTAGAATTTTTACAATTTTCGGAGCTGGGCAGAAATGCAGGTTTTAAACCTGCACCTGCTGGAAAACGTGTTCCCCCGCGCCACGCGGAAGAAGACATGAATTCCCCCGCGACACGCAAAAGCCGTCGCGAGTCGCGACGGATTTGTTGTCTCCTGCCGCGATACGCGGGAGAATTAAAATCAAAATTTTTATTTTCTTTTAATTGATTTGATGTTGGAACATGTTTACATGTATTATGTCAATGCCAAAACTAATGTTTTTAGTGGTTTTGACCTTAGGTGACTATGGTGGGATTCCGGATGGCTGTCAAGCAATGTCGAAGAACCGAACACGCATTTTGTAGCTTCCGTGTTAACTTAACTTTGTTTTAGACAATGGTTTTGTTGTAGACGAATTGTTAACTATGTCCTAATGTTTTAAACTAGTCGGTAGTGACTAGTAGAAGTTACTTTAAACTTTCGTTTAGTAATTAATATGATCATGTTTGATATTTTGAATCGTAAACATTTTGTAAATTGGGATTTTTGTATAAACTCATGTATTATATTAAGTAATCTCATTATTATAAAAAGGGTGTTACAAGTTGGTAATCAGAGCTCAAGGTTGTTAACAAGTGTGTTCGGTTCAAGCTTGATCAAACATCCGGTAAGAGTTAATTGTTCTTAGTAGAGTTATTAAGTATAAAGAGGGAATAAAAGAATAGATATGCATGGGAAGAGTGTATTAACACACTCAAACCCGGAAAGTGCATTAAATAAGAATGGTGAAAACAAGTCATGAACTTGAATAAACCGAAGTAAATGAATCACATGTTATAGATGAAATGTTAACGTTTGATGTAAACATTTCAGTTAAAGATGGCGGATAAAGGTAATGATGATACGGTGCCAAGAGTCACCGAGCAAACAAGAGAAGTGATTGCTGAAGAGGTAGGAAAGGCAATCGAAAACAGTTTGTCGGGTTTCATCGACAAAATCCAAAACACGGTACTATCAGTGGTGGAAGAAAGAATCAAGAAATTGGAAGATAATACCAATTTAGCAAGGGAAAAGTCGGGAGGACGGAAATCTTGTTCTTATAAAGAGTTCATGGCGTGTAAACCGCCAATCTACAATGGGGAGGTTGACCCGATAATATGCCAACGGTGGCTAAGTGATATGGAAGGAGTATTTGAAAGGACCCATTGCGATGAGGATGACTTCGTGGCTTATGGCACGGGTCAGTTAAGGGGCCAGGCGAAAGATTGGTGGGATAACAAGAAGAAAGAGATCGGAAGTGAAGCGGCTAAGGCTATGACATGGGACGAGTTTAAGACGCCGTTTCTTAAACATCATAGTCCCAAGGCAATCATAAACAAAATCAAGGAAGAATTTATGTAGCTTCGACACAAGGGTGAATCTATTGATAAAATCACAGGAACGTTCATGGATAAAATGAAGTTTTGTGATGATCTCATAACGAATGAAGAGCAGAAAATATATTATTACTATAATATGCTGAGCGCCGAGTGTAGGGAGTTTATGACTCCTTCGAAGTATGAGACCCTCACCGAAATTATAAACGTTGCTCGGGAAAGGGAGATAGAGTTGAAGAAACAGATAGAAAGAGGCGAAAGAAGGGCACAGGTAGTCAACCCAAGCCCGACGAAAAAGGCACGTCCGAATGAATCCTCAAAGAAACAAGAAGGAAAAAGCGGGTCATCAAGCTGCAAGATATGCGGAAAAGGGCACAAGGGTGAGTGCCGGTTTAAGGACAAGCCGTGTCCTATTTGTGGGAAAACCGGGCACACGGCTGCGTTATGTTCGGGGAAGGTGTCGGTGTGTTACAAATGTTATCAGCCGGGACACAAGAAATCGGAGTGCCCGGAATTGATCGGGAAGAAAGATGACAAGGATACACATACTGAGACACCAAGAGCAAAAGCAAGATCTTTCCAGTTAACAGCAGCCGAGGCAAAGGTGGAACCCGATGTGGTTTCAAGTATATTTGCTATAAACTCGATTCCCGCACATGTGTTATTTGATACGGGTGCGAATAAATCCTTTGTTTCACATGGATTTATTCGACATCCTTCTTTTGTACTAACGAAATTGCCTATGCCATTAGAGGTAGAAATAGGTGATAACAAAAGTTTCCTTGTATGTGATGTATGTCGAGACTGCAAAATAAACATTGATGATGAGGAATATTTAATAGACTTGATCCCTATGTCAATGGGAGAATTCCAAGTAGTGGTCGGGATGGATTGGTTATCTCGACATCATGCAGAAGTGATATGTTTCCGCAAGGAGATAAAATTGACATCTCCAAGTGGAAAACAAGTCACCATCTATGGCGAAAAAGGGGGCAGTCCAGTTATGTGCTCAATACTAAAAGCTCATAAGCTTATGAGGCGCGGATGTAAAGCATTTATGATTTACGCAAACGAACCTGATAAAGACACGCCAAAGATTGAAGATGTACCAGTGGTACACGAATATGCTGATGTATTTCTGGAAGAATTACCGGGAATACCGCCGGAACGGGAGGTAGAGTTCGGAATTGAATTGATTCCGGGCGCGAAACCTGTGGCCAAGGCGCCGTATCGGCTAGCGCCATCAGAATTGCAAGAATTGATGTCTAAAATCCAAGAATTGCTCGACAAGGGATTTATTCGGCCAAGTGTGTCTCCATGGGGAGCACCAGTATTATTCGTGAGAAAGAAGGACGGGAGCATGCATATGTGCATTGACTACCGGGAGTTGAATAAACTCACGGTAAAGAATCGATATCCGCTCCCAAGAATTGATGACCTATTTGACCAATTACAAGGTGCAAGTTGGTTCTCAAAAATCGACCTCAGATCGGGGTATCATCAGTTGAAGGTCAAAGAGGAGGATGTACCGAAAACGGCTTTTCGTACATGGTACGGACATTACGAGTTTCTCGTGATGTCCTTTGGGTTAACTAATGCACCCGCGGCTTTCATGGATCTCATGAGCCGGGTTTGCAAGCCCATGCTAGACAAGTCAGTGATAGTGTTCATAGATGACATCTTGATATACTCCAAGAATGAAGCAGAACACGCAAGTCATTTGCGTGAAGTGTTGGAGACGCTCAGGAAAGAGAAATTGTATGCAAAATTCTCAAAATGTGCCTTCTGGTTACGAGAGGTGCAATTTCTTGGGCACATCATTAGTGCAAACGGGGTGTTAGTAGATCCGTCAAAGATAGAAGCTGTGTCAAGATGGACTCCACCAAAGAATCCATCGGAAATCAGAAGCTTCTTGGGGCTTGCGGGTTATTATCGGAGATTCATACAAGATTTCTCCAAAATTGCTATGCCGTTGACCAAACTAGCCCGTAAGGATGAAAAGTTTATTTGGGCCGAGGATCAAGAAAGGGCGTTCCAAACGCTCAAGGAAAAATTGACCCATGCACCGGTATTGACGTTACCGGACGGAACGGAGGATATGGTAGTTTACTCGGATGCATCGCATTCGGGACTTGGCTGCGTTTTGATGCAGCGGGGCAAGGTTATAGCCTATGCCTCGAGGCAGCTAAAAACTCATGAGAAGAGATATCCTACCCATGACCTCGAGTTGGCAGCAGTGGTGTTTGCCTTGAAGATATGGAGGCATTACTTGTATGGGGTGAAGTGCACTATCTTTACCGACCACAAAAGCTTAAAGTATTTCTTCAATCAGAAGGAATTAAATATGAGGCAGAGGCGGTGGTTAGAAACTGTCAAAGACTTTGATTGTGAAATACATTACCACCCCTGGAAGGCTAATGTAGTGGCAGACGCGTTGAGCCGAAAGACAGATTATACGCCTATTCGAGTACGATTGATGCAACTAATTGTGACATCGGGTTTGCTTGAACAAATCCGAAAATCTCAAATTGAAGCAATCAAGGAAGAAAATGTGAAAAAGGAAAGAATAGTTGGGCAGCTAAAAGACTTGGAGGATGATAACCAAGGATTGAAAACTCGATTTGGGAGAATTTGGGTTCCAAATACGTGTGGGGCCAAGGTGCGTCTTCTTGACGAGGCCCATAAATCTCATTATTCAATTCATTCGGGGGCGACCAAAATGTATAATGACTTAAAACAAAACTATTGGTGGCCCGGAATGAAAAGGGATATTGTGAAATATGTACAGAAGTGTTTGACTTGTTTACAAGTAAAAGCAGAGCACCAAAAGCCATACGGTAAGTTGCAACCGTTGGATATCCCAGTTTGGAAATGGGAACAAATCACGATGGATTTGTTAACCAAATTGCCCAAAACCAATCGCGGATTTGATGCTATATGGGTAGTCGTGGATAGATTGACAAAAAGTGCTCACTTCATTCCGATTCGTGAGACTTATACATCCGAGAAGATGTCGGAAGTGTACACCAATGAAATTATAGCACGTCACGGAGTGCCGATATCCATTGTGTTAGACAGAGATACTCGGTTTACCTCTAAATTCTGGCGCGAATTCCAAGAGCAAATGGGAACTAAACTGTTCATTAGCACTGCTTATCATCCGCAAACAGATGGGCAAAGTGAGAGAACGATACAAACGTTGGAAGATATGTTGCGGGCTTGCATCATCGACTTCGGGGGTAGTTGGGATGTCCATCTACCCTTGGTCGAATTTTCATATAACAATAGCTATCAATCGAGCATTAAAATGGCCCCGTATGAGATGTTATATGGTAGAAAGTGTCGAACCCCGGTGTGTTGGGGAGAAGTGGGACCACGAGGATTAGCACCTACTGATATAATCCGAACTACGAATGAGAAAATCGATATGGTCCGAGCTCACCTAAAAGCAGCTCAGGATCGACAAAAGTCGTATGCGGATAAGCGAAATAGGCCTATTGAGTTTCAAGTGGGCGATAAGGTAATGCTGAAGGTATCCCCGTGGAAAGGAATCATACGGTTCAGAAAAAGAGGAAAGTTGAGCCCGAGGTTCATTGGGCCATTCAGGATCACCGAACGGGTTGGTAAGGTAGCGTATCGCCTTGAACTACCCGAGGAGTTGAGTGGAATTCATAGCACATTCCATGTGTCACATCTCCGAAAATGTTTAGCAGACGAAACTACTTGTATCTGATATGATGACATCGAGGTGGATAACAGCCTCAACTATGCTGTGAGGCCAATTGCAATTTTAGATCAAAAAGAGAAGAGTCTGAGGAACAAAGTAATTAACCAAGTGAAGGTTAAATGGGAGCACAGGAAGGGTGCGGACACCACGTGGGAATCTGAAGAAGAGATGCAACGGCTCTACCCTAAACTATTTGGTACGTATTACGGTTTCAAGGACGAAACCCTTTTTAAGGGGGGTGGACTTGTAACATCCCAAAATTTCAAAACTTTATACTAGAATTATAAAGTGTATAATAAACAAGAATAAACTAACTAGGATAAATAACCCAGTTAGTTAGAAGTCTTGTAGTAAACACAAGAATGAGTTAAAAAGTCAAAGATATAAACTAAATAAGAGTGGAGGGACCTAGGTTGTCAAAATTGAAACTTAAATTACTAATAATTAGTAAAACAAAAACCAAACACTCCATTTTTGGAGTTCTGGTCGATCAAGAAACCACAGGGGCGACACCCACACTTTCACAACCCTAAATCCTACTAAACTCTCAAATTGAAGGCTCAAATCATGTCGTAATCGAAATCTGAACATAGAATCGTGATCTCCTCGTCAAGGAGGTCATAAGGTATGTCAAATTAGGTTGTTTTGATACAACTCAAATTCTTGCATGTGATTGAAATCGAAGGTTGAGCTTGATTATGTGTTGTAAAACATGAAATTGGAAGTAATGTGAAGTCTAGGGACAAACCCTATATGAATTCTTGTCAAAATCTTGCATGTTAGTTGTAAGGATCAAAATCACTATAGTGGGTGATTAGTAAGTTAGTAGAACTTGATAAACACTAGGATTAAGACTCTTGTTCTAGTGTAAACTGAAATTTGTGAGCTAATCTCTGAAATTGTTGATGTTAAAATATGTGTATATTGTCTAATTGAAGTTGATTTAGGTAATAAATTCAAGTTATGAACTTGGTATAGATCATGTAGAAATCTGACCCGCAAGGTGTTTGATAAAACGCCTAAATGAGGGGTAAAATGTTAAAGATTGCTAAAAACGCAGATTTGCATATGTTATGAATTAATGCGTTAAAGCTTATGAAAGAGTTCTAATATTGTTATGAATTGAACTCTTTAGGCAAGGAATCCGCGACGTCAAGTGGACACGCCGGAGGTGATACTCGCGGAAAAGGTGTGCTCTAAAGGTACGTGGCTTAAGCCCCGTTAAATTATGCGTAAATATTTAGTTTTGTTGTGTAAATGAGGTTCTAGTGTAATGGATGCGTTTGATGAGTTGTTGAAGTGGCGAAGTACACTCGACTATCAAACGGGTCAAAGTAAAGATTTGGAATTTAGTTTGGCTAGTTAATGAAGTGATGGTTTTCACTAAATAGCCAAACGGGTCAAAATGATGCTTTTAAAAAAAAGAAAGAATCACGAGAGTAGAGACTTGAAAGTCTCATACTTCGTTAAATGATGGACTGTACCATACTAATGATTTGGTTATATAAATCTAAGTCTAAGAACCCGGGAACTTGGGTCAAATAATAGAAGGTAAATAAAAAGGGGTTGCTTGAAACGAAATGCTTGAATTCCGATGAAACAAGTAACTAGTTCCAAGGGATCGCAAAGCCATGGAATGGCGCGAATGTGCAAAGTTTACGAGCCCGGGAATTTGGGTAATTACGTCCGAATAGTTTTAAGAGTTGGAAAATGGTGCTATGCACTTACAACAATGGGTTGAATAATTGAAATAAGGAAATCGTGAACCGATTGTCGGTATCTCGGTTTCCATAATGTGAAACTTACATGGTTGGATCCGTAATTTTATTACGGACTCATAGGAAAAAGAATCGGTTAAAACGGACTAGCGAGTGAAAAGTTATGACCTTTTAAAGTTAGAATTTTTACAATTTTCGGAGCTGGGCAGAAATGCAGGTTTTAAACCTGCACCTGCTGGAAAACGTGTTCCCCCGCGCCACGCGGAAGAAGACATGAATTCCCCCGCGACACGCGGAAGCTGTTGCGAGTCGCGACGGATTTGTTGTCTCCTGCCGTGATACGCGGGAGAATTAAAATCAAAATTTTTATTTTCTTTTAATTGATTTGATGTTGGAACATGTTTACATGTATTATGTCAATGCCAAAACTAATGTTTTTAGTGGTTTTGACCTTAGGTGACTATGGTGGGATTCCGGATGGCTGTCAAGCAATGTCGAAGAACCGAACACGCATTTTGTAGCTTCCGCGTTAACTTAACTTTGTTTTAGACAATGGTTTTGTTGTAGACGAATTGTTAACTATGTCCTAATGTTTTAAACTAGTCAGTAGTGACTAGTAGAAGTTACTTTAAACTTTCGTTTAGTAATTAATATGATCATGTTTGATATTTTGAATCGTAAACATTTTGTAAATTGGGATTTTTGTATAAACTCATGTATTATATTAAGTAATCTCATTATTATAAAAAGGGTGTTACACCAAAATACGAAATTCAACATACCTTGCGATCCCCTCACTTGAGTGATCACTAGATTGATCTTGGTTTTCGATTTGAACTTGAATTGCCTTCTTAATTTGATCAATTTTGTGAGTTAGGGTTGAACTTTTGAGAGCCCTTTCTTGGCTCTGTGGATCGCACGCCTAGAACACACACTTAGGTGTGTGTTTTGGTGTTTGGTTTTTAATTTAATTAAAACTTTTTTCACTTTTGCCAAGTTTAGCTCTTCTACAATTCAATTATTTTTATAAAGGGTGTTTTAACCTTGTTTTCTTATTAATTCGAGGCCTATGATTAACTAGGTTACTTATTCCTAGTTACTTTATCTTGACCATAACCGACTTTTAATTTACACTATAAAATTTATATTTTGGGGTGTTACAAGTCTACCCCTTTAAAGAGGTTTCGTCCCCGAAACCTTCTTTAAGTAGTTCTTTGGTCTTGACCAAACAAACTCAGTTTCGTTTTCAATGCATTCTTTCTTTTAGTCAAAAGTCGTCATTTGCATCTACGCGTGTGTCTTTCACGTGTAAGTCTTTACGGACTGTAACTTGTATCTTGTATTTTTTTCTTTTGTCGCCTATTTGACCGAGTTGTCATTTGATCACCCGGTCATTGAGTCTGTCAGCATGTTTACTCCATGTTAATCCTATATTGACAAACGCTTTACATAAGTCATAGCATTACCTTGACCTTGAATGGTTTTACCGGCTAGACTAATTAGTCACCGTTACTTCATACCCCGTCATCCGGGTGCACCACATTGCCATCTCCGGCCCTTTGTGTGTTTACTATTTCCCAAACCACTTCATACTACATATATTTGTTAAAACGTTGCTTTTGACTAAAAATTGAATTTTTAGTTTAACGTTTTCTCTTTTTCTTGCGTCATTTACTTATATCAGGGAAATTTACTTTCGAGGATTTATTCCACTCCATTATTATTTAGGGCGGAGAGTTATAACTAGTTTCCTTACTTAACCCAAATAACTCGTAGGTTCTTTCACTTAGCCTCGTAGGCTATATGTGTATATATGTATATGGCGTCAAAGCCCCCTTTTTATGTTTAGAATCATTTACTTTTGCTTTTTGGATTTCATTGGACATTGACCATAGTCTAAGGCTACATTTGTTTTCTTTCGAATTATTTTCCGACTTTATGACTTCTCACGTCATTTATGCGTCGGTTCATCTTATGCTCACCATTATCCCGTTTACATATATCCGCATTTGATTATGTCCCATTACCGGGCTCATTATTCTTTTGCTTTTAACGCTGCCGTTATCCCGCTTGCGCTTACTCATGCTATCCGACATTATATTATATTCGACCTGTTTGACTCATTCATGTGAAATTTTTATCATTTACGGATGTCAACTTCATTCTTTGTTCGACCCGTTCAACTTTAAAATAGTTGAACATAATTTATCAAAATTTCTATTTAAATTATCTTGTCGTCTTTTAGTCATGATTCAAAACCCGAGTCTTTTAACTTTCCATCCGAGTTCCCGTTTCTCGGTCTACGCATATGTTTAATCCTTACCCATCAACCGGGTATTTTACCGAAGTCGTTATTATTGCAACCCTCCCGGTATGCATTAAGACTTTGCTTCACTTTTATATTCCGACTTTGTCCTCAAGTTTGACGTTTTACAAAAACGGCCCGTTAAGAGACACATTTGCATTCTCCGGGTTCGAGTGTAAGTACACCCCCTCCCAATTCATATCTTAATCATTTTACATTAATCTTTATCCCTTCACTCGGGCTCATTATCCTGATGTAATACGCTTCCGTCACCCGGCTGTGCGTTTACATTATTATCTAATATTTTGCTCATTTGATTCATTTGGGTACTTTTTAATTTGTCCCACTCACCCCGTCCTTACTACATCGGATGTAAGCATGTCCATCATAAAAAGTTCATGGTATCACGTGCTCACCACTTACTTGGCCAGAGTAAGCGATCAGTACCTGGTATACATGACCTTTTTATAATTTTCACATTACACCCCATGTAAGTAATGCCTCTATTTGTTTCTCTTGGAAACCATATCCCGAATAGATTTTCTATTCGGGTTTTTCCAAGTTTTTAATCTACATATGCAACTTTTAATTTCTACATATTTGTTGCATATTACTATTTGTGCAATTAAATTAAAAATGTGCACCTGCTAATGCTTGCCCTAACAGGCTTCTCTTGCCATTAGCCCTGTTCGCGACCGCCACGCGATTTAGGTCCTTGATGAGCATACTCTTTGGACCGTTCCTCTATCAAATCCGTGATTTGTTAAACTCTCGCTATCTTCATATGCGAGTGTCCTTCAACTAAAACATTTACAACAGTTAGTAATTTCGACATTAATGGGTGCCCATATTATAATACAACGCTTTTCTACTATGCGCATCAACGCTTGTAATTTCGTTGACTATATCTACTCCATATCGTTTTTATTGGTATAACGCGTATTATACGATAACCATATGTGTTGTTCTGAACACTTTAATCATACTAAACCATTGATATACATGTACTTACCGGATTTGCGATCAAGCCTCGATCCGAACACATTTTATTCTTTAACCATGAGCTCTGATTACCAACTTGTGAGACCCGTCTCATTTTAATATGATTATAATATTAGATACGCATTTTTTGTAAAAATGTGACCTTTCAAAAACTTTGACAAGTTAACGTTCATACATAAATAGAGTATTCAAAATATAGTATCAAGTGTTTACAACTTTCATTTTTAAACTAAACAAAAGAAAGATACCGTGGAAGCTTCTTTAAGTATGTGTTCGGTTCACTTCGTTGCTTGATCGGCATCCGGATGGTAACAACGTTCACCTAATGTCAAAACCAACTTAAAAGTTAGTTTTGATAATCATAGAAACAAGAATAAACAAGTTCCAATATCAAATAAACGAAATCAAAAATAAAAATTCAGATCTAAGTCTCTCGCGCCACGCGAGGAGATTTCTTTAATTCGTTCGCGGGCTATGACAGGCCCCGCGTGTCGTGCCAGCATTCACTCATCCCCTCGAGTGCCGCGGGGAAGTCTGTTTTCCAGCGGGTCCATTCTCTGGACCTGCATATTTGCCCAGCTCCATTTTTACAAAAATAACAAACTTCAAATTGCCATAACTTTTTATCTACAAGTCCGTTTTGCGTGATTCTTTTTCCCACGCGTCCGTAATTAAATTACGGATCCGTTTATCACCTCGGTTTGTATAAGAATCTGAATTATAAGCTATTGGCTTATAAATCCTTTATATGATTATTTGACCCGTTTGACTATAACATCACACACTTGTTTCTAGTTAATCATAAATCATACACCAAAGTATTTAACTCAAAATCTTTATTTCAGATTTTTAATTTCGTGAATTACGCAACCAATACCCAAGTTATGCGCGTAATTCGTTTTGACCCGTTTAGATAATTTAAACTTTTAAGTTTAAATTTCGCTCATTCTTTTCACCCATCATTTTCCCAAATTTGATTTATCTACTTACATTTCACCACAACTATACTCGTGGTGGATTTAGTATATTTGACCGATTTTCCCGGATTCTACACTTCGGTTGGTTGTTTTACGGAAAAGACCCGTTTATAGGCACTTGAACCAAAAAGGCTTATGTCTAAAATGTATAAAACTTACCAAACATTATTTATGTTGTTAAACAACTTCTGGCCAAATATCATGTCAAAACTCGATAGTTAAGACATCGAATTAATTTCTGCAAGTAACGGAACTGTTGCTGTCAACAACTAATTTATTAACAAAACATCCGCGAAAATCTCGTCGAACAACTTTGAAAAAATCTATAAATTACTAAACATCCTTTATGTTGTAAACCAACTTCTGGTCAAATATCGTGTCAAAACTCGATGGTTAAGACCTCGAAATAATTTCTGAAAGTAGCGGAACTCTTGCTGTCAACAACTAATTTATTGACAAAACATCCGCGAAAACCTCGTCAAACAACTTTATAAAAATCTATAAAAATTACTAAACATCCTTTATGTTGTAAACCAACTTCTGGTCAAATATCGTGTCAAAAATCGAAGGTTAAGACCTCGAAATAATTCCTGAAAGTAGCGGAACTGTTGCTGTCAACAACTAATTTATTGACAAAACATCCGCGAAAACCTCGTCAAACAACTTTATAAAAATCTATAAAGTTACTAAACATCCTTTATGTTGTAAACCAACTTCTGGTCAAATATCGTGTCAAAACTCGAAGGTTAAGACCTCAAAATAATTTCTGAAAGTAGCGGAACTGTTGCTGTCAACAACTAATATATTGACAAAACATCCGCGAAAACCTCATCAAACAACTTTATAAAAGTCTATAAAAATTACTAAACATCTTTTATATTGTAAACCAACTTGTGGTCAAATATCGTGTCAAAACTCGATGGTTAAGACCTCGAAATAATTTCTGCAAGTAGCGGAACTGTTGCTGTCAACAACTAATTTATTGACAAAACATCCGCGAAAACCTAGTCAAACAACTTTATAAAAATCTATAAAAATTAATAAACATCCTTTATGTTTTAAACCAACTTCTGGTCAAATATCGTGTCAAAACTCGTGACTAATTTACTATTTTACCCTCTTTTACAACCATCATGGTTTTCATCACTTTCACTTGTTCCGACCCATATTATTTACGTCGGAACATCAAAATTCAATTACGGATTTTCTCTATTCATTTTCAATACACACAACTGATGTATACTATAAAAGGGTGTAAGCTTTTACTTACCTTGCATCGGGTTATGCTCTTTTTCCGCGTACTCGATCCGTTTGACCCGCTTCTTTCCCATGTCTTCATCTAGCTTGTCTAGAGTCAAACTATCATCATCACAATTCGTAAGACGGTTAGATTAGTCATAATCATTTACGACTATTCCATCCTACGGGTTTTATGTCGAATTTATCATTCGTCCATATCAAAATTATCATTCGATCTACTCATTGGTCGGTTTGACTTTTTAAAAGTCAATTGACTTATCAACATATTCAAATGCACATTTGGTTCAATGAACTCACTTAGGCATATTTCATCCGAACTCTTAACGAAATCAAATTTTACATACTAACTAGTAGGCCGCGATTTCATTTAGGCATTTCATATCACTGAAAATGAGCTGTTTTTGGTGACTTGTTTAACCTGTTTACAAGTCTTCAAAAATTATGATTTTTTTATGTGGCGTACCTCTCGGAGGGTTAGGCCTTGTGTTAAGATTTCAAGATCTAAATCTTTACAAAAAATTCGTAAAAATTCATTTACTAAGCTGTAATCAGATTCGTCATTTCTGACTGCAGCTTACGGAAAAATTCATTAAAAATTCCTCGTTTATCCGATTGACGAAATTCCAATTGGCGATTCTTTTAATCGCTTAAAACTATCTACAGTAAAAATTTGAGATCATAACTAAATTCCTAAATTGAGTTATGACATTCGTAATGGGCTGCAAATTCTGCCAGAAATCGCAGCTTGAACCTTTGATACGGAAAAACTCATAAAACGCTTAATTCTCGTCGAAAAAATGCGATTCTAGTGGGGTCTTAAAGATATTTCCTGGAATTACATTTTAGACTCAAGAAACACATGTTTTTGTCACGTTTTGTTCAGGTTATAGCCAATACAAGTCGGCTGTAAATTCTGATGAGGAACTGTTTGAATTCAGCTTTCAATTTAAGCATGTTATTGACATCATAACACTAATTTTTAGCAATCAAAACCCTAAAAACATCTCATACATGAATTTAGCATCAACAAAATCTGAATTTACTTGAGCTAGGCATGATTTCAATATATTCTTGTCTAGGGTTTACTCCTAGACATGTTTTCATTACTAATTTCATCTAAACATCAATCATGCAAGTTCAGATTTTGATTTCACAAATCATCAAGAATTCAAGAAGTAACCAAAATACGAAATTCAACATACCTTGCGATCCCCTCACTTGAGTGATCACTAGATTGATCTTGGTTTTCGATTTGAACTTGAATTGCCTTCTTCATTTGATCAATTTTGTGAGTTAGGGTTGAACTTTTGAGAGCCCTTTCTTGGCTCTGTGGATCGCACGCCCAGAACACACACTTAGGTGTGTGTTTTGGTGTTTGGTTTTTAATTTAATTAAAACCTTTTTCACTTTTGCCAAGTTTAGCCCTTCTACAATTCAATTATTTTTATAAAAGGTGTTTTAACCTTGTTTTCTTGTTAATTCGAGGCATATGATTAACTAGGTTACTTATTCCTAGTTACTTTATCTTGACCATAACCGGCTTTTAATTTACAATCTAAAATTTATATTTTGAGGTGTTACAGAAGAAGACAAGAGTCTACAAAATCCTAGCAAGTGTTAATTGTAACGTGTAATATTTTATGTATATTTAAGTGTTAATCTTTCTTTGTATTCAATTTAATACTATCAATATCCATAATTCCATATTAACATATTCTAAAATCATTATGGCTCCACAGATGCTTCTACCACTGGTCGCTCGAAGAAAACAGAGCTGAAATATGTCAACACTTTAAAATAAAAATTATCAACAGTTTAAAAAAATCCACAAACCTAAAATAACCCGCAGACGATTGTATGAATTTCAAACAACTCGGATTAGGCTGAAATATAAAGCGAGAATTAGAGTAGATCACTTCTAAATTCAAAATTACAAAAAAACATACTTTCAACGATGTTGGAACAATGATATTGGAACAATTATGTGTAGTACAAAGATCTATAATCGGAGATTAACCGACTGAATATGGAAATTCTGCATTTGAGAGAGAGAGAGAGAGATTGGTCGCGGATATGAGTGAGAGAGATAAATTGAAATTTGAATGTGGAGCAAGAATCAGTTGTGTTATATATGTATATGTGTATGGTTTGAATTTTGAATCTGGAGCCAGAATTTTGAATCTAGGCAGAGATATTTTAAAGTGATTTTATATATTAAGACTTATGATGCAATAATGACATAAGAAAAACATTGTTGGACAACCTCTATCGCTGCCACCTCAGCTTTTCTTATGTCACTGCGTTTGTATAGATCGGACTGTATAAATATGGGCTGGGCTAAATTTTCAGAAGCCCCATTGAATGGGGGCCCGTTCACACTTTTTTTTTTTTTTTTTTATCTGTATTTCACGATTTCATATAATAATAAAATAGTCAATAAAACTTTGATCAGACAGACACTCTTCCGTTTCATCGTCTCCAATTATCCCCAAAATCGCTAATAAAACACTCACAATCATCTTCTAATCAAATCACAAATATCTCCATTAATCGCATGTTAACCGATTTCAAGCCCTAGGTATGCTAATACTTAATAAACGATGAAAAACCTAAAGTTTGAAATGTAATTTCTAATAACATTGCTGAAGATCATGAAATTATACTTCGTTTTCTGTTAATTTCTTCTGTTTTGCAGTTTTGTGTACGCACGAAGATGGAATTTGAGTTTTTCGATGATGCTGTTCAGGATGATTATGCGTTTGCAGCTGAAGATATCAGTAATGTGAGTATCTGTTATGTTATGTTAAGTTAGGTTTACTTGTTCTGTTTTTTGTTGTGTTGATTAGTAGGACTTGATGGATTTTGATTATGGAAGTTGTGGATTAGAAGATAAATTATTGGTAGAATTGGAGTTTAGATTTGAAATGGACTTGTTTTAGCTTTAAAATTGGTGTAACTGCTTGAAATTATTGATAGAATATGTCATTGTATATCTTATTGATTGAATCTGACTAATAGAGTCTACATCTTACCCTCCTCATACCCTACCTTAGCTTTGCTATTGGTGGGATTTACTGAGTATGATGACGATGACAGTGTATGATGGTACATTGGTTTATACTTGGAACTTGTTAAGTAGTTCGGGTTCTTGTTTTCCTGATAAGTAGAGGTTCAAATGTGTGGCTTTTGAAACCTTGGAAGTTGGAATCATGGACACGAATCAACAATGTGATTAAGAACGATTTATTTGAGAAACAAGAATTGTGAATGTTATTTTAAGAGAAGAAAAGGGGACGTATCAAGTTTGGACCGAATTTCATCATAGGGTTTTGATTTAGAACCCTCCCCTTGTTTCATTGATCCCTTTCTTGATCTTTACCCGCTTTTTTTTCGCACGTTCTCTATCGTTTCTTTGTAAGAAGAATGGTGAAGAGTGCAAATCACGAGTTTGATTGAAAAGGGGGGGGGGGGGGGGGTAGTTCATTTGCCTGGTGCATGCAGCCGAGTCGGTCTTAGTTATCACTTATCACCCACCGAAGTTAACTTGTAGACATAGGTCAAGCTTATACCTCACAAACTCTAATTAGGATCAAAACGATCATTGTGATTTGTGATAATTCGTATTTGTTTTAGGTCAATTGACAATAGAGTTAGAAACCAAGATTCTTTAAGTTATATACTTTTTAAAAAGTTTGAAGTTATGTATCTTCCTTTCTTAATTTCATACTATCTTAACATTAGTATTTTTCGTATTTATAACTGTTCTGGTATTTTCTAATAATTTAAAATGGCTCAATTTTTTTTTATTCAATTGGATTACTAAAATTCAAATTAAATAATTTATAAAAGAAAAAGGAAAAAATAGCAAATGATAATTAATAGTAGGGTTTTTTTTTTTCCATAAACTTACGTTGCTGGTTTCAGTACTTCATTGGTAGAGGCATAGTCACAGGAAACGTAGATCCCCCCTCGAATCTCGAATCGGTTCGGCCGTACCAGAATCGGGTACAGAATCGTACCATTCGGCCTGGGTTCGCGAACCAGATCGGAAAAAAGACCGTACCCGATTAACACGATACTCGTTCCGAATCACTGAAAAACGTGTTTCTAATTGAAAAAATGGCCGTTTCGGAACGATTCGATTCGCGTACCAGGCTATAGATGCACGAATTGCAAACCTGTGTAGACATTTTTCCCGCCTTTTTAATGCAGCCTATACGCTGACCTATAATAATGTAACTGATTGCATTATTTTAGGAGATATATTTGTATTTGATATTATTATTTAGAAGATATATCTGACAGATTTTAGAATAGGTATTAGGGATTATAATTATACGCTATATATTATTAATATATATTGGCTATTGGCGCCAATTTTACATCTGCACGTATGAACTGCTTTTGTTTTATGAATTTTCTGTTATGTTATCAACTTATGAATTATGATTATGGTTATGAAATGCTTTTGAATTTTGGATATGATTATCAAATTTGTTTTTGAGATTGGATTTTTTTTATAAACTATATTGTAATAATCGTTTTATATACGATACGACGTACCAAACTATATGGTACGCCGTACCGCGTACCGAATTGGCGTTCCGAATGAACCTACCCCCCCTCGTACCGAATTTTAAAATTTCACGAACTACGTACCCGTTTTCGTTCCCCGTACCGGACCGAACCGCGTTCCATGTGACTATGGGTAGAGGTTCTGTTCATAATTCTAATCAAATCTTAACGTAGCGAAGTACATTTGTTGTGATATTAAATGAATTACTCTGATCGAAAAACTTACCTCTTTTATCATATGAATTAATTATTGCAGATAAATGTAAACACAAGAAACCATAATGCACCAGAAACTTCAAACACTTCATAACACCAGTGGTCACTATAATTTTGATTCAATTCTTATATTTCGTTCATATCATCGTTGAACATAATTTTTCATCAGACATGATTAGAAACAGAAGTTTCGTTTCACCAATTACAAAAATGGTGCAATGAACACAAGAGTTGACTGATGAATGATGATTCTATACCAATATACTATATAATGTAATAAATAACACATGACACATATGCACCAGAAAAACTTTCCTACCAGAGAATACTACAGAGTCAACCTAATATTATGGAGTCAACTTAGGTTAATACGCATTTTCACCTTTTAGTATCACCCATCAAGGTTAACTAGTGGACTTACATCAAGTTTGATATGACACGATTAACGACTGTATATTTTAAGTTGGAAACCAAGCAACTGTGACTAACGAAAAAACCAACTGCAAAATTGTAGGAGCAACTAGTGTTGGAGGGTGATGAAGGTCAAAGATGTGGGATTTGCATGGACGTTGTTGTGGATAGAGGAGTGTTGGATTGCTGTCAGCACTGGTATATTTTTTCTCATCTTAAATTATTAACTTTTCCATTGATTTAGTATAAGCATAATATGATGATGGTATATCATCATTTCAGGTTCTGTTTTACATGTATTGACAACTGGGCAAGTATCACGAACCTATGTCCACTTTGCCAGAATGAATTTCAAACAATCACTTGCGTTCCTGTGAGTTATGCACTTCCTGTATCTGTTCTACTATGGATGCTTCTTCAGTCCAAAATTATCGGTTAAAACGCATCTTTACTTAAACAAATATTTTGGTTGTATAAAAAATCTTCAAAATTGTGGTCAAATCAGTTTTCTGTCTCTTGATTTTTTGATTAGTCAAGCGTTTCTAACACTTCACGAAAGAACATAATTGTCTTGAATTCGATTGTATTGAAGGTATATGATACTATTGGAGGCATCCAGCCTGATGACGGTTCATCATATTTAAGGTACTTATTTTATACCATCATCCCTTTACTGGCATCATTGTTTAACGAGTGATTGTGTATTTTATTGTGTCGGTGATTTCGCTATGCGTAACTACAAGTGCAATAGGTTTGCAGCATAGTTATTAAAGGCGTTAGGCCCACTCAAGGCGCATAGGTCTCGCCTGTGGCCTAGGCGCAAGGCGCAAAAAAAGCGCGGGCCTGAGAAAAAAAAGCGCACAACAAAAAAAAACTTAAAATATTTTTATATAATAGAAAGTTAATACTATTCTTCAAATAAAATAAAACTAAAGCTATTATATAACATTTTATATCGTCTATTTAGTACCAAAAGTTATAAATGCTTGTTTATAAGTGTACAAAAATAGTTTTCGTTAGATAAAAGTAGGAAATCTAGCTGGAATCTTGCCAGAATTTAAAGAATTTGGCCGGAAACTCTCCAGAATCTAGGAATCTCACTGGAATATGCGCATGAACCATCACCTGAAGAATTAAAGCGCAATTGCCTTGACTTAAGGCGCAATTGCCTCGCCTTGCTAGGAAATTGGGCCTAGGCGCAAGAGGCGATGGCGTTTAACAACTATGGTTTGCAGCAGTATCTAACATTATCTCTCAAATGCAGAGATGATGACGATGATGATGCGTGGAGTGTTGAAGGAAATAATAACACTCTTTCTTTTCCATCATATTATATCGATGAAAATGTAAGTCTCAATCAAAGAAACCTTTGTTTCAGCATGTGTTATGTGTTCATTTAGAACTTTTAATTGCTATCTTCTGAACACCCGTTCTTTTCTAGAAAGAGTAAAATGCTATTTTCGTCCCTGAGGTTTGACCAGTTTTGCGACTTTTGTCCCTGAGGTTTGACCAGTTTTGCGAATTTAGTCCAAAGGTTTGTTTTTCCGCACATGGATCCAAAAGGTTCGAAATCTTGCCATTTTCATCAGGCTCGTTGACTCCATCCATTTTTCTCCGTTAAGTCAGGAGCATTTCCGTTGTTTTTGTTAACTTAAATGGCAATTCGGTCTTTTTCACTTTATGTAAAAAGACCTATTACTATTACCCCTGAAAAAGACCGAATTGCCCTTTAAGTTAACAAAAAGAGGGAAATACCCCTGACTTAACAGAGAAAAATGGATGGAGTTAATGAGCCGGATGAAATTGGCAAGATTTTAAACCTTTTGGATCCAAATGTGGAAAAACAAACCTTTGAACGAAAGGCACAAAACTGGCCAAACCTAAGGGACGAAAATGGCATATTACTTTTATAGAAATTATAAAGAAGCTGCTTCTTCTATTTGTGTCGATACTGTATAATATATTTACAACACCCTCCTGATGTTTTGTGCATGTTAATGTTATTCTTTATGCATCTATAATGATGTAGGCAGTCAGCTGTTTGGAAGGAGCCAGCTGTAAAATTCGAGGCCAGTCAGTTAATATTGAAGAAGATCCAGATCTCGATACATCAATTGCTTGTGATTCATGTGACTTGTGGTATGGTTCGTGTAAAAAACAATAAAATAAAACCGAATGAAAAGTAGACATAGAAAAGTTGAACCACGCACGCGAAATGTAAAAGATATAAAACAATAATTAAGTCGATCTAAGACCCGCACGTAAAATTTAGACCAAAACGTAAAATGGAAAATATGTAAGAGATAAAAAGTATATGGGAACAAACTACAAAGTTAAAAGTGAAAAAAGTTTTGGGGTTAAATTGTAAAAGATGAAAAAGTATTGAGGTTAAAAGTAAAAAAAAAGATTAAAAAAGAAAAAAGAAAAAAGCTTTGCAATGCAAAGTTGATAATTAATAGTATATATAACTGCCAATGACCTCTAGCTCAAGTGGTAGGAGGACTTGAATTCTTCTTTGAAGACTCAAGTTCAATTCTCATTTGGTGCAAAAAATGAGTGAGGCACTGGTGGGCAGTGATAGGAGACCCAGGGAAACCTGGGTTCGATCCTTGAGCCAAACGGGTTTTACCGGTAATTTACCGTCGTGCCTACGGGCGGGTGGGTTATCGGGTTTTCCCCGGAATTGGTGGTGGACGACTCGGGTTACTCTCAGAGTACTCCGTTTGTCCAGTGGGTGCCCCGAGAGTGCTCGGGATTGATTTGTTGGCCTTTCAAAAAAAAAAAAATAGTATATATAACTAATGACATTGTATGAAATCTTGAATTTTATACTTTACAATATCCTTTCACGGAATTGTCTACTGTTAAAAAATCTGCCAAATCATTTTTGACTCCATGAAAATAGGTATCATGCGATATGTGTCGGATTTGATACTGACGGGAATTGTGAGAATTCATGGCTGTGCCCAAGGTACTGTTAAACATTGTTATTCCGTTCAATCGATATTTTCATTACATAGATGATACAATTTATATGTTTATACAGGTGTTTAGTTGACGAGACATTGAAACAGTCAGAGCTGTCGCCAATCAGTCAACATGAACCTTCGGCGGATGCTACTTTTCCTATGAACGTGTCGGTGTCTGTTGCTGATGCAGGAGAGACAGCTGTCGTTGTCTCTAATATTAACGGAAATCAACATACCAATCAAAACATGTTGTCAAGCGCATACACAAGCATGGACGTGGAAATTGGTATGATCAGATAATATTCGGTAGGCCTGTAAACGGACCAAACGTTCATGAACCTGTTCGGCGGAAGTTCGTTTATGTTTGTTAATTTAATAAATGAACGGATATTAACACATTTTTTTGTTCATTTAACTAAACGAACAAACATTAACACAAGTTTTTGTTCATTTAACTAAACGAACGAACATGAAAACATGCTTGTTCATTCATTTATGTTTGTTTATGTTCGTTTCAGTTTAAATACATAAGTAGGTATATTTATATAAATATTAAACATAAAAGGAACTTTCTACTACTTATATAAATATAACTAATTGGTAATTGGGCTTTCTAGTAATAACAATGGGTTTTCCAATGGATTTTATCGTAATTAATCACTAATTTATATAAAAAGTTACTTTATGGTCGTTTATGTGTAGTCAATTTTGTTCATTTGTGTTTATTTATTTATGTTTGTTCAGTTATGTTCATTTGTGTTTTGTTTTGTTTGTTAAATTGTGTTCGTTTAAGTTTGTTCATTTATGTTCGTTTACGTTTGTGAACTATTCGTTTAAGTACATAAACGAACATGGCCATTTTCTTAATAAACGAACATGAACAAAAAATGTGTTCGATTATATGTTCGTGTTCGGTTAAAGCTAAATGAACGAACACGAACATGCCTGTGTTCGTGTTCGTTTGGTTCATTTACAGGCCTAATATTTGGGACATGTCACCATGTCTATATTTTGTTCTTGTGGCTAAAGATTCTGTTGCTCGTATACTCTGAAGGGAAACAAGAGAATGAAGAAACGGATCAGATATTTTTGTCAACTTCAAATGTTTGTGAAGATAAATGCAAATTAGAAAAACCGTTACCTGATATTATTAAGAAGCCTAAGATAGAGGCAGTGGAACTAGACGTTTGTTTACCGCTCTCTGCGTTAAACGGAAGCTGTATGGAAGAAACAAGTGAACCAAGTGTCCCGAATGGATTAAGTACAGAGTCGTATGAGAAAATCGGCAATAACGTGTCTGGTAAATATGCGTACCTTCTTCTTTATCCATGCTAATATTAGCAGACATTGATAACTAGAGGCGTCAAGATTGGGCCCGTTTATTTTTAAATGGGCGGATTTGGTCTATGTTTCATCGTTAATGTGTAACATTCTAAAAGGAGTAAAGTACACCGATGGTCCCTATGGTATACCCGAGTTTTGGATTTGTTCCCTAGCTTTCCAAAAGTAAACATATGGTCCCTGTGGTTGCACTTTGTAACGCATTTAGTCCCCAGCTTTGGATGCTCCCTGTGGTTTTCACTTTGTAACGCATTTAGTCCCTAACTTGGATATACTAAAATTCTAAAACCTTTAGATTTGTTGGCTGGGGACTAAATGCGTTACAAAGTGCAAACCACATGGACCATCCGTGTACTTTTGGAAAGCTAGGGACCAAATCCAAAATTTTGGTAAACCACAGGGACGATACTTGTACTTTACTCTTCTAAAAGTTTTCTGAAAAGGGGTCAAATGGGTTGTAACCTCTCGAAATGTATTTCTCATGCATAAAACCCGCTAAACAGTTATACATGAAAAACTTGATTTTCCCAGAGAAAATGTAATTTTTTTTATCGAATTTGACTCTAGTTCATAGAAAAATTAAAAGTTTTGGGCAAAAACTTAATTGCTCTACTTGACCAGACCACAAATTTTCCGACCAGAGTACCAGACATCATATCTTCATTGCTTTTCTAAAGACTTATAGCTTCAATGTTTATGATTACCTAGATAAAACCGAAACAAGCCGAGAAGTGGAAAAGAAGAAAGTTTCTAAAATGTCTAGGCTACCAGGTATGAACTCCTTTCAGGCTGTTTTCCTGAAAGTGCATTATCAGCAACATTTATTCCTTAAACGACCCTTTTGGTGTTGCTTATATATAATACATATAGTGGGAGGTTCAATGGGTTACCGACTTAAACGAACTCCGATTGGATTCATTCCAGCTTCATTGGAACCGACTCATCGAACCCTATAATATATATCTATATATATATATATATATTTTAGGGTTAGGGTTTAGCTTTTACGATTTAGGGTTTGCCGGTTTGGTTTTTAGGGTTTATCATCAGGGTTTAGGGTTTAGCTTTAGGTTTTAGCCATTAGGGTTTAGCTTTTAGGGTTTATAGTTTAGATTTTACGGTTTAGCTTATGTTTTAGTCTCATGGTTTAGCTTTAGGGTTTAGGATTTAGGGTTTAGAGTTTAGAGTTTCTAGTTTGGGTTTGACGAACCGATTCCAATGCCGCTGAAATGAGTCAAATTGGAGTTAGTTTAAGTCGGTTCCCCACTTTTTTAGTGTTCCCCATTGAACCCAACGCCATATATACATATATATATTCATCATTCAGCTGTTGCTTATGTGACTCCTGAATTACTTTTAGCTGACAAAAACCCTAACAAGACGGAAAAAGCTAGTGGAAGCACAGGTGCAAAGAGAAAGCAAAGAGACTACAGGTTATTTTTTCTCACTTGCTACTTTAATTTCTTACACTACCACAAAGCTGTAGATTTGTGTCTTGACTCTTGATGCATTTTAGCTATAAAGGGGATATTAGTGGACATACCAGAAAACGCCTATTTGATTTTGAGTTGTCATAATTGGCCATAGGCCAAAGGGAAATAAATTAGTGATCAAATAAATAACTGTAAAGATACCTTAATGGACACTACAACTAGGAGACAATTTTATTGTATTGTTACACATGCATTTTAGCACTAGTATTGTATATCCGTAAGACATTATGGTGTATCTATTTCTTCTATCTGATACGCTATTTTATACTTGTTGAAGTGCTGCGGAAAGTGAAACCAAAACAAAGATGCAGAACAATACACCCTCAAAGCTAGTTAAAACCGACCGGAGTCGAGTTCCTCATTCTATAAACGAAGCTAATGATTCCGGAACTAGAATCGTGAGGAAGCGAAAGGTCGAGACCGATATACGAGATATAGTTCAAGGAACATACCGCGTACCTTCAAAGCGACTTGCATCCGAAGAAACCTCATCTGGGCTGCGGATAAAAAAGATCATGAGACGATCAACCCAAAATAACGAGTCGTTAACGGAAGTTCAAAATTTAAGGAAAGAAATTCGAGACGCTATACGTAACAGATCGTCTAAAGAGGTTGGAGATAATGTTTTTGATCCGAAGCTTTTGGCTGCGTTCAGAACTGCTTTGACTGGTCAAACATCTGAAACGAAAAGACCACAACCATTAGATGTGAAAGCAAAGAAGGCCTTGTTACAGAAGGGAACCGTACGTGAAAATTTGACGAAAAAAATTTACGGGATTGGTGGAAAACGGAAACGAGCGTGGACCCGTGATTGCGAGATTGAATTTTGGAAGCACCGATGCGCGAAAGTATCGAAACCTGAAAAAATCGAAACTTTAAAGTCGGTTCTTGATCTGTTACGAAAGGGTCCTGACGTCACGGAAATCAAAAAGGAAAATACGGTAGAGGCCCCTAATTTGATTCTCTCGCGGTTGTACGTTGCAGATGCATCGGTTTTTCCAAGGAAGGATGATATTAAACCGCTTTCTTCTCTAAACGATAAATCTCCGGAAATAACTGGTTCTTTGATTAGTAGCAAGGAGACCAAGAAAGTCAATCCGAAAGTCAACCCGAATAAAAGCTCGGACCGATCATCCAGATCTACAGGTGGGTCCTCTTTGAATTCCCAGAAGGAAACGAGTAGTGGGCCCACTGATGTTAAAGTGGACAAAAAGAAATGGGCTTTGGAGGTTCTTGCTAGAAAGACTGCTGTTTCCGGAAACAATTCCTCACAGGGTCAAGATAATGCGGTGCTTAAAGGAAATTATCCTCTACTGGTATGCCACTATTTTGTTACGTTAACTTTGATCTCACCTAGAAGTTAGCAGTGCTAAAATGGGTGGGGTGGGTAACAGGTCAAACGGATACCGGTCCAAACGGTTCAGCCTGACCTGTCAAAGCTTTTTGTGTTCATTCTTTTTGGATTCTATAAAATTAATATGATTGGTATAAGATTATAAAAAGTAATAACAACTTAGAAGGCCTAAAGCTTTAGAGACTACCTTGGGAGACTTTTGACCCGTTTCACTTGGTTAATTAATTTGGCATGTTCTCCATATTATTATATATAAATATACAATATATAACAATTCTTGAATCTTGAAACATTAGTTACAGTAGCAATTTTGTCTTTTAGTGTCATATTTTCATTTACACCCCCTAATCTTTATTAAGTTTAACACTTGGTCCCTCAACTTTATTAAAGTTATGTTTTTCTTTAACCGATTTACACTACAATCCCTAAACTTTAATAAAGTTAACATTTTGAGTTTTTAAAGAATTTTCTGTTAAACAATTATATTATGAGTTTTTAAAGAATTTTCTGTTAAACAATTATATTATGGTTTCGTTTTTTATATCAACGTTCCACGCAAGTTATTTTATCTACGTTTTGACGTGAATTTTCGTTATGTTGTTTTTAAACGACTGATCCTTTTTTTAAACCGTTCGTTTTTTTAAACCGCCATGCGCTCATCTCTAATACACCGTTGCGACGTGTTTTTTATCTATGTTTAAACCGACCCGCTGTATTGCGCGGCCGTCATTTATATCTTTATATACGTTTTGGTGTA
The DNA here is from genome assembly GCA_030545235.1 of Helianthus tuberosus. Taxonomy (NCBI): domain Eukaryota; kingdom Viridiplantae; phylum Streptophyta; class Magnoliopsida; order Asterales; family Asteraceae; genus Helianthus; species Helianthus tuberosus. The sequence goes on from CM060357.1 coordinate 65,168,887, forward strand.
AATTTTGTTCGAATAACTTGGCTTTTGTATACATCATGTAACTTTTCCGTGACTTTCGAATATACTGTCGCAACATGGGTTTTTTTATCGATACGTTCCCGATTTGCTTTTTATCTATGTTTCGAACCCGCCACAAAACGCGGGTGGTAACCCACTAGTTAGAAATAAAGAAACAACCGAAATTGACTGTACTTTTAAGTATACGATTCCGAATTGTCACCTTAGTCTCATTCCTATGGTCATTTTTTTTTCTTTTTTGGGCAGGCTAAACTACCAGCAGATATGCGGCCAAATTTGGCACCGAGTCGCCATAAAAAAATCCCAATTTCAGTTAGGCAGGTAATAATAATACGTGTTCTGAACATGCATATACCGGTGCTACTGTAGAATGTTGGAAATAACTTCATAAATTGTATTATAGGCTCAACTTTACCGTCTCACTGAGCATTTTCTGAAAAAAACAAACATGCCGGTCACTCACCCGACTGCAGAAATCGAGTTAGCTGTCGCAGACGCCATTAACGTTGAAAAGGCAGTTGCTGATAGATCCAACAGTAAACTCGTATACGTCAATTTATGCTCCCAAGAGTTATTACGTAGATCAGATACTGTCGATTCTACTGGTCCGGAATCGGAATCTAATACAGACCCGAAAACCGCAACCAATGATGATCATCCTACCAGTACTGACGTGGATGTAGATGTTGATGTCGATGAAGCACTTAGAAATGCTGGTCTCGTGTCGGATAACGAAACAGATGATACACATGAAGAAGACGGTCCTGATAATGTGTTTGAAATGGTTTCTCAACCGGAACTTGATATATATGGAGATTTTGAGTATGATCTGGAGGATGATGACTTTATCGGTACTAGTGCGGTAACGGTTACATCCTCTAAGGTTCAACAAGAAGATACGAAAATAAAAATGGTTTTTTCTACGCTTGACTTTGACAAGTCAAGTAACGGTTGGCGTCTTGAGGATCATGAAGTGGTTGAAAATGTAAAAGAAGATAATACGAATGAGAAAAGTTTACTAAACGAAGGAGGTGAAGATGAATGTGAAGAATTATACGGTCCTGATAAAGAACCTCTTGTTAAGAAGTATCCGGAAATAAAGCTGCCGGATTTCGTAACTGAAAACAATAATCCGGAAGTTAAAGGCGAACAAGAATCAAACGTAGAATCGAAGGCTTGTGATCTATCTAATGGGAATCGCTCAGAAATAAAGCCTCGCGACACTAAAGAAACGAAGGAGAAATCTGACGTTGACAAGAAACAGCAGTCTGACAAACGCAGTTCTGTGTTTAAGAAGGTTAGTAATACATTTGTTCTTTGTTAATTTGCATACAAGAACGCTTAAACCAACCATATGGTGTAAACGAGTTATTAGTCTAGATGTATAGACAGTTGCAGTCATCATAATCTAGAGGGTACTCATTTGTAATTTTAATATTTTCACGAGTAAAATGCCATTTCGTCCTTGAGGTTTGGCCAGTTTTGCGACTTACATACAAAGGTTTGTTTTTCCGCAACTGGATCCAAAAGGTTTGAAATCTTGCCATTTTCATCTGGCTCGTTAACTCCATCCTTTTTTCTCCGTTAAGTCAGGGGTATTTCCGTCTTTCTTTGTTAAAGGGGAATTCGGTCTTTTTTACTTTATGCACTAGCATTTAGCATTAATATACATAAAGTGAAAAAGACCGAATTGCATTTTAAGTTAACAAAAAAGACGAAAATACCCCTGAATTAACGAAGAAAAATGGATGGAGTTAACGAGCTAGATGAAAATGGCAATATTTCAAACCTTTTGGATCCAGATGCGGAAAAACAAACCTTTGGATGAAAGTCGCAAAACTGGCCCTCATGGGCGAAAATGGCATTTTACTCTATTTTCATGTTACCTAGGTAGTATATATTGTCGGTTCAAGTTAAGCTTATTATTATTAAATCATGTGCAGGTTGAAGCGTATATAAAAGAGCACATCAGACCGTTGTGCAAGAGTGGGGTGATCACAGTCGAACAATATAGATGGGCGGTTGCAAAAACAACCGACAAAATCATGAAGTACCATTCAAAAGATACCAATGCCAATTTCCTCATTAAGGAAGGCGAAAAGGTTAAGAAACTTGCTGAACAGTATGTAGAATCTGCTCAAAATCTAGAAAATAACAAACAGAAGGCATAAGATTTCTGAAACGTTCGTATCATCCGAGACCACCCACAAGCTGTTTTCGGGTTTTGCGATCCTTAACAATGCATACGACAAAATCTTATTGAGCAGACTGCCGGAAAAGGTGAAGCTGTGTTTGTCAGTGATTTATGAACATGGTGTTCGCTCTTGCTCGGGTTTCGAGGTTAAAAAATCCTATGGTTGTATCTTGTTGAGGCCGCCCGAGAGGTTATTTAATTTTCGGGTTTGTAAAGCTCTAAAGAATGCATGAGTATGTTTCAGGGAGCCAAGAAATATTAGCAGATCGATGCTTGAGTGGACTTGTATATTGTAGAATAGATCAAAAAATGTTGCGGGTTTTCTGTTACATTTTCAAACAAGAATTTATCAATTTCATACTTCAAACATCTCCCACTGCAACCTATTATTATTATTATTGATTGTTATTGTTATTGTTATTGTTATTATTATTATTATTATTATTTTTTTTAATTTTTTTTTTTTTGAACGGCACTGCAACCTATTATTACATAGAACAAGCATTTGTTGACTTTGTGAAAAGTAAAGATTTTCGAGTGAGCAGATAGTCAAACTGACCACATCAATTTTTCAATTCCCACAACCCCTTCACTAATATATAAACCTAACAACACTAGGCCTTACTATAAATTTTTTATACTTAGGGCTAAATTTTGTTGTATTTGTAACTTATAGATGTTATAACAACAACAACCATACCCAGTAAGTCCCACGAATAGCAGAGCTATTTATAGGGTCTGGGGAGGGTGGGATGTAGACAGTCCTTGCCTCTATCCATAGGGATAGAGAGGCTGCTTCCAGAGAGACCCCCGGCTCGAAAACAAACAGCAAACGGACACGTCAAGTCAAAGAATATAGAAATGCTACAGAAATAGTACGTCACCCATACCAAGAAAATGATCTGAGTGGCTCAATATAATATAATGTAAATCATGTATAATAGCATGCATCATCGATTTGGCATAAACACAATGTACATCAAGTATATTAGCATACAACGTCATTTGGTCATAAGCACAAGAAGGCAAAAACCGCAAAAGTCCATTAAAAAAATAAGAGAACCTACAACCCTGAAAAGCACCTAAGACCTTACTGCAATGTCCTCTAGAAGTCCTTAACCCTAATCCTACGCCTCCACGAAGTCCTATCATGGACCATGTCCTCAGAAAGGTGCAACTCTAGTAAATCATGCCTAATTTGTTCATCCCATGTCAGTTTGGGTCTGCCTCTCCCTCTCCTCCCCTCCACAGTAAGAGTTTCCACTACTCTAACTGGTGCCGTCGCTTCCCTCCGCTTCACATGCCCAAACCATCTCAATCTCCCCTCCTTAATCTTCTCCGATATACTAGCCACTCCTAGTCTTACCCTAAAAACCTCATTTCTTATCCGATCTAACCTCGTGTGTCCACACATCCACCTCAACATCCTCATCTCTGCTACCTCCATCTTGCGCGCTTGTGTCTTCTTGATAGCCCAACAGTCTGTTCCATATAGCATAGCAGGCCTAACTGCTACCCTGTAAAATTTCCCCTTTAGTTTAGTTGGGAACCTTCTATCGCACAATACCCCACTGGCTGCCCTCCATCTACACCAACCAGCCTGTATGCGATGGGTTACATCCCTATCTATGTCACCATCTCTTTGCACAAACGCCCCCAGATACTTAAATGTAGTTACCTGCGGGACCAATTGATCCTCAATGACGATTTGGGTTTCATCATCAATGGCTACACCGCTGAAATCACAATGCAGATACTCAGTCTTAGATCGACTAATCCTTAGGCCCTTGCCCTCTAAAGCTACTCGCCACTCCTCTATCCTCGCGTTTAGGCACTGTTTAGTCTCTGCTATCAACACGATATCGTCTGCAAAAAGCATGCACCATGGAACTGTCTCCTGAATCAACTTGGACAACTCATCCAAGACAACCGCAAAAAGAAAAGGGCTCAACGCAGACCCCTGGTGTAGTCCTACCTCCACCGGAAAGAAGTTAGTATCTCCTATAGGCGCGCGGACAGCAGTTTCCGTTCTATCGTACGTATCCTTAATTATGTCTATATACTTTCCCGGTATCCCTCTACCCTCCAAACTATCCCAAATAAGTTGCCGTGGGACAGTGTCGTATGCCTTTTCTAGGTCAATAAACACCATATGTAAATCTTGCTTCTTCCCTCTATATTTTTCCATCAGCCTCCTTAGAATATGTATCGCTTCTGTAGTTGACCTCCCTTTCATGAATCCAAATTGGTTTACTGAAACCTGAGTTTCTCTTCTAATTCTAGTTTCAATTACCCTCTCCCAGAGCTTCATAGTGTGACTTAACAGTTTGATTCCTCTGTAATTCCCACAACATTGGGCGTCTCCTTTATTCTTGTATAAAGGCACCACGACGCTACTCCTCCACTGATCTGGCATTTTTCCAGTCTTGAAAATACAATTGAACAAAAGTGTTAACCATCGGACTCCTTATTCTCCCAAACACTTCCACACCTCAATCGGTATGTTGTCCAAACCCACTGCCTTGCCTCTTCCCATCTTCCTAAGTGCCATCCTCACCTCTTCATGTGTGATCCTCTCGCAGTAGCAGTTATTCTGTTGTCGCCTATGAATCCCGGGATTGCTGCTAGCTTGTTGATAAGCCCTACTGTGGTTGAAAAGATTTTGGAAGTAGGTTTGCCATCTCGACTTAATGTCTTGTGCCTTGACTAAAACACGTCCATCATCTCCTTTGATAAACTTTACTGCTCCTAAATCTTGTCTTCTTCGTTCCCTAGCTTTGGAAATCTTGAACATATCATGCTCCCCCTCTTATCATAACTTATAGATGTTATGAATATAAATATTATTATTGTGGTTATCAACTCCTAAAATAACTTAGCTTGTTTTTCAAGACTCTAATCTCCTATATATATATAGTCATTGTATTCTCTTGTATTAGATACACCTATCAATGAAATATTAATATCTTTTTCTCTACATCTCTTCTATATTGTTTAGCTATTAGTTTTTTTGTTTCATAACACGTTATCAGCACTAAAATGCTCTCTCTAAAAACCCTAATCACAGCCACCACCGCTTGATTGCAAGTGCCTCGTATATTTGCTTAAGCTAGATCATTATCTGGTGACAGGTGAACATCCCGATTAATTTCCACTTGTTTTCGTCTGAATTCTGGATGTTGGTTGCGTGGACCAGATGGCTCATAATCTAGGTACGTACAATCTACTTTATCATTGAATATTTTACTTTTTCTTGACTCATAAATAGTAATAAACAATCTTTTTAATTAATCATTTACAAATACAAAATTTAAAATTACTTGTATTTTGGTTTCTTCTTTGCTCTTGTGATCACAAATTGATATAAATAACTTATAATTATTAATTATATAATGTATAATACTTTATCATAAAGATACTAACTAATTAACGCACTTAACGCATCTTGTATATAATTGTAGTTTTACATTATATATGATTCTATTAATTTATTAGTTTTAGTCTCATCTTAGTATGGCAAAACCTAACTGATTTACCTCAAGAACAGCCGCATCCGCCCGATGGCAGGCACATCTGCACGGATGTGACTTCCCCATCCGCGCGAATGCGACATCCCATCCGTGCGAATGCCACTATTCAACAGGTCCCGACAATTTCCAAGTGTCAACTGATTTCCAGAATTGCTATCTTTCATATGGTAAATTCTGGAACATCAATGTTAATATTTATATTCTGTAATTTCCTTTTGTTATCATGACCAACCGATCAGTCTAACTGTTTTGTGCTTTGGTGATCAATAATGAGGTTTTAACCTCCATGCATGACTTCTATGAGACTTCTGTTAACACTGGACTAATAATATACCTATACTATAACTAATACACTTAACAGAAAACGCGAACTTAACTGATTTATAGTTAAAACATTCAAAACGAGGCTCTGTCCGACAACAGCCCCATTCGCACGGATGGCACATCCGCGCGAATGGCGCATCCATCCCAGACAGCCTCCTACAAACTATTCGTATTTTCGTTATCGATATTCTGATGTCGTGTCACCAATCACTTCTAATCAAAATACGCGTACTGTTATTTTACTTATTAATTTCATATTATACTAAGTTTTTAAATTCTGTAAACTTAAATCCTCCAACTCCCACTCACACCTTCGTTTACCTTGTAGAGTAACCTCGGTGTTCCCGTACTAATCCCATCTTAACTTCGGTGTTCCCGTACTACGTTCGTCAACTCCTGACAAAACCATTGAAGAATTAGCAAAACTATGAGTATACACGAAACCCCCCTTTTTCCTTTACACACTTTTGGGTGCAATGTGTTATCATATGAACTTACACTATACACTTAAACTTTTATGCAAAATACACGAACAATCCTTATACATGCATGCATACGTTAGACTGATACTTTAATCTGGGTTTGTACGTTTTGTGTTGAACTTGTCATTAACTTAGTACAAGCCTACCCTTAACATGTATAACGCAATAGGAGTAACACACCGCCTGTGAACGTTGGGTTATGTTAAGATATCGTTTTGCGTTAAACTTTGAGTTGACTTGTTTATGCATATGCCAGTTTATTGATTATCTTGTATAGCTAGCTTGCCATGTGGATTTGTTTAAAACTTATTTACTTATGCTATGTATTGAAAACTTGTATACTCGCCAATGCCTTGTGTGTTGAACTATACTTTTAACATGTTGCAGGATGATGCTGATGATATTAAACTGGGAGTAGCATTGATGCTTTAGATACACACATAGAAATCTTAGGTTCTAAATTGTTGTATCAGTTATGTACCCTGTTTTGTTGTATTTGTTTCGTTGTATTTGAACATTTTGTATTTTGAAATTCTATGTATTGTAACATGACAAGTTTTATACAATGAAATCAGTTTATCTAAATTATTGTCACTTTTAGTGTTATGTTGCAATGAGCAATCTCGTTTTTGTTTCACTCCGATGTTTTCGCCATCGGTTGGGGTGTGACAACTAGTCCTTCAACGACTCGTCCTTTGGTCATAAGAACTCGCACGACCATTGACTCGGCTGCGATCTTGAGCAAACACTCGCTTTCTTGGATCATTAAATGTACTTCCTTGGGTTTGAATCCCTTGCTTGATCCTTTCATTGATTTCTTGAACATTTTTCTTTGAATTTTAAATTTTGGGTTTCTTCATTAAACTTGAATCTTTGAGAAGATTCTGACTTGTCCTTGGCTTATCATCTTCCAGTTCAACTCTTTGTAGATCCCTACCGCAAAATTCTTTATTCCAATCATGCTAATTTGTGTACCAGAATTTGCTGTCTTAAGGTTGATCTTGTATATACGGTTCTCGGTCCTTGTCACCCTTATCATAAGGTTACTTGTATAATCATGAATGATTAGCAAATCACGTTTCATGTGAATGTCGCATCCACCTTCCGTTGCTTAACCAAGACTTATGATATTGCTTTGCAAACTCGGTATATAGTAAACATCGGTTAACAGGCGCTTCTCCCCCGTTTTCCCTTCAAGTAATACTGATCGGTTTCCTCGTATATCAATACAAGATCCATCTCCAAACTTCACCTTTCCAAGTGTCTTTCTCCATTAGCTCGAACTCGAAACGCTTTAGAATCACCCATTCTTCGTTTAGAAAAACTGTCTCTTGATCACATCTCATCATGAATAATGATGGATCAAAATCATTGGATTTAGCTAAGTTAGCTTCATCTTGTTTCTTCATACGATCCGGACATCCTGACGCGAAGTGACCAAATTTATCACAACGGTAACACTGAACCTGTGATCTATCTTTCCTTCCCCTTTGGAGATCATTTGTTCTTCTTTGACCCATCTGCTTTGACCCATGATCATGACTATCTTGGCTTTGACTTCCATCTTGGTCCTCATCATCCGGGTCTTGACGTCTGCCTCGGTAACTTGAATCGCCTCGCCCACGCCCATGCGTATTTTCATAGGATTTGGATTTCGAGGATGACTCACCATTGGCATGTAACAACCCGACCTTTCGGGCCATTATAATAAGAAATGTCAGATCTACCATTTCTTGCTTAATTATTGCGTATTTCTTACTTAAACGCCTTGTACCTTCAAGATCTCGATTATCACTAAGGGTTTTCGCTATATTTTAAACTATGTTTTACAACGCATGCACAACGCTTATTTAAAATGCAATTATCGCATTTGACGTTATTACAACACATATGATTTAACGTATTTTATCGCATATCACATCGCATGTTTATACTAAACGCTATCACATCGCAATCTCATCGCTACTCGAAACGCAAATTTTACTTTTATGCATCTTATATGTTGTGTGTGTTAATTATGTGTTTACTTGTTTAATGTTATGTGGTCATCTCATCGCATCGCTTACTCGCAACTCGCTTAAACGCAACGCAACGCTCAACGCACGAAATGAAGGTCGGAAGACCAACTTGCATAAGCCGTCTGATCGAATGACCACTCGTTCGAATGATCATCCGACCGGATGACCATCCGATCGGATGGCCATCCGATCGACTGGCCATCCGACCCACACTCTCCACCGCCTTATCTCTCTCTCACACTATAAATACCCACCTATCACATCATTGTTCACTGATGTGACAACTCTATCCGACCAACTCGCTCTCAAGCACTTTTCACTCGATTCAAGGCTATTTCCTTAAGTTTTCTTCCTAAATCTTGTACTTCCATCATCACTACACATTTCCCCCTCATCTTCTTCATCAAAATCATACTTTCCACCATGAAACCACCTGATTTAGACTCTTTGAAGGTGACGTCATCTCGGTTTCCGATGGAAACTGTTGTGTGACCTCATCTCATCAAAGTTTGTTCAGATCTAAATGATTTCTACACGATATAACACAAATCTCAACAAGATCCAACGTTTTCCAACTGATTTAAACTTTTTCTTCAGCATTTCTTCACTTTTCACTCAAAACCGATGGAATCTAGACTCATTCAGGCTCTCTACTCATTCTCTAGTTGAGAACCGGTCTGAAAGCGGAATTCCACCGGAGAGACGACCGATTCACGGGTTGAACATGAAACTCCATCAAGAACAATTGAGTCTGATCGAATGGGGTGATTCCCATCCGATCGACTTAGTTGGACTTGTTTGACACGTCGTCATACCGTCTCCGCCAAAACTTAAAACGTTTAACTTAGAAAACTTGTAAAATTTTCAAAACATCAGATCGCCGATCGAATAGCCATCCGATCGGATGACCATCCGATCGAATGACTATTCGACCAGGTGACTTGTCCTTTATAAGTTCAACACTCAAACAATTTGACAAAACTTCAAAGAATATCACTTTCAATCGAATAGCCATCCGATCGAATGGCCATCCGTCCGGATGACCATCCGATCGAATGAGTTGAATTATACTACAACGAAAACTTCAAAAGTTTTGAAACAATTCACAACACTCACACCTCATTCGAATGGTCATCCGTTCGAATGGGTAGTCATCCGATCGACTCACCATTCGACACCCATCTCATTCGACACGCTGTTTTACACGCTGTTCAATGCTTACGCTATCGTTCTATGCTCATGCTAACTCCAACGCGCTCCCTTCAATCCAAGGCTGAGTTTATTTACTAAACACATACTGTGAGTATACTCGAACCCTTTTTCGCTTAACACACTTTTGGGTGTTACATACATTACCTATATCAAATCACATCAACACACAACGCAAACACTTTTATACGCTAACCGCTCTCACATGTTATATGTGTCTCGATGAATGCTTGTATGTTATGTTTAGACAGTGATTGTTGCCTGACACCTTAGCAACGATAGTACTATAGTTTGGACTCAGCACCTGTCGTGGACAGGGGTTGTTAAGGGTTTTACTTCACATGGTCACAGTGGTGATAATGTGTTGCGCATTCTACACTCGCAGTCATGTCGGTTGCATATGTCATTGTCGATAGATTACTTGCTTCACATTTCTACGTGTTACATGCTGGTTAAGCGTAAACGCTTTCGCTACTATATGCTACTTAAACTTGTGTACTCACCTTTACACTCTGTGTATTGACTTTATTTTAACGTATGTGACAGGTGTCTAGGACGCTATGTTTGCTGTGATGAATCGAGTAGGTGGTCTAGAAACGTCATTCAATAAATCTGAGTTGTCGGAACAGTCTATTTGTCTTTGAGAACATTATCTGTAATAACTGTTTTTACTTTATATGTTGATGGTATGGGACGTTAACGATTAATATATTGTCATTAATAGTTGTTATGGATTCTCTTGGACAATCTGTTTCACTCAGTGCCACGCCCCGATGATTCCGCCATCGGTTGGGGTGTGACATGGCAAACATTAGATTACCTTGATTTTCTGCTAAAGACTCGATACCCTTAATCCTGTCTTCGAACGTCTTCAGTCTACCGATTGCTTCCTGAAACGTCATGGCCTTCAAATCTGCGAATTGTTCAATTGAAGCCACAATTGGAACATACTTTGCTGGAACAGAGCCTAATAACTTTCTGGTTAGCTTTCTGTCTTCGTAGGTGGTTCCCAAACTGGCTGCTTTGGTCACCAACTGACTTATTCTACCCGCGAAAGAATCAATCGTCTCTGTTTCTTTCATCTTCAAGGATTCGAAATCATTTTCTAGTTTCTCAATCTTTGCCTCTCGATCCCGTTCAACCCCAACATACTATGTCTTCAACGCTTCCCAGATTTCATTTGCAGTCTGAAACCGTGCTACTTGAAGCACGAGCTCTTCGGGTATTGCCTGAAGTAGAGACGCAACCACCATGTCATTCTTTTTGGCTTCTACCTCTTCTTCACCTGGTTCTAAAGCCTTTTGTATTCCATAAACCTTGAATATTGCTTTGATACGAATCGCCCAAATATTGTAACTAGTTTTTGTTAATATTGGGCATTGTAAAGTTGTGGTACTTTAATCCTTAACCACAACTGGTGGTGGTCTGTTCCCATCTGCCATCTTACCTCGTCTCTTGTAAGTTAACGGTGTAGAACCCCCTTGCTCCAATCCGTTGGAACAAATACAAACAAATCAGTCCCGAACAACTTTTCAAAACCGAACCCGCTTGCTTGCAAAAACCTGGTCATGAATACCTCTCTAAAACCCGGATAAAAAATCTTGAATTAAACTCACTTGTTCAACTCAAATCAACAGTGAACCTAAACTTGTTCAACTGAAAATAACACAACTTTGTATTCTCTTTATTGAGTTTCGATACAACCCAAATAAAATCACAAACTTGTATTTTGTTTATTCTTGTTCTTAGGTCACCAGCAACAAAATAAAATTAAACACCTTTTTTTTCTTCTTGAATATCTTGTCAAATCCCAAAAAGAATCAAGCTACTTTTTGACTTATTGGTTATTATTATAAAGAAACTGTTACAAAAGACACTAAACCGTAAAACGATTTTCGCCAGTAACGTGAATTCCGTGACCAACGATACACCAAAAGAAATTAAATTAAACTTGTAACACAAGAACCAATCTGTATTATTCCTTGTTCAATCATGAAAGAACCGGCAACGATAACGCGAATGGCTACGGTGATAACGATTGAACTCGACTTAGTTCAACACAACGTCGTTGACGATGTCGCGATCTTCCGGAAACGACGGCTTCTTCCGACGGCGGCGATGTATTCGGTTAGGGTTCTTGAACTTGGCGGGTTCTTAAACTTGGCTCTGATAACAATTCAAGTCCCAATCGACAATCAAACCGAATTGAAAAGTTGAAGAAAAAAATTTAGATCGAATAACTCTCAATCTTATTAATCAAAAAATAACTCAGAACTGTTAACAGAATCTTAAATCATAACTCGGTTTCTCTCTAGTCTTGTCTCTTTTCTCTTAACTTAATAATGCCTAACCCTAACATGGTTTATATAGGCTAACCCTAACCTGGTAACTAAGACATTATAAAATATAATTATAACATAATTAGGAAGCTTAACCAATTTAACCTACTTGTCAAACTTGGTCCCTCAAGTTCACCGACTTGTGACTTGAACTCCTTTGTCACCCTTTCACATCACCAACTTATGATGAGTCAAGAATTACCGCCAACATAATTGAAATTAACAAGCTTGAATACACACCATGTATTTAGGTGGTGTTTTAACTACTCGAGCTCGGCTCATATTAAACTTGAATTAGCTTGAGCCTAACTCGAGTTCAAGTCTAAGATAAAGTTTATTTAATAAAAGCCATCAAGTCCAAGATTTATATATGAAGTTTCGGTTTCCTCGTGAATTTAACTTATTAGTATATTGATCATTACAAACCATGAAGTCTCCTTACAAAACAATATTTGGGTTTTTAAGTGGATTTTATCTCATTATTTAGCTAGCTTGTGGTTTATCTGAATTACGAATACGCTTACGGGTCTACCGCAACGTGCGCCTCCTCAAGAAATATCAATTTTACTATTAATTGTAGTTTGTTTAGTTTCGGTTTTATGGTACCGCCTTTCCGATTTTTGAAATTTCTTTTTTGTATCGGTCTACATTTTGCGAGTTAACACACACCTCGCGTGCGTAGTTCAACGCTTTTACGTCCATTTTCTGTTTGGTTTAACGATCCCGTCGCAACGCACGGATCCTAAATACTCATTTATTTAATATAACTAAATAATAAATGTTATTTTATATTAACACACACATATATATAATATAGGAAATGGTAAAATGAGAACCATCTTGAGTTGCGAGAACCATAAGAATTAGGCTTTCCAAAAGGTTTTTCCAAAATTTTTTTTCTCAAAAATCTTTAAAAAAATCACTTATTCCAGAAAAAAAAAAAAAAATAAAGAGTAAATTATTTTTTGATTCCCTGTGTTTTACTGGTCTTAACCACTTAAGTACAAAATCCAAAAAATTTAACGCCCCGAGTCCTTAATCGCTCATTTTATAACGTTTTGAGTCCAATTTTGTTCATTTTATAAAGTTTTGAGTCCAATTTTGTTAAAAAAAAAACTTGGACTCAAAAGGTTAAAAGTTGGATTCAAAATGACTCAAAAAGTTATAAAAAAGCGTCTAGGGACTCAGGGCGTTAAACATTTTGATTTTAAACTCAAATGGTTAAAACCACTAAAACACAATGACTCAAAAAGTAATTTACTCAAAAAAAAAAAAATGTCGCATGCAAAAATTTACATTAGGTGTAAAAAAAATTTCATCACGGTAACAAAATTTACATTAGGCGTAAACAAAACTTACATCAGGCGTAAACAAAACTTATATCAGGCGTAACTACCGACTCGACAATTTTTTTTTTGTTTTTTGTTTTACAGATGTGTTTTTCATATTTTCATCTATGTTTGTGCAAAAAATAGGGGCCCAACTCGCGCGGGAAGTAGGAGTTCTCATGGTTCTCACAACTCGTAGTGGTTCTTAATTGAACCGAAGCCTATATAATTATATCTGTATCTTTATATAAATAGAATAGTTAATAGTTAATAAATACTAAATGAGTTGACCCAATATCAAGTTTGATCAACACATCGGAGTTGAGACTTTAGATAAAACAAAAATCTTTTGTCAAGACGAGCTCGAGTTCTCTGAAGATCAATGAGTCGGGTTGGAGCATTGACGAGCACATTTTCAACTAGACTTGTTTACAACCTAAGTTTTTGTAAACTTCAACGCAAACCTTGCATTTATTTGTGTTTTATATTCATGTAACTCATTTATCTAAATATGGTCGCGAGTCTACCGGTTTTTTGGTTACAAGTTAGTTATAACTATCGTAAGCGAGACGCGGTTATCAGGAGATGTAATCCGGTTGAACAAGACATGCCATTTTAAATTGATTAAAAGCTCAACCTATTTTGGTGTCCCAACCCGTTTACCACGTAAACGGGTTATATGTATCAAGAACATTAGCTTACTAAAAAAGGGTTTGTAACCCGAACCTGTGTTTCAACCCGAACCGAAACCAGTTCCAAATCGATTGACACACAAACTGGTTCCATCCCGATTTAACACGCAAGTTTGGGACAAGTTTGTAATCCTCTCCTTTGAAATAGGTTTGAACCCGAAACGAACCGATAAAATACCAATCAACACTAATGAGAAACCGTTTTGAACCCGAACCTAAACCTGTCAAAGCTGGTCAACAAACCGACACAACCTGGACCGGTTTCAACTTTTTGTTGACCAAGCCATACCCAATTTGTGCGTACCCAATTGTTCATTTCCATCTTAGATCTAGTTTTTTATCGACCAAACCAGTTTAGAGTTTGAACTCAATCTTTTTCTATCTTCGTGTATGCATCTTTGACTTCCGATTTGACTCGTTGCAGTTGGTGAACAAGCCGAGATCAAGTTTAAGTTTCCACCCCATCAAAAGTTTTCGAGCCGAGCCAAGCTAGCTCGTGAATAACCTCAACATGTTGCACCGAATAAAGAAAGTACCAAGATTGGCAAGTGGAAAAATAAGTGGTTAAAAGTGTAATTTACTAATTTATATGTAAAAAAAAAAAGAAAAAAGAAGAAGATCTGTGACCATCTTCCGACATATGAGAGAGACAGAGTAACAGGTTCTTTCAAGTTCTAAGTGAAAAGATTCAGTTGAGTAAAACACAAACCCTAGATCCAAGGTACCCATTAGTTTGATCCAACTTCCAATTCATTACAATTTTCAAAACCCCTTTTAGTTTTACAATTTACATTGTATAAGAAGCATAAAGTCTGCATCTTGTGTGTGTTTGGTGTGTGTATTCTTCTTCTTAACTTATTATCTTCATAGGTTGTTTTGCTAACATGAACACTTAAGGTACAATTCTTATTCTTTTATTTTGTCGGTGACAATTAATTGCCAGAAATCGTAAATCTTTAGTCTATGTTTGACACTTACTAGTTGAAGTTATTCAAGATTCATGTAACATATGGTTTAGAATGTGATTTATGCAATGAAGAAGTGGACTGGAGGTGTATTAATCATAGGGCTTACTTGTGTTTTGCTTTTTAGCTATAGCTTTATACAAAAACAACCACAAAAGCAATCTGCATATCAATTCTTTCATCCCGATGACGACAAAATCGCAAATTTTAGTAAACCCGTAGGAGAAAAGTTAGAAACTTTAACTATTAAACCGCACCTAGTTGATGTCGATGGACTCGATTACCTGTTTAACTCGACTCACACACTTAAACAAGAGGAATTAAAGCCATTGTTGGCGTGGGGGCAAATGCGTCTTTTACTGTCGAGATCCGATTCTCTGCCCGAAACAGCTCAAGGAATTAAGGAGGCTGCTGCGGCATGGAAAGAGCTAAAATCTGAAATTGATGAAGCGCGAGTGTCTAAATTCGATCATAGTACAATGGATAAGAATTGTAGTTTTTCGGTTAGTGCAGTGAATGGTAGTAGTTTGGTTGCGAGCAATGATACGGTTATTCTTGCGATACCTTGCGGGCTTATTGTGGATTCTTCGGTTACACTTATTGCTATCCCTGATGGGAATCAAGATGGGTTTCAAATAGAGTTTGTGGGGTCACAAGGAAAAGATGAGACGGACCCACCTGTCGTTTTGCATTACAATGTGGTTTTACCGGGTGATAACTTCACAAAGGAGCCGGTTATTGTTCAAAATACATGGACGTATGAGTCTGGATGGGGCAAAGAGGAAAGATGCCCCAATCACGGGTCTTCGAACAGCGTAAAAGGTATATATACTCCAAAATGTGTAATTCTATGTTCTATCATAAGTAACTGATGCTATATAGCGTTGCTTAAACTTTGCAGTTCTTACTTGTTTACGTTGTGTTATATCTCTTAAACGTCAAACTTTAAAAATAAAAACATTAACAGTTAAGGAAAAACGTTGACGGTTGCCCGAAATGTGATGTTAAATTTCGTCATGTATCACTTTATTCATAACATTAGGATATATACAAATTCCATAATATATCAGTTTTGTTTATTTTTTTTTTCCATTAAGACTTCCCTTTATTAATGGAAAAAGTTCAATACTCGATCTGTTGCCTCCACGTACATTATCTCTTGAAATAATGTAAGTTTTGTACATATTTAATAAATAATTATTTGTAAAATTTGTATAAAATCTGAATAAAAAGTGGAAAGGGCCAAGGCAACTTGTTACTCCTATATAAAAATGACCGGTTTTGACCCATGACCCGCCAATTTTCCCATCTAAACTTATGTTGCTATTTTTGAAAACACCTTTTATTGTTCTTTATTTGTTTTAGTTTCACTTCTTGGATTGTATGCTTGTATTGCAGTTGACGGGCTTGTAAAATGCAACGAGCAACTTACTAGAACCTCTATGGAAGAAAAATCGAACGTTTCAGATCATAATCACATAGGTTCAAACTTTCCATTTTCGGATGGAAGTTTGTTCGCTGCAACAATTTGGGCAGGTGAAGAGGGATTTTATGCAACCATAAATGGAAGGCATGAAACATCTTTCGCGTATAGAGAGGTAAGGTATGATGATTTTTACACTTTTTTTACATTTAAAATATTTTTAGATAATTTTAAACCATCTTACTGTATACAAAAGCATCATCATGAATGCAACACTCTTGTTTTTAGACCTTAATATAATATAAGATAATGTTTTATGCAAAGCAGTTAATGCAGTAAAAAAATCGGATATCGGTCAAGGACTGATATTTGAGATATAGGTTATCGCGGTGGGATATCGGTAATTTTAATATCATGTAGAATTTATATATATAGCAATTTAGCACAACAATTCAGTATATTTCCTACCATTAACAAATTAACCTTTTGCAACTTGCAAAACACTAACAATTGTAGCAAGTAGGAACTCATTAAGACTTAAAACATTAACAATTGTAGCAAGTAGGAACTGATTAAGACTCAAAACACTAACATTTAACACTAATAATTAACAATTAAGACTTAAAACACTAATAGCAGCAATAAGAAGAAAGACGAATGGTAGAACTAAGAAGAAAGGTACTGATATCGGGAAAATCGGTGATATATCGGTCAAATATTGGTCATTATCGCCGATAATATCGGGACCATATTCTGACCTATATTTGACACCGATATTTTACATGGGGACCAATAACCGATATATCAGTGATATATCACCGATTTAACTGCATAGGTTTTATGTTATGTTTTTTGACATTAGTTCGGTTTTTTTTTTTGCCGTTAATTCGGTTATGTGGCTCACCTAGTCATGTGGTGCAGAAACTTGAACCATGGTTGGTGAGCGGGGTGAGAGTGAAAGGCGGCTTGCGTATCATATCCGCATTGGCTACAGGCTTGCCGGTGTCGGAAGAGGTTGACATGGTTATGAATGTTGAAGCCCTCAAAGCTCCATTGATACCTAAACAAAGCAAGAGGCTCCTACTACTCATCGGGGTTTTCTCTTCTGGAAATAATTTTAAGCGCCGTATGGCTTTGAGGAGATCTTGGATGCAATATGATGCCGTTCGTTCCGGGGTGGTTGCTGTCCGTTTTTTTATTGGTCTTGTAAGTAACACATCGTAATCTTTATAACCTATAAACTTTTGTGAAACTTGTTTTTTTTTTTTTTTTTTTTTGAGTAAAATGCCATTTTCGTCTTTGAGGTTTGGCCAGTTTTGCCCCTTTCGTCCAAAGGTTTGTTTTTCTGCATTTTGATCCAAAAGGTTTGAAATCTTGCCATTTCATCCGGCTTGTTAACTCCATCCATTGTTCTCCGTTAAGTTAGGGGTATTTCCGTCTTTTTGTTAGCTTAAAGGACAATTTGGTATTTTTTACACATCTCCAGCAAGTTTACATAAAGTGAAAAAGATCGAATTGCCTTTAAGTTAACAAAAAGACGGAAATACCCCTGACTCAACGAAGAAAAATGGATGGAGTTAATGAGCCGGATGAAAATAGCAATATTTTAAACCTTTTGGATCCAGATGCGGAGAAACAAACATTTGGACAAAAGTCGCATAACTGGCCAAGCCTCAAGGACGAAAATGGCTATTTACCCTTTTTTTGTATTTAGCATATTTGTCATATTTAGGTATAAATTATTTTCATTGGGTCATTCTTTGATTTGTTTATTTTCAAATTGCAGCACAAGAACAAGCAAGTTAACTATGAGTTGTGGAAAGAAGCCCAAGCTTATGAAGATGTTCAGTTGATGCCTTTTGTAGATTACTATAGTCTACTAACTTTGAAGACCATTGCAATATGCATTATGGGGGTATGTATTATGTAACTCTCTATACGAAAAGTAGCCATAACATATGAAAAAAAAACTTGATTTATTATTTTGTTATTTGCAGACGAAGATCTTGCCTGCAAAATACATAATGAAAACCGACGATGATGCTTTTGTGAGAGTAGATGAAATCCTTGCTAGCCTCAAGACCAAGAATCCCGACGGGCTCTTGTACGGTCAAGTATCCCTTGACTCTAAACCACAACGGGACAAAGACAACAAATGGTATATTAGTACAGAGGTATTTCTCTACTTCACATGCTCGCCCTTAAAGATGCATGAATGTCGTTATGTTTATTTTTCGCTTCTTTGGGCAGGAATGGCCAGAAGATTCATACCCACCATGGGCACACGGTCCAGGTTACGTGATTTCCCGAGATATCGCGAAGTTTATTGTCCAAGGTCATCAAGAAAGAAATTTGAAGGTAAGATGTTTCGGTTTCTTCGGCTTTGGCCAGATGACTCATTACACCTTAAATTGGTCAAATAAGATCATATAATTTTTTTGTGCAAAAGGTTAATGCCACCTCATCAAGTTTTTGACCAATTTAAGGTGTAACCTAAATATAACAAAATTTGGTTACGGGACTTTTTTCGTGTTTTTTGACATATTTTATGGACTTTATTATGTCAAAATATTATGTTGAGAGACTTTTTTTTTAAGAAAATATAGGTTTTTTATAAATTTATTTATTTATTTATTTTTTAATGATATTAACCCTTATAAATATATGTATGCATGTGTTCAGCTTTTCAAACTAGAAGATGTTGCTGTGGGGATTTGGATCCAACAGTTCAAGAAACAGATTCGTGAAGTTCAATACGTAAACGATGAGAGGTTTCACAACTCCGGGTGTGAGCCAAATTACATACTTGCCCATTACCAGAATCCGAGAATGGTTTTGTGTTTGTGGGAAAAGTTGCAGAAAGAACATAAGCCTGATTGCTGTGATTGAGATTTTTGTTACTTCTTTCACACATTCATCAATATTTAGTGTTTTTTTATTGCATTCTATGTTATGCAACATGTTATGAGTTGGGTGTGTTTTTATACGCTCGTTTAAGGTTTGACCCGGTCGATTGATTCAAGACGGATGGGTTTAACAACTCCAACCATACATCGGTTATCAATTAAGTAATGTGACAAATATACAGGAATCAATGTTTGGAAAGCTCCTGGATTAACTGAAAAGATTTCCGATCATAACTATGTAATACATAAAAAAATTATAGTGCCTGGAAAATTGCACTCGTCGGGTGGGTTGGGGTGGCCGGTCAGAATGGGTTCGGGTCAAAACTGGTTATGAGCAAAATGAGTTCAGGTCAAAACTGAACAATTTAAAAAACGATTGTTGGTTCGGGTCAAACGGGTCTTGCCAAAATAGAGCGTGGTTGAATTGAGTCGTTTTGGAAAAAAGTACCAAAAGAAATTCACAAGTATTTTTTTAATGGCGGCTGACGACGGGCCAATGGGAAGCCCCATTTTACTCGCTTTGGGCTGATTTCATAAAGGGCCCAACAAGGTATAAGCCCAAATGGCAAGTTGCCTTGCCCATTAAGGATCCCTTCGTTGAAAATGAGCGGGAAACCATAATCAGAAGTGGCAGGCCTCATTTAATGTTTGATAAGCAGAGGATCTTGGCTGGCAATCGTACTTCTCCGGCTAGGGCATTAAATAAGGTTGCTATCATACCGTTAGGGGTCAGACACGTGTCTGAACCCCTCGAAAGCTTGCAGAATCCGTTGGATCACTTTGATAAAATATCTCACATAAGGAATAAGGGCCAGGGGTTATATAAGAGCTAAAGAGGATGGTCATAAGGCAGATCGGAGGTATCACATTTAATATTCTCTCATTTACTCTTCTCTCATTAATTCCGACCAACATTCCTATACATTCAATACACACACACGTATTTACTAGATTCACACCAAAGAGGAAATATTCTGGTGATCATACTCATCGGAAGAAGCTCCTCTCACTCTCCGGCAAGTTTACTTATTCTCACGCCGGAGCTTGGTCACGGATCCCCCTCCCGGGGCCCTCCGTGACGAGGCTAACGGTTTATTCTTTTGTAGCTTCAAGGAAAGGGACATCTTGACGTCAGCGAAGATCCATTTAACGTCAGCCGGGATTTGGGTATTCGACATTGGCGCCATCCGTGGGACATCAGCCTGACCGGTGTCTCCACACTGAACTTCGACGTTAAAGATAACCCGTTTCAGAAACGACAGACATGGATGCTACACCCGGTTCACACGTCACCCAGACGGTACAAAATGACCATGACAAGGTCACAGTAGAAGACATAACTCATGAGGACGAGAACGAGAACCAGGTGGAAACCCTGGAAGGAGAAAGGGCCATCACTCCAGACTTCGTCGCCATGCATAAGGACAAGTTAAAACAGTGTCTCGCAGATTTAGAGAGACAAGAAAAGCTTAACAGTCTTAGGGCGAAACTGTCTTTCGATACACCTTCCAACCAGGACGAGGTAAACCCCAAGAGCAAGAGCAGTGGTAACGACCCACTAGAAACATTCATGACGGCCCTTAGACAGATGTCCTCGGAAGAAAGAGAAGACCTCATCACGGGAAAGAGACCAAAGGGAAAAGGAAAAGAGAAAGAAAACCCAAGCGGTGACGGTCTAGACCTACCCTACCTTCCTCGGGACCTGGCTGAAGTCTCAAAGTTCACCCGGAGGATAGCAGAAGCACCAATGCCCCCTAAGACGAAGCTACCCCCAAACTTTGACCGATATGATGGGACAAGAGACCCTGAAGATCATCTCCACGCCTTCAGAGGTGCGGGACAACTAGGGCGATGGCCCATGCCAGTATGGTGCCATATGTTTGTGCAGACTCTGACGGAGGGAGCCCGGCTCTGGTTTGACAGCCTCCCTCCTGGGGGGATAGTCAGTTACGAAGAACTAAGTGAAAAGTTCCTTAGGAACTTTGGTCAGCAAAGAAAGGTGGTCAAGAACCCAAACGAGATCTTACACATAAGGCAACGGGATAACGAACGGATAGACCAATACATGGAAAGGTTTGTCAAGGAAAGCATGAATATCAAGGACGTCCCGGAGGTCATGAAAATCAGCAGTTTCATAAACGGACTGAAGCATGCACAGCTATGCGAGAAACTGGGGGAAGAGTTTCCTCATTCGTTTGACAATCTCATGGACAGAGTTAGAGCCTTCGTCAGAGGCAAAGACACAGTCAGCAAAGCCAAGGAAACGGACACCCCACCCCGGAGGGTCACCCCGATTGCAAAACCTCCTGATAAAGGTACACCCTATTCCCGAAAGCCTGCTTTTGATAGAATGTTACATGATAGAACGAGACCCTCGTATTCCCCATACAGACCTCGGGGGAGGGGCCCATCCCCCCACTCCGAGAGCTTCACCCCTCTCACCAAGACCCCAAGTGAAATATTGACCACTGAGAGGGTGAGGAACTCCTTCCCAAGGCCACCACCTATAAAGCCTGGGCCGAAGGCACAACCTGGTGAATATTGTGACTTTCACAAAGGGTTTGGCCATAGAACAGATGATTGCTTGTACCTGAAAAGGGAAATAGAGGCCGCGGTTAAAACGGGAAAACTGGCCCATTTGGTTAAGGAAATTAAGGAAGGAGGGGGGGATCGCAAAGGGAAAGATGCAAGGGAGCCTGGGAGGGCAGACGTAGACATGATTAGAAGGAGGAATGAGTTTGATACCACCAGGAGTGTAAAGGCCAGGATCCTGGGCTCCCCGGACTGCATGAAGGCTCCCATCCTAATGCCATACTTGGAGGAAAATGAGGTACAGCGACTCCCGCTGAACATCTCAGCCATAATAGCTGGCCACAAGGTGGCCAGAATACACGTAGATGGGGGATCCGGGGTAGAAGTTATATATGAACACTGTTTCCTCAGGTTTGACAGGGATGTAAGAGATAGGCTTGAGGAGGATTCCATCTCTCTAGTAGGGTTTAATAACAGCGTATCGCACCCCTTGGGAAAAATCAGACTCCCATTCACAGTTGGGGTAGGGGATCGGGTTCGAACAATAAACCTGACCTTCACAGTGGTCCGAGCACCCTCAAAGTACAACGCAATCTTAGGAAGACCTGGAATCGGGGATTTACAAGCACAGGCATCCACCCCCCATGGAGCCTTAGTATTTCAGACACCGAAGGGCTTGGCTTGGGTAAAATCTGCATACGAAGTAATTTCTTCCGTATCCGAAGGGGAAGCGTCCGAGAAGCCCCGGAAAGAGGGAGTCGAGGAATGGGTCCTTTGCGATAGGTTCCCAGAACAAACGGTCAAAGTGGGAAGTCACTTAAGTGACAAATGCAAGAGTGCTCTCAAGGAACTACTACTCCTCAACATAGATGTATTTGCATTCCAACACGGAGACATGACAGGAATCCCCAGGAGCCTAACCGAACATCGACTCAACACATATACATGGGCAAAGCCAGTAAAACAGAAAAAAGCGAAGCATGGGGCCCAACAAAAGAAGAGCTGCTTGTGAGGAAACCAGAAAACTGCTCAGGGCAGGAATAGTCAGGGAGGTAAAATACCCATCCTGGCTCGCTAACCCAGTCATGGTTCAAAAGAAAGACGGGGGATGGAGGATGTGCATAGACTTCCAATATCTGAACAAAGCATGTCCTAAGGACTGTTACCCCCTCCCAGAAATAGACGTCCAGGTAGACTCTTTATCTCAGTACCCCCTGAAATGCTTCTTGGATGCCTACAAAGGATACTATTAGATCTAGATGTCAATAGAGGATGAAGAAAAAACCGCCTTCATCATAGACGAAGGAACATTTTGCTATACCAAAATGCCCTTCGGCCTTAAAAATGTTGGGGCCACGTATCAAAGATTCATGAACACACTCTTCAGGGAGCAACGAGGAAAGAACTTGGAAGTATATGTTGATGACATCGTTATCAAAAGCCTGACAGAGATGGCCATGATAGATGACATAGCTGAGACTCTCCGCACTATGCAAGACGTGAATATGAAGCTAAACCCCGGAAAGTGCTGTTTTGGGGTGGAAGAAGGAAAATTCTTGGGAGTGGTAGTCACTAAAGGCGGAATCAAAGCTAACCCGGAGAAAACTCAAGCTGTGGCTGAAATGCGGTCTCCCAGATCCCTGAAAGACATCCAGCAGTTGAACGGGAGGCTAATCGCACTAAACCGTTTTTTGTCAAAAGTAGCTGACAGGACCCTCCCCTTCATGAAAGTGCTGAAGGACTGTCTCCAAACAGACAGGTTTAAATGGACCTTCGAGGCGGAGGCTGCCTTTCAAGAAATGAAAGCCTATATCTGCAAGCTCCCAACGTTGGCCACCCCAGTACCCGGAGAGCAGCTCCTCTTATATCTGTCCGCCTCAAAAACAACCATAAGTGCGGTCATGATGGTGGAACGGGAAAAAAAGCAAATACCGATATACTTCATCAGTAGAACACTTAAAGGCCCTGAAGAACGCTACATGCCTCTGGAGAAATTAGCATTGGCCCTTGTTTTTGCGTCCCGGAGGCTTAGGAGGTATTTCCAAGGACACAAGATCACACTAATGACAGATCAGCCCCTCCAAAAGGTGCTCACTAGGCCAAGGAGAGTATGAGGCCAAAGACAACATCATGGCTCAATACGTGGCAAAGGTCAAAGAGACGGCCGAGGCATTCAGAACTTTCAAGCTGGAATACATCCCCCGTGGGAGAAACAGAAAATCTGATGCCCTCAGTAAGCTAGCCTCAGTAGCATTTGACCACTTAGCCCGAGAAGTCAAAGTGGAAGTTCTAACCTCCCCTTCCCTCAGCACAAAGGAGGTAGCTACGGTTGAGAATGTACAAGAAACTTGGATGACGCCAATCATAAAGTTCCTCCAAGACGGGACACTACCCGAGGGAGACTGGGCGGCTAGGAAGGTAAGGGTAAAGGCCTTGTAATATGAGATGGTTGATGGAGAACTATACCGGAGGTCATACCTGGGCCCATCCTTGAAGTGTGTTGACATGGAAGAAGCCGAGTATGTGATTAGGGAAATGCATGAGGGAATTTGTTGAATGGATTCGGGACCAAGGGCGATAGTAGCAAAGGCAATGAACGCGGGATTCTATTGGCCTCGAATGTACGAAACAACATCCGAAGAGGTCAAGAAATGTGATAACTGCCAGGTACACGCACCTATGACTCATCGACACAAGCACCCGATGATACCGGTCTCAACATCTTGGCCCTTCCGGAAATGGGCCATCGACATAATCGGACCATTTCCGGAGGGTCCAGGAGGAGTCAAGTATGTGGTTGTCGCTATTGATTATTTCACCAAGTGGATCGAAGCAAAGCCCCTGGCTAAAATAACCGGGGAACAGATGAGGCGATTCGTACTAGACAACATCATCTGCAGGTACGGGGTCCCAAAAGAGCTGGTAAGTGATAACGGTGTCCAATTTGCTGGGAGACCCTTTAAGCCGTGGTGCGAACAGATGAACATACAGCAGGTGTTTACCTCCATCACTCATGCCCAAAGAAATGGATTGGTAGAAAGAGCCAACTAAAGCATTATCAAAGGGATGAAGGGAAAAAAAAGATGGCTGGAGGAACTACCGTTTGTATTGTGGGCATACAGGACCACCCCGAAGAACTGCAATGGGGAAACTCCTTTTAGCCTGACTTATGGGACTGAGGCAGTCATCCCAGCTGAGATAGGATCCCCGACTGCAAGGATGAAGCTCAGGGAGGCAGAGAACGAACAAGACCTCCGGATGAACCTGAACTTACTGGAAGAAAGGAGAGAAGTAGCAGCGGTTAAGGAGGCTAAGTATAAGAAACAGCTGGAAAGCTATTACAACACTAAGATGAAGAGGCTCAACCTAGTCCCGGGAGATTTGGTCCTGAGAGCAAATGAAGCCAGTCTGCAAGAAAGCACCGGAAAGTTAGGACCAAATTGGGAAGGGCCCTATCGTGTCATATGGGCAAATGGCAAAGGAAGCTGCAAATTGGAAACTCTCCAGGGCAAGGAGGTCCCTAGAACATGGAACCTCATGCAACTTAGGAAGTATTACATATGAGGGGTTTATCCCCAGGAAAAACGGCCAAGAGCCACTTTTGTAATATTCAAACTATTAATCTGGGGCTCCCCCAAGAACAGATCTTTTGTAACAACTTATGCTGGGAAGTTTAACCCCCAAGAAGTGAATGACAAATGGACAACTAATCTGTCCTCTTTTGGTAAAATAACAGGTGTTATAGCCAGGCAGACGTGCCCAGGAATACTATAAACCTAACCAATAAATAAACACACGTGTATAAGGTATATCAAACATACCAAAAGCCCGGCTGTGGGGCAAAATAGGGTCTAGCTAACCCAAAAAGAGCGGACAAAACAAACCAAGAACATAATTTCACATTATAAACCTGTCCAGTGATTGGCCTCGAACAGACAATCTCGGTTTTCCAAACAAACCATAAATACAATACACTTCTGTAAGCAAACTACGAAAAGAAGTCTTTCTTTATTTATTTGCAAAATAAATGTACAAAGAAAAGCCCTAACAACTCTAGAAAAAGCAAAAAAAAAAAAAAAAAAAAAAAAAACCATACAAAACAACAAACACAACAAGCTTAGACCAAAGCACATCTTCTGGCAAAACACCCAAGGGTCTTCAGGGAAACGCCAACTTGACTCCTGGCAAAAAGCCCCTGCAACATGAAAAGCCACAACAAGAAACAAGCAAAGGCAAGAAAACAACAAACAGACATAAAGATGCATGATTTGATACCAAGGAAGCCCCCAACACGAAGGACCTCCTTCCAAACAACCACAAAAGTTTAAAGTATCCTAGGGCGGGTAAGTTATCCAGGTTACAACCATATCGAAAGACGTTAATGTCTAGAAATCACTGGGGATCACCCCCAGACAAAGACGGTGGAGACGAAGGACCAGCGGAGGAAAACAGGGCTTTCAACTCGTCAATTGATATCATGGGATGCTCCAGGATCTTCTGAAGAACAGCAGGGATTTTACTCCCAAACTCCTCATCCAGCTTGGATAATCTCTTCTTTGCTTTGGAGTTGTAAAGCGGAGTTTCTTTTCTGCCCAGGCCCTGAGCAGAATAGGCATAACCATCCTTCAATCCGGTCTGGTAGCCAACATCCCGATACGCCCTGTACACCTCCTCCAGGCCACTCTTGAAATCTTCTGACTGAGAGACTGCAGTAAGGAAAGCTGCAAAACCCTCGGTGATCAACCAATGTTTCTCCCTCGCTAACCGCTGATTATCGTCAGAAGTTATCCCATAATCCGCATACATGGTGTTCAATTGCTCCTGGGAAACGGAGCCAACTTCCTTCAAATACTTCAACTCAGCGGCCAATTCTTCCTTCTCTCTCACCAGCACCGCCATCTCTTGTTCCCAAGCTCGCTCTTTCCTCTCTAACATGGCTCCAGCCCCCTGGACAGGAAACATCACAAAAAGTCCAAAAAATAGCTGAAAAAAAGGGGGGGGGGGGAAGGCTATGTACCTTCTCCTCCTGCAACTTTCTCTCAGCTTCGACCACTTGACACCTAAGTCCGGCAGTAACAGACTGGGAGGTTTTAAGCTCACCCTTGAGACCCTCATTTTCCCTCCTCAGATCATCGATCCTCTGCAGCATACCAGCGCCCCTGAAAAAACTCTCACAAAGAGACATGCTATATTGATCCTAGAAAAGATCATCCCTCAAAGCAGAATTTACGAATTTATGGGAGGGAGGGACAACATGACTCAGGAAGTCCCTAGCAGCCTCAGGAGTCCCTATCACCGAGGAGTGGGTCACTTTCCATTTAGGAACATAGGTGAAGGGGATAGCATCAGCAAATAGAGGAGCCAAAGGGGACCGATGGGCAAGACCCTCAGGTTCAGAAGGCTTACTGGTCCCCGTAGCATGAAGAGGAGAGAGTTCAAAGGCTGAGGTAAAGTGGGCCAGACCTACTTCCGGGGTTTTGTCCCGTACACGGGAAGAGGAGGGACCAGTGGGGATCTCTATAGGATCACGAGAACTCCCCTGCACCAAGAGAAACATCAGAAATAAAACAGAAATGAAACAGAGTAGACAAGAAAAAAGAAGGACTCACCAACAAAGGTGCACTCACAAGACTTGAAGACCTCAGGTATTTGGACAAAGAACCCTTGACCCCAACGGGGGGAAGTTCGGAAGCAGCCTTCGAAGGAGGGGGAGTTTCTGCCCGCTGGCACTCCGGAGCCTTTGCCGGATATCACGGGGAACGGGGGCTGGCTGAGGACTTGTAGCTTTCCTTTTACGGACTAAACGTACTTCCAAATCTTCATTATCACTCTGATCAACAGGGGCAGGATCAGGGGAACTCTCTTCCCCATCAGAGGAAGTGTCCTCACCCCCCTCTGCAGCGACGAAGCCCCCTGCCTGGGCAGACACCCCGGTAACTTGCACTACCCCACTCCGGTTCAGGCCAGGAACAACTTCACCATCAACCACAAACTTCACGTCCTTAGAGTCTCCCTGGAGCAACCTCCACAAAGTCAACTCTACGAAACAAAGGCACTAAAGATGACTACACAGATACCAAGAAGCAAAAATAAACAAACGCAGATCCGGGGTAAAGGGATACCTTTTTTACCAAAGAAAGCCTTGGGTAGAACAGGGTAGGAAGGACTCAACCCTCCCATGGCCAAGATACCCTCAGAAAAGGTGAAAGCCCTGGTAGGGTTCTAACACATGCGTTTCCATTGAACGGTCTCATTAGCCGATAGGGTAGGAACGGCATCCTCAATGGGGGCATCAACATCCCTAGGCAAAGGGGATTCTGGCATCATGGCAGCGGAGACAAAAATAATCCTGCTTTTCCAATCCTTCAGGTAAGTGGAAGTCGGCATAAAGGTGTAACAGGGTTGTGACACGTTGTTCTGTCTCTTAGCAAATGTAAACCAATCTCCGTCGGAAATAGTTTGTAGAACATACAAAATAAGGGAATGGAAGGTTCACCGGAAATAGCCGCACAGGACAACTCGAAATCCACCACTCTCATCAACCCTAAGGGGTGCAACTGAGAAAAGTGAACCCCAAAATGACGAAGCAGAGCAACCTTGAAAGCGGAAAGAGGATATCGGACTCCGCAAGAGGAGAAAGCCAAGATATAGAGAGGGATCCTATCCGGCGTGAATACTGCCGGTTCGTTAGGACCTGGCAAGGTGGGGGAAAACTGTTCAGGGATGTTATATGTCTTGACAAAAGACTTTAAGTCCTTCGCCGTCAAGACAGATTTGATCACAGACCGGCCGGAGCGACTCATCGGAAAAAGATGAGGAAGGTAAGAAACGGAAGACGAAAACGAAAGTGAAATGAGGGTTCGAGAAGAATAAGGGGGAGTTTAAAAAAGAAGAAAACTGACAGGGCGAGTAACCGTCAAATCAGTCGTCCTTTCGAAATTCAAAAAAGGGGGCACGTGCATTTAAGGGGTTAAACCCCCGCCACTAGTCTACAGAAGAAATGTTGGGCCTAGCAAGAAAGGGTGATGATTAATGACTGGCCAAGGATGGGCCCGCACTCATAGTTTAAGAAAACTAAACTCCCTCCCGTACAGTTATGATTCAGCCCCGGATCATGAGCCTCGGGTCTCAGAACCAGGGACTAAAGATGACTTGACGACGGGCCAATGGGAAGCCCCATTTTACTCGCTTTGGGCTGATTTCATAAAGGGCCCAACAAGGTATAAGCCCAAATGGCAAGTTGCCTTGCCCATTAAGGATCCCTTCGTTGAAAATGAGCAGGAAACCATAATCAGAAGTGGCAGGCCTCATTTAATGTTTGATAAGCAGAGGATCTTGGCTGGCAATCGTACTTCTCCGGCCAGGGCATTAAATAAGGTTGCTATCATACCGTTAGGGGTCAGACACGTGTCTGAACCCCTCGAAAGCTTGCAGAATCCGTTGGATCACTTTGATAAAATATCTCACATGAGGAATAAGGGCCAGGGGTTATATAAGAGCTAAAGAGGATGGTCATAAGGCAGATCGGAGGTATCACATTTAATATTCTCTAATTTACTCTTCTCTCATTAATTCCGACCAACATTCCTATATATTCAATACACACACACATATTTACTAGATTCACACCAAAGAGGAAATATTCCGGTGATCATACTCATCGGAAGAAGCTCCTCTCACTCTCCGGCAAGTTTACTTATTCTCACGCCGGAGCTTGGTCACGGATCCCCCTCCCGGGGCCCTCCGTGACGAGGCTAACGGTTTATTCTTTTGTAGCTTCAAGGAACGGGACATCTTGACGTCAGCGAAGATCCATTTAACGTAAGCCGGGATTTGGGCATTCGACAGCGGCTATTGGTGCTTTAGGGGTGAAAAACGGTAAAAAACAACACCCAACGGCCTGAAGACCATTTTCTAACAGTCAGATTCTGCCAAATGGTCCAAATTGGTTTTTTGGGATCTGTTTGGAAACCGGTTTCTGGCCAAACCGGTTCGGGCCGATTGTTGTGGTGAGGGTGTGGAAGCGGTGGTTTGGATTTCGAACTGAACTGGTGTATATATTTTCGGTTCCAAACTGGTTTTGATTCGGGTCGGGTTGGACGAACCGGTTCGGTTAACCAGTTTGGTGTTCATATGACCAGTGGCGGACTCATGAATTATTTTCAAGATGTGCGAACCAGGAACCAATTCGAATTTTGATCTTGACATGTCGGTGGTTTTTAACCGTAGGCATTTTGCCAGGAAGTTGGTGGGCTCATCATGAATTAGGTCGGGGTGGCTGGTGGTTTCGGGATCCCGTGGAAAATGCTTATTTTATGCCTCGGGTATTAGCTACAGCTCGTATTCATTCAGTATTCTACCCCTTCATTCTTGGACCTCGTTTCTGAATATTGTGACTCTTCCATGCTGTGTCTCAGGAACCTTTTCAATACGGTCCGGATTGCTAGCTCCCGTGCATAATTTTGCTACAGATGATACACGAGGAATCTTTTTATGGTGGTTCTTCCCTCTAATGACTGGCATATCTATGATGAAGGTTTAACCAAATTTTCAAGAGGTGTGATTGGGATTTTGCCCTATAAAATACACTAATTTTTTTTTCAAAGAGTACGCCCGTCCACCCAACCCTCTATCTAGGTCCGCCGTGTTCATCTCTATCTTACATATATTCTTTTATTGTTTGGGCTTCTCTCATATCTGGGCCATTGGACACTTATGAGTTATTAGTAAATCTCATATGGGCTCAATGATCAAACAGACGTTTCTCAAACCTGAAGTCTCGATTCGTCACTTTCATCGGTTGATCTGAGAACCCTATAGCTACAAATCAGTCTCTACGATCTGGTAAAATTCGCACCAAATACCATTAACAATATCATATATCTATTCCAACTTAGGCTTCACGGTTATTAATTTCAAAAGGAAATTTGTTTTTGTTCTCATCAACATCAAATTTGTTTTAATTTTTGGTCATAGGTAACTGAACATATATGAGCAGTTTAAAAGGGTGCAGTCAGCAACTTTAATAAAAGAAATGTTGACACCAGTCACACAATTCTAGAATAATCAGTTTCATGAGTCTCCTAAAAAGATTTTATAGATGTTTTAAAAAAAGTTTCTCTATCATTGTATTCAAGACCATTATTTGACTAGTTTATGATTATTCTCTTACAATGTTGTATGGTGTGTTTTGTTGTAACTAACTTACTAAAGGCAGGCTGTAAAAATGGCCAATAGACAATCGGGTGATCAACCACATTCACATGATACTCGAACACATTCTCCTCAACCGCCCACTAAGGATGATATGATCGGATATGTTATGGCGCTGGAGGCTGCTTTACTCCCATGTCTTCCTGCACAAGAGCTTCAAGCCATCGATCGATCTCCCCACCCTTCACATCAGGGTAAGTAACCTCTTGTCTTTCGTTTAAGGCTGCTGATGTTTTAGATTCTTTTTTGCATAACTAAAGAATCAACAATGCTGACACAGTGACGCATTCATGTGGTTTCTTCGCAAGTTTATATGAACTCTTTTTTTTCTCAGTTGATGTGGAGAGGCATGCTAGAGATTTCATGGAGGCTGCTAAAAAACTCCCAACTTTATTTTATCGGTTTGCAGCGTGAGGATCAGCCAACCAAAGAAAAAATCTCGCGAAAGGTAATCAACACCTGTTTAAATCAGCTGACCCACACCCCAAGGAAGTCGCTATTCTATGATGTTAGTCCGGGTCTGTAATTCTGAAAAAAAAATTGCAGGATATTGCGATGATGGAGGAAGAACTGAGGACAAAGACTGATCTTATAAAGAAACAGGAAAGAGTGATTCAGGGATGGAGAGAAGAGTTTAAAGACCAATTAGAGAAACATAATGCTGAGTTGGAGAGGGTTTGAATGTATGATCACAATACAATCTATTGATTACTTCACATAAAGAGCTTCTAAATGTTTGGTAGCATTTCTTGAAATTTTTATTGATGTTAATATTGTTTATTTAGTTATAAATTGTTACACGTGTCTTTAGAAATATAAACAAAAGACTAAACTGCAGAAATCAACCTTTATGTTATACACAAACTACACTTCGTACCTTTCATTATGAAATCAGCAAAAACCAACCTTTATGTTCATGTTTTGCTACAAAGTATAACCTTTAACACAAACGATGTTAGTTTTCTTGGTTAACTGCCCTCACATCCATTGCATGTGAGGGTAAAGAGATGAGAGAGAGAGAGAGAGAGGGGTAGGTGATAATATATTTTTCTCTTTTAATATATATTAAAAGATTAACTGAAATGACAATAATACGTCCTCACATGCATTGCATAAAGGTTGATTTCTGCAATTTAACAAAAAGACATTTTTAATCAAGAAAATTACATGAGTGTCTTGTGTGTATCGTATTTGAAGCAATATTTACATGTGTTTATGCGAGCGGCCCTCTAAGTTCAGTAACAATGATCTAAATAACTCAATCTTGAACCAAAACATATTGAACATCTCACACTGATTTAGCATTAAATCACAGAGAAAAAGAAGCAAATCTAAATGTACTACTACTTCTTAGCATAGATGATCAACATAGGATTCTTTGGATTAATCTTAAATTTTAAATCCTTAAAGGCTATGCATAGCAACAATTATCTGCATCTCAAGTCCATATTATAACTGGTTGGTAAGATACTAACAGGCACATATAAAAGGACTGGACAACTGAAACTGAAACACATAGATAAAAAAAATTACAAAAAGAACTTGATACCTTATCCTTCACCAATAAACACCCAATGGGTTATGTTTTATCTACGGCGCGTATGGGTTGAATAAATAACTTAAAAAGAAATGCGTCAAAATAATTTTAAAATTTAAATTATGATGTAAATTTTGTAATCACATCTGACACGCTAACTATTTATAATAAAAGAATGAACTTTCTTATTAAACAAAAAGTCTAGAACCCTCAATCACTCTGGGAGAATTGAAACACTTTTGCTACACACTTTAATACGACTGACATAGTGACATGTTTGTTTTTTTTTCTTTTTTCGGAAAATGCTTTTTAATTCGGTAAGTTGAGCCTATAAAACAACTTATGAAGTTATTTTCTACATTCGACAGCAGAACAAGTATATGCAGACTGAGAACACATATTACCTGCCTAACTAAAATTGGGATTTTATTATGGCGACCAGAGGCGTCTCTAAGAATTCACGTACACTGTTCGAGCTCGAAAAAATGTGCCATTCTATAATATTTTATTAATATTTAAAAAAAAAATCAAATTAGTATTGGACTCAATAAACCTAATGCCAAGTGGGCTAAATTCTAAACCATAAAAAATGATTTGTAAATGGATCTATATTGGAATTGGTATGTGTTTGTTTACTATTTAAAAAAAAATAACAAATATATATCGGATTTTTTTTAAATTGCGTGCCCTTCGAAATCACGGGCCTTGTGCGGAGGTCCTCCCCGCACATCATCATAGCCGACCTGGCGACTAGGTGCCAACTTGGGCGCTTATCTATTGGTGGCCAATTTTTTTTACCATATGAAAGATCTAGAGGTGACAATTCCAAATCATATAAAGTTGGGTCATTTGGGTCGTATCCTTTTCTCCTATGGTAATAAATTTGTATAACTTATCCAGACTGAATGGAGAACATGTCAAATGGGTTGACCAGGTCAAACATATTAAAAGTCTTGCAAGGTGTTCTCTAAATAGTAAAGCCTTCTAAATTGTTGTCATTTTTTATAATTTTATATTTATTCGTATTGAATTTTACAGAATCCAAAAGATGGACAGAAAAAGCGACCATGGCCCAAACCGTTTGGACTAGTATTTATATGTTACCCATCCCACCCAACAACTTCCCTTGAGAAAATCAAACCAGGGGCCTCTATGGTATTTTGTTTTTTGATTTCCATGACCTCATGACCCTTTCTTAGTAGATCAAGAACAGATACGGTATTTTTTTTGATTTCCATGGCCTCAAGACCCTTTCTTATTAGATCAAGAACAGATTTAATGTAACATCTAGCGTCTCGAACCACCAATATTGTCTGTTTTGCCTTCGATGGATTGGCTATCAGGGGCGCAGGATTCAAGGGGCGGGTAGGGGCGCCCGACCCCCCGAACTTTTCTGCCAGTAGTGTTATATATGTACGTTTCGTATAGGATTTTGTAGGTATATACGTTTTCGACCCCCCGGTTTTATAAAAAAATAGGTATATACGTTTTCGACCCCCCGATTTTAATTTTTTTATTTATATAGCCCAAATAAAATATTTAATTAGCCCAAATATTAT
The DNA here is from genome assembly GCA_030545235.1 of Helianthus tuberosus. Taxonomy (NCBI): domain Eukaryota; kingdom Viridiplantae; phylum Streptophyta; class Magnoliopsida; order Asterales; family Asteraceae; genus Helianthus; species Helianthus tuberosus. Next base: position 65,203,156 of record CM060357.1, read on the forward strand.
AGCCCAAATCATTGTATTTGGTAGAATACTAGAATGTATATTATATAACTCAAATCAAATCATTATATAGCCCAATTTAAAAGCCCACCCTATCAAAAAAAAAAAAAAAACAAAAACCCAAATTCGTTTACTTTGGGACATCGACTAGAAGAACAAAAGCCACAAGCCAGAACTGCAGAAGGGGGGAAAACGCAGGTTCCATAATTGTTCGACTTCAGCTTCTTCTTCGAAAACATGAGCCAAAACGCTGCTCGTTGTTGTGGTCTTGTACTCTTTTTCGACTTCTTCAATCTTCATAAGGTTAAAGGTATATGTTTTTTTATCTTTAGGTTTAATTTAGGGCAGCAATTTATGTGATTTAGATTTAAATTATGGGTGAAATTGGTCTGAATTTTTGCCCTAAACTTGTTGAATCTTTCTGTAACTATGTCTAATTTTATTTGTTTAATCTTATTGTTATTTGACTTAGAAAGAAATTAGAGTTTGAAATTTAGGGTGATTTGTTAACTTATTTTGTTATAAGATTAGGCTATGGGGAAGAATAAAATGATAAATTATTTTTTAATGTTTGAGAACGTTTTTTATTTGATATTAATGTTTGACCCGACTTGAATCGAATCACCGACGTCCGACCCGAACATACACCTCAAAACTACGCGATAGAATTTTTTTTTTAGGTCCGTTACCTTCCGACCCCCCGAACTTTTTTTTCAAGCTTCGCCACTGTTGGCTATCCTTGAGCTTACAGATTTGTTTTGGTTGCCCCAGTGGAGACTTCCTAGGAGGCCACACATCTTAATACTACTTGTCCCAGTGAAGACACCCATCTTAATACTACTCTCACCTGAGCATGCTTAACTGAGGACAGTGACGAAGCTTGAAAATTTCCACCGGGGGGTCGGAAGTAACTGGACCTAAAAATTCTATATAAGTAAATTTTTTTTATAAAACCGGGGGATCGAAAACGTATATACCTAAAAATTCTATACGAAACGTATATACATAACACTACTGAGCGAAAAGTTCGAAGGATCGGGCGGTAAAAAGGTTTAAAATTTCCACTTTTACCTAATGCGTAAGAAATATTATCTCAGAGGGATTCTAAACATTTGTGTAGGGTATGTTATAATGAGAAATAATCCCATACAAGACAAATCTTCAATACGAACTGTACGTGATATGGAGGGGAGGACAAGTGGCATTGGCTTGAAGGGTAATTTAGTCATTTCTCACTTGAAACAACTTTCTCTATTGATTTTCAAACGGTTATAATTTTTACATACGTTAATGTTTTTTTTTAAATTACACTGTATTAACGAACATTTCATTCTCTTTAATTCAAGCAGCCTATTGCTATAGAGTTCTTAAAAAAATTACATGATTTTGAATACACATTAGTTCATTAATTGATTATGTGATTTTAAATATCCAACACATGACTATGTGATTTTGAATACACATTACGTGATTACACATTCTACATAAACCATTACGTGATTACACATTCAATATAAATCTATTATGTGATTACTCATTCAATATGATTTGTTATAACTAATGTTATTGCAATTATACTTATAACGTAATCACTCAGTGTAGCTTCACATAAAATATAGTATAATGAAATCACGTAATCATGAAATGGATATTCAAAATCACGTAGTCACGTAATAATACATAGTTAACTATTGCTATGTAATTACGTAATCACTTAGTGTGGTTTCACCTACTATAATGACATCACGTAATGAGTATTCAAAATCACGTAGTCATGTGCTGGGTATTCAAAATCACGTAATCACGTAATGGGAATTAAAAATCATGTAAATTAATTTTAAGAAAACTATAGCAATAGGCTGCTTGAATTAAAAAGAATGAAATGCTCGTTAATACGATGTAATTTAAAAAAAAAACAAATATTACCGTATTAAAAAGTTATAGCCGTTCGAAAATCAAGGGGGGGGGGGGGGGGGGAGTACAAGTGAGAATGGACCAAAATACATTTTCTCTATTTATTTCTTCAATTGTTTGAACCTTATATTTACAAAAATACCACCATCTAGTTTTGAGCCATTGATCTTAGGAGATCAATGGTTGAGCTTGTCTCCGACACTTCGTACAATAATTCGCTCTTGTACATAATCTCTTATTATGTTATAATACACCTTTTTGAGTAAAGATCTAGTACAAAATGTCCTTAACCTAATAAGTGTAGGGAAACGGGTCAGACGAATTCCAATTGAGCTCATTCCAGCGGCGTTGGAACCGGATCGTCAAAACCTAACTAGAAACTCTAACCCCTTAACCTTAAAGCTGAAGCCTAAATCCTAATTCTAAACCCTAAAGCTAAACCCTAAGGCTAAACAATATGCTAAACCCTAAAGGCTAAAACCTAAGCTAAACCCTGAATACTAATGCTAAACCCTAAAGCTAAAATATAAAGTTAAACCCTAAAAGTTAAAATCTAAACTATATATATTTGAATAGGATTTGATGAGACGGTTCCAGCGCCGCTGGAATAAGGTCAATCAGAGTTCGTCTGACTAGGTTTGATATAGTTGTCTCGAGTTTTCTCATGATCCTCTCTCTCTATATATATAAGGTTAGGTTCACTTGTGAACAGCCCCCTTGATTGTACGTGAATACTAGTGAACTAATTCTAGCCCTTGATTATCAATACACAAGTGTAAATCAATGGCTAGGATTTGATCATGAAAATACACTATTGTATTTCACGATTTGGTGACGTAAATCAATGGCCAGGATTTGTTCACTTAGTTCACAAATACACTAGTTTTTCATTTTTCTAATAATATATAATGTAATGCTTTATTAAAATTTGAGCATACCACTTTGACAAGCCTATGTTTATAAATAAGTTTTCTTCAAAATCTAACGGCTCAGCGAAAACAAGTTATCAAAGCGAGTAATTTGTATAACTTGCATCGTTTACCTTTTACATTTTTAATAATATAATATAATGCTTTATAAAATTCTGAATATACCACTTTGACATGCTTTATTTTATTTATGTTTCGATGTAAGTTTTTTTTTTCAAAATCAAACGAGTCAAATATAGTTATTTTTTTTGTTTTTTACCGAGATGAACCGAACTGATACCGTATGAACAACTTCGGTACCGGTAACAATAATCGTTTTTACGACATCTGGTATAAATTTCGTTGAAATGAAGTTGCATTTGCAATTAGGCATGACAAAAAATGTTAGAAGCTGAGTTTCTTTGTTTGTAAACAAATATTGGTTATCACAATAATATTCACAAACTAGGAGTTACCACAAGAAATTGTTTTAAAATAAATTGTGGAATATTCAAATGTTGAACAACTCGATTGACTCTACAAACTCCCCCTCAGCTGATCACACAAATAGATCAGTTCGTATAAGAGAAAATGTGAAGGTGTGTGATAAATAGATCACTAACAGGTGTGATCTATTTAAACAAGTATGGAAGCTTTGCTATGAGATCAGTTGTGGCCACCGTGATAGTGACATCTAACATTTCTAACAGAAAATATTTTCAAATGTTTGCGAACATCTGAGCAATCTTATCATCTGAATAAGGCTATACTAAACACTATTGAAATAAAGTAATGTTACATTGAATAAACACTGTCTAAGCTAACCACTGATGTAGTTGTCCAAACATATGTTTGGCCTAATAGATGTTTGGTCTTCTTCATCCGACCTTTGTTTGATCAGGGCTTTGGTCTTCAACAAATGCTACCCTTCAACAGTTGTTGTACTCTTGAATATCGGTTCCAAGTCTTCATCAGATGTTAGCAAAGCTCTTGAATAAATGTTCTAAATAAGTGTTCAAGATTCACTATCTTTGGAGAGAGTTTGGTTCAATCTATTATTTATTTCTTGATCAGTGGATCATGTTATGACTTTTGAATATCATCTGTTCTTTTGTAGGTCCAACAATCTCCCCCTAGAACAGATGATGCCATAACAGACTTTTATTAGATTATATTTTATTTCTCTTCTTCAACCTACCCTTGACTTGAGCTTTGAAGCTTTTCTCAAATCTTTTGGATAGTGAATCATCAACATCCGTTTCGAGTGGAAGATCTAGTAGATCTTGCAGATCTTCAATTTTAAAGCTCATGATGTTGTTCATTGAATTCTTTTGCACTTCCCCATTAGCTCTGACCAGAGTCAATTCATGACTGGCTTTATCAGCAGACCATTTTTTAATTTTTGAAGCAAAGGGTTTTGCCGCGAGTGATGTTAATAGAAGAGTTGAGGGGATTTGCATTCCCTTTACTTGACCTAAGGGATTAGCCTGATTTGTATCAGGAAGTTCATAATCAATCATGTTTTTGATTGCTTCCTTCAAGATATCTTCTTCAAATCTTTTTGCATCCTATGTAGACATGTCCTTCTGTCTTTTAAGGTGGCTTCTCACCATTGAAGAGACATGACTTGCAGATGGAAGTTTAGATTTGGTTGCCTTTAATATGATATGTAAGTCTTCATAGTTTGGCTTTCTTGGGACTGAGAGATCTTTGGCTCTTTATGCTTCAAGCTGTTTGTAAGTAGCCCTGATTGTTAGCTCATCCCATTTTGCCATTGATCTCATAGTGTCGTATTTGGCTGCAACCATCTCTTCCTTCATTTTGGTTAGCTCTTTTGCTTTTAAGCCAACAGGTTTTCTACCTGCTGCCCAGTTGGGAAGAGTGGGCTTGATATTTGGATTGAGTTTCACCAGCTCTATTCTGGCTATTTATTCCAACAGAGCCTCAACTGACCATCTAGTGAATTGAGCTTTTGAAGCTCTGTAGGGCTTAATCTTCATGATAAAGTCTGGATAGTCTTTTCTTAGATCCTTTTTGAGAACAAGATTGATAACTGGTTCATGAGATGCCTTTTAACTAACATTTTTGGCATAATCTTCTAGCCTGTTCACCTTGGTGAATTCAACAGACAAGATTTGTTGTACCTCTTTGTCACTCTTTCCCTTGCTTTTGATAACAACAATATTTTCAGCCTGTTTGATCTTTAGTTCCAGGTACTCTTGTATATTGTTAGGCTTTTTATATCTTTTGAGGGAAGGAAATGTTACTTTGCTCATGTTAGTCATGGAGTAGAAAGATTCTATCTCTTTAGAGACATGTTCTAACTCTAGTGGATCAAGGATATTGGGTGGAAGTTTGGTGGGTGAGAAACTGGTAACGACAGTGGTAGTGGAAATGTGAGAAGTAGTGGTGGTGGACGTGGAGGTGTGAGATGTAGTAGTTGTGGTGGATGTATGGATAGGAGATGCATCAGGAGTTTCTACATCATCATCATGGATAATGAATTTAATTCTCTTGGTTCTTTTTTGTGTTTTTGGTGGTGGTTGTTGAGGTGATGAAGTTGATTTTCTCTTCAACAGTCCTTTGGGGGACTTAAAAGAAGGTGTTTGGATATTTGTAACCTCTGTTGTCACTTTTGAAGTGGCAAAAAATGTTTTGGCAGTGGAAGAGGTGATTTAAATGGTGGAGGTAGGAACATAGGTTTGAGTGATAGGTGGAACAGTGGTTTGATCAGATAGAACAATGCTTTGACTAACCTTTGTTGGAACCTTTGTTGAGGAACCTTGGTTGTCTTGGATTTCTTTTCTCTTGATAATTTCTTGCACTGTGATCTGTTGGTTGGCTTCCCTTGTATCCCTTCTTTTCTGTTTTTCAATTTCTTTGTCAAGCTCAGCTTTTCTGGCCTTCTTGAGTGTAGCAGTGTCAGGCTTTTTGTCAACCTTTTTGACTAAGGGTGGGAGCTTCCTCATTCAGTCTTCTATCTCCCTCTTTTTGGCATCATCGTATTTAGGGAGAGTTAGAGCTTTACTAGTGTTCCCGAGGTTAAAGTCTTTAACGACTTTAACCTCTGTTTGTGTCTCTTGATATCTGGTATCCACTATTTGGCAAACAAGCTCTATCTGCATGGTATATCTTTCTTCAGCAGCTTGCTTTTAAAGATGTAGGTATGGTTGAACATGTGCCCACATTTCTTTTGCAATTTCTGCATTTGTTGGCTTGGGTTTGGAGTTTTTGATCAAGATATGCATCATGTCTTTTATCTCCCCAACACATGTTTCCAAGTTGGTTACCCTCTCCGTCAATTCTTGATAGTTTAATCCATCACCTAAGTGAACAAAATCATCTGAATTCCCACCAGAAGTGGTTGAACTTGGTTTTAGACCAAGTGCCCCTTGTTCTTGGTACTGGGGACTTCCAACTGGTGTAGAGACTATTGTCTCAACAATTGTTTCCTTTAAGGGGGTCTTAGTAATGTAACCATTGTCCAACTGAAAGACTGTTGTCTCAACAGTTTTAGTAGCTGCCCTACTTGAAATACCAACATGTATCACTTTGGATACAAGAGGTGTAGCCTCCTTTGCGAGCAATGAACCCTGAGCTTGCCCTAGTCACTTGGTGAAGTGAACTCTCTTTGATTTGTTGTTGAAAGGAACTAGGTATCTGCAAGTCAGATGTATCAATTGCATCAAACAATTTTTGTAAGGATGAGTGGACAGTTGATGTGGGTAGTGGTGATGAAATAGGAGTAGCCTTGGGAGAGGGGCTTCAGAAGAGATAATTAAATGATGTATCTCCCCCTTGACTTGTGATCCATGTACTTACAACACTTTCCTTTTGTGAGGAAGAGTGAGGAGTTTGGCTTGGTAGAGATGGTTGCATCTATTGTGAGGAAGTAACAACATGTGTTTTTGTTTGTTGCTTTTATGCTACAACAGGGATCTTTGGCATCTCAACCCTAAGAGATACCCTTTTTGTGGTTTTTCTTTTGGATTTGGTGATGAGAATGGATGAGGGTTGTATGGAAATGTCTGGTGTGGGTTCCACAATGCCAGGATTTGCACTATGGTCACCAGGAGGAGTGTGCTCAGCAACAGATATTGTAACATCTGTTGCTTGGTTTTCTAAAACATTTTCATTTACCATATTTTCATGCTTTTGGCCATCATGCGAGTAAATGTTTCATTAGACAGACTGTTGCTTTGTAATGCTTCACCTTTTTCAAAACTTTATTTTCTTAAAACGTTTTTAAGGTAAAAGCTCAACAGACTAGGATAGATAAGAAAAGGATTGCCAGTACCTCTCTTGATTGCCCTTAAATTTGCTACCAAATCAGAAAACAGTGTCTGGGATAGCTTGTGGTTTAAATTTCTTAAAATAACATATCCGAGATACTGGGTTTTCTGGGGTATTTATTTCATTAAAAGCAGTGATTTTAGCAGAGATACAAACCAAGAGAGTATGGAAAAAGAATTTCATTTCAGGTGGGAACTTTGATTTAAAAAGTGTTGCTCCCACCAACTGACCTTCATAACCCCTTTCTATGAATTCAACTTGTAATTCATTTTTGGGGAAAGTTTCCATACCTGTCATATCCTCTAATTGGAACATGGTGGAGATGCATTCTGTGGTGATTTCTACATGTTCTTTATTGACAATGGAGGTAATGAGAAAGGGCGTTTTCTTTTCTAGAGATAATTTTGCATTTGCCCAAAATTCTATTAAGGTAGAAAGATAGATGGGGGCGTCTGAGGTGAGTATGTAAAGGTATTTTGATGAATTGATGATGTCAATGATGGGGTGGAAGTCCGTATTCTTGCTGTGTTTTACAAGATACGATAGGTAGTTATGTGGGGTTTTGATTTCGAGATCCATGATGAACTGTTGTTCAAATTTTTTGAAATTCTTTTATCTAGAAAATCTTCTGATCGAAATAGAGTTTGATGAGAGCAATTTCAGAATTTTACTCTTTTGAAATGCGTTTGAATTTTTCAAAAATGGAGGATAGAAGTAAACTCTGTATTCTCATGGGTTTTTATAGGGTTAATAGAACAGGGATGCCAACGTGTACAACGATTACCTTTTTTGTCACACCCGCAAGATCAGAGTTGGTGTGATCTGACTAGTGTCTTCATTGCACAGTAGAAGTATAAATGCTAAGACTTCTAGAGAGTGAACGCCTGCTAAGTACTCGAATCCCAATTGGTTCTCATATTCTAAGAGTGCCATAATTTGAAAATGTAACCTGAGAAAGAAACATGCGAAAAATCAACATAAAGTTGGCGAGTTCATAGTTTGTTTGTAAAAGATTTGAAATGAATCTTTTTTATAAGCGGTTTAAATAATGTTGAGAAATGTAATAAATTCATTTTCCTCGGCATGTCATATGAAAACTTTGTATTTGTAAAACATTGTATGTAGGACAATCTACACCCTGAGACTTCGTGCCTCGCACGAGCATAGGTGGGCCAAGCCCACTAGAGTCTTTGTGCTTTGCACAAGTGAGAATGGGCCTAGCCCACTTGAGTCTGTAAGCCGGACCAACCAGTCCCCTTATTTGTATGCAAGTTGAAAAACGTCAACAAAGTTGGTGAATTCATATAGATGTTTTGTATCAAATGAATATATGAAAATGGAGATGTATTTGTACAAAAACCGGTATGTAAAAGCGTCTATGAAATCGTTGATCATTAATGTGTAGCTAGGACATTAATATGTGTGACGACATAGGAAGCACTCAACTCGTAGACGATTTAGTACCAGTCCACCCGACGAGGATAACAAAAGAACTCCATGCGGCCACACAATGACCCATGAGTGGGGCTCGCCCGTACCCGATAGATCTACCCTTTTGTTCATTGGTCTTAAACAAGATTAAGGGCGCTTAAGAGAGAGCCTATTCGCACATGATCCAAATGTTTCATTCCTTAGCTTAACCATACCATAGTGACATGTCTCCCCCCCGAGAGCTGTAAAACCGAAAACGTTTAAAAGAAAAGGGGGACATGAACTCATTGGGTTGTTCCGTTGTTCGTATGCATGACAACCCAGTCCCGTTGTTGTAACTAGGACAATCCCGTCACTAGTCATGAAACTCATGCATGTTTCACAGGTACGCGTGTGTTTTGAAAAACCAGTATGTTTAGCATAAACCTTTTGTAAACCATTTGAGTTTGTTGAAATTCATTTGCAACATGGTTTAGAAATATGAATTTTCTTCCATCGAAATATTGTGTACTTTTTTCAAAACTTGCATATCTTTCCACCCCCGAAAACATTTTTAAAAATGTAAAATCGTAAAACGTGGGGGTTATGAACTCACCTCGATATCCTTGTGCAAAATTAGCTTAATATGATTCCATAATGTCGTTTCCAAAACGTAACTCGCTAGCATGCAATCTATAACATTCCTATCAAGAAATAACTTATAAGTTTCTACTAAATGATGTAGCTTAACTACGTGTCACCGAGCTCTACCGAATCGCTAACCGAATTATTCGATGGAAAGTTGTTAACTTAATGGAAACGATACTTTAATTGTTTAGTCCCATTTATTGTCGGGGATAAGCACTAAGTCTTGGAAACACTTAGTTTCCGAGAGATTTAAAATGAATGTGTATATATATATATTTATATAAAAATATAAATATAAATATATTTATAGAATCGTGTTAGTCGTCTCCAATGGTCGTGCGTATATGTAAACAAGTGTTTGTATAAAAATAATACACGTATTAAACCCGCATAATGTATTCATGCGGTTTTCAAATAATCGTCAAATACTTTAATGAAATAACAACACGACTTGTCGTAGTTTTCGTAGAATACATGTGTGTGTGTATATATATGTATATATATACACACACGTCATGTAGCCGAAGTAATAATCCCGCATCTCGTGGATAATTAATGTAATAATTATAATAGTTGTACGCTTGTTATGATAGACTTCATTTGTTTGTTATCCAAATGAGTCGGGTAGTAAGGTATGTGAAGATCGCATGGTATCGCGTCATATTTTGTTTATACGTTTAAAATAAATATAATTAGTTATATTTATTTTATAAACTTTTCGAGTTGTGGACGTTTGAAATAAATATATATGATTATATTTATTTTATATAATTGTCGAATTCCAAACGTTTGAAATACATATACATAACTATATTTATTTTATACAAATTTCCGAGTTCTAGACATTGAAATAAATATGAGTAATTATATTTATTTTATAGAAATTTCCGAGTTTGGTTAACTTGTAAACCATGCTCGTTGAAACGTTATCAACGCGTTACGTGAGTTATAAAGTGTCGCCAAAAATGAATATACACTTATATTTATTTTTTATAAACTACATTGAATCCGATAGGTTTCGTTTTTATAATAAAACACGTTTTGTATTACGGATTTTTACGAAAAACGGGCAGAGTTTCCTCTATTTTTATGATAATCCCGACAATAATAGATGTCGATAATTTTCAAAACTCAACAATAATTCAACAACAATATATGTATATCTTTTAATTGTATTCGAAACACTAATTTCTCATCTCGTAAATTCAAAATATATATATTCATATATATATATATATATTATAATGTTACTTGTCGGTTCGGTTTTTGACTAATATATACATATGTATGTATGCAAGTTGCATAACAAAATCACATATAAAACCAGGGATTTTATTTTCTTAACGGTTTGTTAGTTGGTTCGGGTTAGAGCTCGATGTCGTGTTAAGACAAAAATCTAAATAATTATTTAGTAAACTTGCGTTAAGATTATGTTACCAAGACTCGCGTTGACTGCGTTTGACCCGAACTGAAATATGTTCGGTTGACCCGTGTTGACCATGTTGACCGAGTTGACTTGTGTTGACTGCGTCGATCGGGTTTGACCCGAACCTAAAACTGACCAAGTTGACCCGAACCGAGCCAAATCTGAGCCGAACCTATCCGTTGACCCGTTGACTGCCTTTGACTCGTGTTGACCAGTTTTGACTCCCCTTTAAATCGTACCGAAATCTGCATCGAGACACCCGAGATCAAAACCGGCCTTAGCTGAACCGGGGAGAAGAGAAAAGGGAAGTACCATAGCCACCACCACTGCTGCCGCTGCCTGCCGGCCCAACGCTGCTGGCTGTGACTTGTTCCGTCTCCTGCCGTAGTTAACCCGGCGGTTCTACCGCCGCCATCAACCACCACCTCCAAGACCCATCAAGCTTTCGGACCATTACCGGGTTAGCTATCCAGGAATGATATTTCACCTCTCGGAGGATTCCGGCTTGGACGAGCCCTTCGATCTCATGACATGCTGCAAGGCTTCTATCTGGGGCTAAGCTTCTCTTTTGTTGGACAATGGGTTTCACATCAGAGGTAATTTTGAGCTCGTGCTCAGCAATATCTCGAGGAATACCGGTCATATCTTCGAGACACCATGCAAAGATGTCCATGTTGTGCAAGAGTAGCTTCTTGAGATAAGAGAGAGTGTCTTTGGTAAGGTTGGTATTTACCATTATCCTTTGTTGAGGATATTTTGGATTAATGATCCATCCTTGTTCATCCTTCTCAGTTTTCTTTGAACTTTCCCTTCAACCAGGAAGGCTACTTGGGTAGGTTGAAGGGTTGTTATCCCTCTTTCGGTTGGGAACTTTACAGTGCCTTGGCCAACTGAAACCGCCATTCTAAACACACTTTGCCCAGGTCTTCCTATGATGACATCATAGTTGGAGGGCATGTTGATTACCACAAAGGTGAGTGGTTCGGTTCTTACCATATTTCCTTCACTAAAACAGACATTAAGGGTTATTTGGCCCAAAGGCTTGATGGGTATATCAGCGATACCTTTGATAGATGACTCAGCTTGCTGAAGCCTTGAACGTTCATCATTGCTGAGACGGTTGAAGCATTTCTCGAACATGATCTTAGTGGCTGCCCCAATGTCAATGTAGGCCTTGTATGTTTTGACGGTCCCCTTGGTAGCTTCCACCACCAAAGGGTTCGAGAGTAAATCCCCTTCGGGTGGTGGGAAGTAGACACATTGAGGCTCCCAAGCCTCCAAGCATGGTCGTTTGTGGGAAGATTTTCCGTCAAAGTTTACCATGCTTACTTCCTTACTCTTACTTTCAGCCATCTTGTCTCTTACCCCTTTAACCAAGTGGGCAAGTTCTCCGGACTTGATAGCTTCTTCGATTCTTTTCTTGAGTTGGAATCAATTGTTGGTGTGATGGCCTTTCTCTTCATAGAGCTCACATATTGGGTTGAGTTTTCATTTCTCTTGCTCTTTGGTAAGGGTGGGGAGGTCGGAAGCTATGTTTTACCTCTTCAGTGGCTAGGATTTATTGTGGGGTCTTGGTTAAGGCTGTGAAGTTCACAGTCTTTTCCCTGCTAGGAGGGTTCCCGCCTTCAGGCCTTCTTGAGTATGAACTTCTCGAGCGTTTGTCAGAGGAACCATAGTTACCTCTTTTCCGGTTAGGGCTATTCTTCTCCAACTAGGACCCCTTTTCCTTTGCTCTTTGATGTCGACAGCTTCTTCCCCACGAATGTGAGCTTCAGCCCTTTAGAAGGCCTCCTCAAGGGTTTTAGGTAGGCACTTATTGAAGTCTCTTGTAAAGTACTTGGAGGTGATGTGTAACACCTCGTAAAATCATGTCCAATAACGTATCGACACGTGTCCCTAATCCTAACAATGTCAAACATTGACTAGGAGGGACTATTATCGCCAAACAGTTAAAACTTTGAATATGAAAGGACTGGAAGTGTCAACATGCTTAAACTAAGCCTCTGAGTGACATAATACTATATTCAAGTTCTCATATTAAGCCACTTGTTGGATAATCAAAACCGTTTGCGATAAACTCAAAAGTTTCAGTAACGGAGGGTTAAAAGCGTCAACATGTTAAATCTTACCTCTGAGTGACCTTTTAGCAAACCCGTAATGTTATGATGTTTGATCCCACTCTTGGGAATATCTAATATTGGTCGTTCAGGGCTTTAATGCCGTTAAACAATAATACGCACAAGTTTGTGCGTTAGAAGGGTTAAAAGTGTCAACATGTTAATTCTTACCTCTGAGTGACCTTTTAACGAACCCGGAGCACCGTGATGTGTGATAATACTCTTGGGAATACATAATATGGGCTATGTAAAGCTTTGATATCGTTAAACGATATTACGCACAACTTTGTGCGTTAAAAGGGTTAAAAGTGTCAACGAGAGAAACTAGTGTCTTCGGGTGATCTTTTGTAGGTCAACTAGCGGAGGATCTAGTCACCTAATCCTTGTGATACGAACAAACTCGGTTGTGCGGAATCCAACCGGATAAGCAAACCGAGCAAAGAACACGAGAACGACAAGTAAGATATAACATTTAAAGCTTCAAATGTTTTAACCAGAAGTGTTTGTTTACAACGATTACACAAAATTATACTCTCACAAACTCACTCACTTTTCTCTGTTATCTTGTGCTGTGTTCTAACTAATGTCTTCAGTCTGCTGTTATATATACAGGCTGCAGGTCGACGAAGAACATGCAGCGACGAAAGACCTTGACGAAGAAACATTGCTGACGAAGAATAGAGGTTCTTCGTCGTAAGCCATTGAGGAACCAATACATGTTCTTCGTCACAATGTGTCATGACGAAGAATGTTTTTCATCATGATGTTTTTCATCAACAGCATGCAGACAATTATTTCCTTTAAACAAACGTAACAGCAAACAACTTGAATTGATTAGAACATGCAAAAGTCTTCACATGACATCATCATGACATCATCATGGTGATGTGGCATCGGGAAACGGTTCGCGGTGCTTCGTGCTTCGCGTGTCGAACTCTGGGGCGCATGACAGAGGAATGTCGTGACATCGGGCTTGAGCCGAGCCTAACCGAGTCGAACCGAACCGAGTCGAACCAAACCGATTCACGTCCACATAAAGTGTATCAACAAACTCCCCCTTGGACGCTACTCGTGAGGGTTCGTTCTTCACATTGTCTTTTATGTCGAAGGATCTTCAAAGTCTTCACGCGTCGTAAGTAGAAAGTGTATCAACAAACTCCCCCTTTCATTTAGGAAGTGTGTGAACAAACTCCCCCTTAAAATAAACTCTCCCTTGAGATATGCTCGTGAATATTTTGATCTTCAATTCTTTAGATCCTTGTGGTGTTGATGATAGGTCAGCGACAACTCGATCATCTTCATCTTTTGAGTGCCTCCACATCGTGTCTTCATTCCGAAGCTAGTTATCCAACACGTTCTCTTCGCCTTTAGCTGGTTTGAATGTCGCATCTACACATACAAGAAAGCTAAACACGTAATGAGAACAACTGCTTGGAATATAGTTAACATAAAGAAACGACACACATATGACCAATTTTCAATCAACTACCGTCCGACAGTTTGAAAGTTTAACAAATTGTTCAATTTTAGTTTTTAACTTTCAATACTTGCAAATTTCGACCATTTATGAAGATTCAGTCGTTTTGGTTTCGATCAGATTTCAGGTGTCGAAGACTCGAGTTCCAACATCGAGTAATCAAAAGAAATTAGAAATAAAATCTTTTTGGCTTTTATAAAGTTTATATTAAAACACACCTAAAATCTGTTTGGTATTTTTGAATATTTGAAATGTAAAGACAGAAAGCAGTAAATAAATATATACAAAGATGCAAAAACTGAAAAGCAGTAAATAAGTATTTACAGACATTCTTTTTGCGAGTTTCGAGGGTAAGAGAATCATATTAGTGTATGGTCACGCCAAAACATTCTTGTTGTTCAATTAGTTAATATTAAGATAAGCATCCTATAACGATTATCGGTATTGTTGTCCACATAAGCTCAACTTATCAGATGTAATCATGGCGAGGGGATACGATTAGTGTATGATTTATACTTACCGACCAGTGTTCATCCACTCACGACACATTCCCGTATCAAGGTATGCACGAGAATTCATCTTACTGGTAAGTATACCATTTATCATCAGTTTTGACATATATGAAAATGTGAGATACTCACTTATTTTTGGTTGAAAACAAGCCCTATGTGATAGAATCACTTATTGATGAGGAACTTGATTTTCAGATGCATGTGGGCACAGGAGCAAGTCCGTGAACAGGTTAACACCATCGTACAGACAAAGAGACGAACTTGACTCCCGGATAAATGTGATATATTATCACTTATTTTGTGGACATGTTATTGTTGATCACTTATTGAGGTCGTATGCAATATGTACACGTATGTATGGTATCATGGAAGATCTAGACTTCGTCTCCTTTATATTTTGGTAAAAGAAACAACCATGATACCCAGATGATAAACAACATAAAGACCACATATCTCAGAACCTCGGCAATCTATCAAACGAAATTTCGGTACTAAGACCATATGCCAATGAGCGGTTCCCACCTGATCTTCAGTCGATTTAAGTTTATATCACCCTGCACACTTTAAAATGATTGTGAGCCTACCGATACATCTTATATAGAGCTGCTTATCGCTTTTCCATTTTAAGATCAGTAAAGGTTTCAACAGACCACTGATGTACTATCATTTTCTCTTTTTCTCGCCAGGAAACTCATTTTTGTTTTTCTATTGTTTTTGTGTTTTTGAACTTTTTCGATGTTTTTGAATTTTCAAGTTTGGATTTACTCCCCCTAAAATGTAAAAACTATGATAAATTATGAAAAATTATAATGTTAAAGTATTAAAACAAGAAAAAACCCCTAACACACCCACTGGTGTGCGTGGGATCGATCAAGCAGGAGAAGAAAAGGGAGAAATCCCATTTCATAAAAACAATCAATTGGAAGGGAATTTCAAAGCCAAATTAATGCATGAACCTTAATTCTTGATCATCTCAGCTTTCTTAACAAATGGTAAGTCGAATTTTGTGATTTGATGATGATGAAGAAAGTGGGTTTTAACCAATCTTGAAGTTATATGAAAAATTGTATGTTTGTAGGATATATTAACACTATAGAACAAGAGTTATGTTAGAGATTTCCCGTCTCGGTGATTAATGCTAGAAAACCCACTTGCATGATAGTATGATGATGAACGATTAATGTGTAGTTGTAACAATAGATGTAATGTTGAATTAAGAACTATTATGAGATGTAATTTTGATAGTTAGATTGTAGGAGAAATGGAAAATTATGTGAATTAGTTAAATTTTGATGAACAATGACAAGAAGTAGAAGAACTATGCTTGAAACACTTGTACATAACGTTTTATTAGAATTACACACGCCAAGTGTTCGATGAAATGCCTTATTTAGGAATTCTGCAATTTTGACTTCGGAACCTATGTAATGAACATGGTTTGAGTAGGTAAATGAAGTACATGTTACGTTTATATGATGTCTTATCAAGGAATGTGGGCAAAATGAGCATAAGACATGAATTCTAAATATAAGCGGTTATGTATAGGTGTGAAGGAAGAAGGTTCGAGTCGCTCAACGCAACAAGGGAATCAAGAACGAGGTACGTTAGTGTACACCTTGTCTCTAATATGTTGTCATACGTGTAATCATCTCTATTGTATTTTGTTGTTATGCTGAAATCGAGAAGATTGAAATATAAAGTTGTGGGAAATAAAGATCGATACGTCTTAAACGGATGTAAAGGAATGAATAAAGTACGAAAGATAATGCTTCATATCCGGTTCCTTCTAGTTGAATCGGATGTGGAAAGTTAATTATGATTCGAATGAAAGTTTACTCGATCCACTTCATTGGGTTGGAGGGTAATGATATGTAAAGAATGTATTTTCATTGATATGAATGAACCGAATGGAAGAGTTGATAACGACACTAATACTCGTTGTTAGCGGGTATGTTAAGAATGGTATGCTAGTCTCTACATTGAGACAAGCGTGTAATGAACCGTCTAACGGTTGGTAATGAAATTGTATGATGTAAGACCGCTAAAATGATTAGTCGGGTTATTAGTCAACCGTGTTAATGTTGAGATACTAACTTCTTTTGCTTTTGTTAAACGTAGGTAAATCCTCGGTTTAGGCGACTTGGCAATTTGGAGCGAGCATACGCACACTTTATGACCCTCAAGCGCTTCCGCTAGTTCGTACTAATGTTTTGGGTTAAATGTCCGTTTTGTGCAACATGTTGTAGACTCACTTTTCCTTAACACTTGATGTTTTGGTTTTAGTAGTAGTATCTTGTCGAACGGTTGGTAGAATTGTATTTGTTTTAGTTATGGTTAAAACAGGGGTGTACTCGTCTTACGGACGGGTCATGCCCGAATTTTGTTAAAATCACGCATTAATATTATTGGTACTTTATCTCTTAAATCAAGAAAAGTTTGGTCATCTTAAAAAAGTTTATGTATTTAGTGTCTTTTGGCCTTTATTTCTATTAAAAGTAATGACGGGTCTTACATTACTCTTGCTTGACCTTAATGCCGTTTACCGATAATAAAAAATCAAATCGTGATTTGTCAAATGCTTTGGTAAAAAGGTTGGCACGTTGGTCATCGGAGTGGACCTTAACAACCTCGATAAGCCTTTTATCAAAGCAATCACGTATGAAGTGATATTTGATTTCGATGTGTTTGGTCTTTGAATGCTGCACAGGATTTGTAGTGATCTGTAAGGCAGCAAAATTATCAACGAAAATAGGAGTAGTTAGGAATTCAAAACAGTAGTCGCGCATTTGTTGTTGGATCCACAGGACTTGGGAGCAACAACTTGAGGCAGCAATGTATTCAGCTTCGCATGTTGATGTAGCGACACAAGTCTGCTTCTTGCACTGCCATTTGACTAGGCGATTTCCTAAAAACTGACATCCAGCCGTTGTGAATTTGCCGTCGATTTTGCATCTACCAAAATCAGAAACACTAAAAGCGATCAAGTCAAAGCAATCATCCCTAGGGTACCATAGACCGGTGTCCGGGCATCCCTTCAAATAGCGAAAAATCCTTTTTACAGCTGCAAGATGTGAGGCCTTCGGGTTTACTTGATATCTGGAAAGCAGGCACACTGGATACATTATGTCTGGTCTTGATGCTGTGAGGTACATAAGAGATCCGATCATTGTGCAGTAGTATGAGGGGTTAACAACTTCACCCTTCAAGTCAGGATGAATTCCATGATTTTGCTGCAGTGGGGTACCAATGGGCGATGTGTCAGACATCTGAAATCGGTTCAGGATGTCATTGACATACTTAGTCTAATGAATGAATATCCCAAACTTCGTTTGTTGCACTTGTAATCCCCCATGACGCTCATTTCAAATTTCTTCTGCATAACATGCTCGTAATTCCTACACAAAACATCGTTAGTAGAACCAAAAATAATATCATCTACGTATACCTGAACCAAGAAAAGATCTCCATCCTGTTCTTTGACGAAAAGTGTGCAATCGATAAGACCTTTGCGAAATCCATTCTCCAGCAGATAATTAGATAAGGTTGCATACCAAGCTCGTGGTGCTTGATGTAGACCATAGAGAGCTTTGTTCAGCAACCAAACCCGATCAGGGTGAATCGGATCTTCAAAACCTGGAGGCTGTTCGATGTATACCTCTTCTTTAAATATACCATGTAAGAATGAACTTTTCACGTCTATCTGGTAGACCTTGAATCCTTTGAAGGACGCATAGGCTAGAAAGATTCGAATTGCTTCAAGACGTGCAACAGGTGCATAAACTTCGTTGTAGTCGATCCCTTCAATCTGACGAAAACCTTGAACGACTAATCTCGCCTTGTTTCGAATGATAATCCCATGGTCATCGTTTTTGCACTTAGAAACCTAACGGGTACCAATCTTCTTGTAATCTTCAGGTTTATCAATGAGTTTCCAGACACCTAGCTTCTGGAATTGCTGTAGTTCTTCCTGCATAGCTTCCACCCAAGAATTATCTTTCAAAGCTTCTTTCCAAGATTTTGGTTCTTCTTGTGAAACATAACATGCGAAGGACCAATCATTCTGCAAACCCGATTCTCGAATAGCTGCATACAAGCCCGCATTGTTGTTGTTTCGCAACTGGTTTCCTGTTTGTATGCCACTTTGTACATTTCCAATGATGTTTTGTTGAGGATGGGTATTATGAATTCTTGTTTCAGGATTTTCCGGAACAGGAATGTTTGTACCCAGATTGTTGAGATTGAGATCAACAACCAATTTAATACCCTGAACTGGCGAAGAGGATGATGCAGTAGCTTCAGCTGTTTTGGGGACGTCCACTAGAGGTTTAGCCTCTGAAGTACCATGAACAGCTTATTGGTCTGCATCGAGAAATTCATCATCCTCTGAAGATTCGTTCAGTTCGTTAGCATCGTGAAAATCCTCATTGTCGAGAGCATTATTGTTCACCGAAGCTGGTTCTGGATTGTTGACAATAATTGGACGAACCAATGGTGAATCTGTTGCGTTGTCACTCTTGAAAAACATCTGTGCCGCAGCATCTACTGCAACTTCTTCAATATTGATCGAATTGAAAAAGTCATTGTACTCAAACATCCAAGGCTGACCAGGACATTTGACTGGCAATGTGTGCCTTTGTACTCTGACTTCAGACCATTCCTTGACCCTTTTAGTCTCTAGATTCCAGACTCTTAAGTTCGGGGTGGCATACCCAAGAAAATATCCTTCAATTGCTCTAGCCCCAAACTTTCCATTCGAATCGATCATTGTGCAAGGAGCTCCAAACGGTTCAAGATATTGTAAATCTGGTTTCCGTTTGTGAAGAAGCTCAAAGCAGGTCTTGTTGTGTCTTTTAACTGTACGGACTCGATTCATTGTATAACAAGCAAAGGCCACAGCTTCACTCCAGAATGGAATGGGTAAATGGGACTCTACCAACATAGTCCTAGCAGTTTCGATCAATGTACGGTTCTTACGCTCAGCGACGCCATTTTGTTGAGGAGTGTAACTTGCCCTGAATTCGTGAAGAATACCTTTGGATCTACAGAACTTCTCCATGGCATGATTCTTAAACTCGGTTCCATTGTCGTTGCGTATCCGTCTAACTTTCAAAGTATACAAATTCTCAATCGTTGTGATCAAGTTTTTGATAATTCCGAAAGTATCACTCTTGTGTGCCATAAACGCCACCCAAGAATATCTTGAATAATCATCAGTCACCACGAGGCAGTACTGATCATTCCTGATGCTTTTATGCTTGACAGGACCAAACAAATCCATGTGCAAACGTTCAAGAGGAACTGCCACGGTGTTAATCTTCTTTGTAGGGTGCGACTTATTTCTTTGCTTTCCTTTCTGGCATGAAACACAAACATCTTGAAGATGGAAATTTTTAAGAGGAACACCAGTCACTAATTCCTTCGAAACCAAATGATTCATTTGACTTAAATGAATGTGTCCCATCCGTCTGTGCCAAGAGATTGAATCCTTTTCTGTGGCTTTGGAAACGAAACAAGTTGCTTGTGCAGACGTTGTAATTGCTTGGCTCATATCAAGGACATACAAATCATTAATCCTTGGAGCAGATAAGAGAATCCAGTCTTTTGGAATCTTGAAGCCGGGTTTCAGCACATAACATCCATTAGCATCAAAGTGTACTGAAAACTTCTTATCACAGATTTGTGAAACGCTGAGAAGATTGTGATCAAGTTGTTGCACAAAGTTGATCTTATCAAAGCTTACAACCCCGTTGGATACCATTTCTTCACCAGTAATATATCATCCTTTGTATCCAGCAAAAGAAACATAACCTCCTCTAATAGATTTAACGTCGTAGAAAAGTCTCATGTCGCCGGTCATGTGCCTGGATGCCCCTCTATCAACAATCCAATGACTGCTGAAAGTTTCACCTGGAACATCCTGCACATGAACTCACATGATTAGTTGGAGATGGGGACCCAAGCCATTGTGGTCTTGGGTCTTCCATTTTCATCGACAAAAGTGACTTCAACTTTTCGATGGTTTGGAAATTGTGATGTTCCCCCTGAATTTGTGGTCAATTTGGGTTTCCATGTCTGTTGATTTTTACCAGTTTGATTGTTTGAAATTTTAACTTCTTGTTTGTTTGAAGTTTTAGAAATTTCTGGTTTGACAGAGACATGTTTTTGAACCACGTTTTGAACCACGTCAGTTTTAATTGCCTTCTCAATTACCTTGACTTGTTGGCATTTCTGTTTCTTTTCCCTTTCTTTTATAAGACGGGGATCTTGTTTTGAAGAAACAGATCGCTTTCGGTAATTTTGTTCATGGGGATCATCAACTTTGGCTTTTAGTTTATGAAGATACGGACAATTTCGTATGATATTTCCAATTTTACCACACTCAAAACATGATCTTCGTTCAACAAACCCCGAAGTATCATGTGACTGTCTTGTTGATGAACTTTGTGATCCCGAGGTACTTGGTTTTGAACTGTTTTGTTCATTTCTTTTCAAAAAATTAACTTGATTGACATGATCTAAGTTATTATTTTCAAAAGTTTCCAATTTATCCATTCCCTTTGATTTCACAAAGTTCACCTTTTTGTTCTTCTTTTGGTTCGGTTCCTTTCGACCTTGAGTCGTTGATTTACCTTTTGGTTTGGTATGATTTTGCTGCTTTTTCACTGTTGGCAATCTTTGATTTCCATATTGTTTTCAAACTTCAGCTTTTGGAATCGATGGGCACTGTGTTACCACAACATGTGAACCCGAGTTTCCCAAAAACCTACTTGTCGAATCTTCAAAAACTTTACTGATTAAAGATTGATTTACATTCTTAATAGGAAAATCTTTGTCAAAATTGATTTTATCATCACCGACAAGAGTGTACAGCAAATTCACACTCTCAGATTCTTGCGAGGAAGTGGACTCGACCAGAACAGTCATAACAGGTTTTGCGGGAGGATCACATAGAATATGATTCTCGAGAGGTATGTCCTCTTCTTTGATTACCGCATCAGACTGTGCTGAGTCAGTATCATCAGATTCATCATCTGAAGAATCAGCATCCTCAATAATGACTGGAGGATCCTGATTTTGTTCAGCAGTTGATACATCTGTATCTACTGACACATCCGAATCTGATGATACTTCCGTTTTGTATCCAAGTCCGGTTGCAAATTCCTCAATGTCTAAAGGAACAGATTGCTCAAAATAAGTTCTATTCTCCTCATCAGGCACTGCATCATAATTGTGTCTAACAGGTGGTGGACATTTCTTATATCCAATGCACGTGACATCCTTTTTCTCTTTTTGTATGTCAATGATGTGATCCAACACATACCTAGAGTTTGAATAACTATCTAGCTTAAGTTGGATCGCCTCACTTTCACACTTTACACAGGCTAACTCTTTTTGCATGACCTTAAGACGATTGATATAACAGTTTATGGCAGTTTGTTTTCTTGAAACCATTTTTGTTAGCTCGGTTTTATCTTCTCTTAAATTTTCAATCACTGTTTTAAACTCTTTTTCATGGTTTTCATAAAACATGTTAGCCTCTTTGCATTTCGAAAGATCCACTATCAACTTTTGATTGTGGATATATGTCATGTCATACTTGCTTTGCAAATCATCATATTTGCTTTGCAAGTCCGATAATTTATCACCGAAATTAACACATTTATCACATTTATCAGAAGTTGGATCATCGAAACATACCTGGTTTGATGAACCGCCCACATTAGCCATAAAGGCTGAATGATTAGAAGAAGAAGAATTAGCAGCTTCATCCACCAAGATTGATCTTCTATGATTCCCTGCTGTAGCTTCTCCCAACAATTCATCAACATCTGCATCGACAGTCACACTTGACGTTTCATCCAAATGATCATCGCTTGAAGTTGAGGATTCTTCATCTGAGCTTCTACTGTAACCAGAACTGTCTTCATCTTCAGATGATTCTCCACCACTGGCGGAAGATTCTCCACCACTGGCGTGTTTCAGATCCTTGACAACCTCAGCAAAATAAGCTATTCCATCCTGAACATCACTTCCCAACTGAATCGACCAGTCACAACCTTCATCGACTTGTACCACAAGAGCCTGGTTGGCATTTGATGCTCCTGCTTGATTTGGATTGTTCACAGGCATCAACGTACGCTCGTTATTCCTGTTTTGATCCTGATTCTGCTGGTTGCCTTGATTCCTGGAAGGATTTTGGTTCCCATGTTGAGCTGGTTTGGTACATTCTCTCTTGAAGTGACCTCGTTCACCACAATTGAAGCACTTGACTGATTGTTTATCGAACCCATACTTGGTGTCTTTCTTGCTTTCCAAGCTGGTTCTACCAGTCCTTTCCATGAAGTCCTTAGCTCGCCTAATAGCACTAGCGAAAGCCCGCTTGATGTCCATCATATCCATTTCCTCCTTATCAATCTGCTGATAATCTTCTTGTGTCAGATTGATGTTTCCAATCTGACCTGCTATTAACCCACAATGCGCGCTCACCAATGTGTTCAATAACTCCATATGATCCTTAGCTACTTCAACACTTACTTTCGAGAAATTTGAAGTGTCGAGCCGAACTGTATTTGGATTAGATGACGGACCAGCATATGAAGTGTTTCCATAACAAGCTTGTTGTGGAGCTGGTAGTTGATTTCCGTACATATCCCTTGCTCCGGTATATTGATAGCTTTGCTTTGAGACTTCTGGTTGTGGATTTCCATACATGTCAGTGCTTGAGACAAAAGCCGTTTGAGTTGAGGAAACTGGTAGTGTATTTCCGTACATATCACTTGATACAAAGGCCATTTGAAGCTGAGCATGTGGAGCAGGTCTTGCAGTAGTGCTAGAACCTCCACAGTTTCCATAATACATATTAGGATTCTGTTGTACTGGAATCCTTTTGGCCTTCCTGATTTCTTCTTGATCTTTGTTCTCCAAGAGCTGAACGAAATCATTGATGTTTGTTGCAGGCAAAGTCCCATTGTATTTTAAGATTTCCAAGAAACCATTCCATTGAGCTGGTAATGCGTCGGCAAACTTGATGACTACTTCTTCTGGAGTCACTACTACTCCATAACTATTCAATTCAGTCAACAAGTGATAAAATCGACTTGTCAAATCTCCCAAAGATTCCCTTTCCATACATGTGAAGCCATTAAACTCCTTCTTGAGTAGATCATGTCGTAATTTGCATGACGCTTCATTTCCTAGACCTCTCGTCTTCAATGCATCCCATAATCGCTTTGACGTCTTGAAGCTGACAAACTGATGATATATATCCTTGCTCAACGTTTGAGTTAGGATAGAATATGCTTTCTTTTCTAAATCATAAGCCTTTTTCTCGTCTGCCGTAAGATCTACAAATGTCGCGGCAGTTGAAGTGGCAACATCAAGAGCTTGATCGAAATCTGTAGTAAAACATAACCACAATTTCGTGTTTTCCCCATGAACATACGTATGGAATCTTTCTTCCCATCCAGGATATTCATTCATGCGCATTAGCTTCGGTGGACGATTAATGCTTCCGGTTTCACTTTCGCTTAAAAGTATATTTTGAATACTTTGATTTTGATTTGAAACGAACGCCCATTGACTTGTCGAAATTTGATTCGCTTGAGATGGAATAGACGAAGATGCGGGTGCGGGAGATTCGGCCCATGATGGCGACAAACCTGTGCTTCTATACTTGCTCTCCGTATTGGATGGAATACCCCACCAATCTGAACTCATTTTAGATGTATAATGATGAAAACCTGCTTAAAAATCTCAAAACAAACTGTTAACAATAAATTTGAAAGCTTCTATTAACAAGTGTAAGAGTGACCCACGAAAGACTTGGTCTTCCCGAAAGACTCAAACCGACGAAGAAGGGGGTTTTTCGTAAAGACCAAATGAAAAAGTGGTAAGGTTTTTCATAAAGAACAAAGTGACGAAAGATGGGGTTTTTCGTCTATAACAAGGGTGACGAAAAATGGGTTTTTCGTCAAAGCCAATCTTGAGGAAAGATAGAGTTTTTAGTTGACTTATATGACAGACAATTGGAATGATATATATATATATATATATATATATATATATATTTTATTTAAAGGATATTTTCAAAACCAAACCTTATCCTCTGACACAAGGATGGTTGGTAAACCAAATTTTCAAACACCCATGCTTTTCATCATAATTTCCAAACAAACACCATCATTCTTACCAACTTTTGTTTACTAACTATCACAGTAACAATTTTTTTAATAAAAAAAAATTCAAACAAGCAATCTTCTAAAACCAAAAACCCAGAAACATCAAGAATACAATGAAGACATGAAGAAAAAGATGAGTTTTCCGGTCACCGGAAAAATTTTCGATCACAATTTTTGCACAAAAGTTTACTCCAAACCAAATCTTAACATGGATACATGAAATCTAACAAGGTTTTGTAAAAACTAACAGCAAAAATATCATGATTTTCAAGGTTTTGAAACTGTTTTTCCAGAAAAAAAAAACAATATCTTTGAATTCACGAAAAACACATGAAGATCTATCAAAACACAAGAAAAACTACCCGGTTTTAACAAGGAAAAGAGCCATGGCTCTGATACCACTTGTAGGTCCACTAGCGGAGGATCTACTCGCCTAATCCTTGTGATACGAACAAACTCGGTTGTGCGGAATCCAACCGGATAAGCAAACCGAGCAAAGAACACGAGAACGACAAGTAAGATATAGCGTTTAAAGCTTCAAATGTTATAACCAGAAGTGTTTGTTTACAACGATTACACAAAATTATACTCTCACAAACTCACTCACTTTTCTCTGCTATCTTGTGCTGTGTTCTAACTAATGTCTTCAGTCTGCTGTTATATATATAGGCTGCAGGTCGACCAAGGACCTGCAGCGACGAAAGACCTTAACGAAGAAACATTGCTGATGAAGAATAGAGGTTCTTCGTCGTAAGCCATTGAGGAACCACTACATGTTCTTCGTCACAATGTGTCATGACGAAGAATGTTTTTCATCATGATGTTTTTCGTCAACAGCATGCAGACAATTATTTCCTATAAACAAACGTAACAGCAAACAACTTGAATTGATTAGAACATGCAAAAGTCTTCACATAACATCATCATGACATCATCATGGTGACGTCATGGTGATGTGGCGTCGGGAAACGGTTCGCGGCTTCGTGCTTCGCGTGTCGAACTCTGGGGCGCACGACGGAGGAATGTCGTGACATCGGGCTTGAGCTGAGCCTAACCGAACCGAGTCGAACCAAACCGAGTCGCGTCCACATAAAGTGTATCAACATCGTTTAACGAACCTGAAGCTTAACGGTGTTTTTTATACTTCCATGAATACCTAAAATCTAACTTGAAGGGTCATAAGTGCCAAAAATGAAAGTTATTTTAAGTTAGGAGGTTAAGGGGCCAAAAAATGTCAAGTTTTAAAACTTGATTTGCTGAAACCATTAGGGGTCGCGCTGCGCGACACCCTCCCCCTCATGCTGTCGCGTGATACAACGGTATCATCTGGGCAGAATGTATGTGTAGCTATCCTTCTTCTTCCTTGTTTTCCAAACAAACCACTCTAGCACTTGTATTTCGAAACCTTGAGCTGGCTAGACACTTGGAAAGATCTTAGAACCTCTCTAACACATAGCATGATCCTAGAATCCTCTCAAACACTATAAATAGAGGAGATCATCCACCTTCAAACCTTGCACCTTTCCTTTCTTTCTCTCTATATCTCTTGTGGGAGTTCCTGAGCAATTGGGAATATACCTTTGAGTTCTCTTCAGTCCCAAGGACCAGTTGTGAGTGTTCCTTTCACGGCTAGTTATTTTATTTGGCTTTTGAAGCCGAAAAGTCAAGCATTTACGATAAACGCTTTGACTTTTAGCCAGACCTTAAACGGTCAAGCCATTGTTCACAACGAACATGGCTACGTGATCGTAATTAGGTAGGTGTTAATCCCTCAAAAGGTAACCTCCTAAGAATCACGTTTGCTTGGTTAATTGACGAGTCAACGTATTGACATTTTAAAAAGTCAATGGGTCGGATTTTAAAATAATTGCGATCTGAGTTTAAAAGTGTTCTAAAATATGTTTTTATCACTTAAGAAACTTGGTAATAATTATTAGAACATGTGTAAACATGTTCGGATCGTCAATTCCAGTTTTAGGGTCGGTTCGCAACCGAAAGTCGTGAAGTTTGACTTCTGAGTTGACTTTCGATTATAAACTGAATTAAACTAGTATGCTACTGATTTAAAGTTCTGTTATGATCGTATTATGATGTATTATAACCCTATAAGGTTATATTACACGATTGGAGTAGTAATTTGAGTTTATGCGCATGTTCCGTTATTATGCCGTACTTTGACTATTATGCCCTTTTGTTTAAAAATAAGGTTTTAAATATAAATGAGCATGAAAATGAGTTATGTACTGATAAGTAAACATGTTTAGAATTTTTTGATGTTTATAATCTGGTCATAAACTGAGTTTACGCATATAATTGTAAACTATGCTTTTAAAAGGACTAAAATGCCCTTTTACATTTAAAATGAGTTTTTAAACATAAATTCTTTGAAAAACCCATCATGTACTGATGTGAGATCATATTTAGGATTTAATGGGATTTTAAGTCAGATTATATACTGAGTTTAACTTCAAGTTCTTGTACAATGCTCGTAAATGACGATAATGCGCTTATGGCACTTAAAATGGGTTTTAAGCATAATATTCATAACAAACCTTTTGCTTACTGATATGTTATGACAAATAAATATTTTAACCATTCAAAGTTGGTCATAACATCAGATTTCATAAACCATCACACAAATCGTCATTTAACGACTTTAACGCCGTTTAGGAGCATAGTATGGTTTTTAACCATATTTATGAATCAAGATTTGTTACCTACTGATTTTATAAATCATTTTAAATATTTTTATAGTAGGTATAAGTCATAAACTCAGAATCCCAAATAAATTCTCAAACTATGTGTGAAATGAACAAAATGCCCCTACGGTGCATAGTTTGGTCTTAAAGCATAAACCACACATAAATTTGATATCCTACTAATATGATATCATAATTTAACCATTTTTACAGAATGTTTATGACTATGACATCAGTTTACTTGTGAGCTCCTTTTATAAGTTGTAAAATTACCAAAATGCCCTTATGAGGCATAGTTTGATTTTAAAACCTTAACGGGCATACAAGTTGATATCCTACTGATATTATAACTTGTTTAAAGTGTATTGGCATATGGAACTTGTTCATGACTCATCCGGTTACCCGATATCGCTTATACGCGTACGGTTAGACTTATGTAACTAGTTTACATAAGTTTACCGAAACGGGTTTAACCTTATCGTTTTGATCTCAAAATCCAGAATGTTCTTTGTTTACCCATATTATACAAGTCCTAGTACTTGTTGGGTTTAAACACATTCTATTCAATATACGCTTAATCTAGCGAACGTATTCTTAAGTATCGGGTTATATCTAAAGGAACTACCTTTGACCCGTATACATTCTAACAGATAATAAATCTGTTCATTCCAGACTATAGTACCCCCCAGATAATCGGACTTGGGTCAATAATACTTAGACTTGCGGTTTTTTGCCAAACATAGTCTTATTGATTGGAAGCTAGCAAAAAGGTAAATACTCTTGACTTATTTTAGTGTTAACTTGGTATTGCAAATATGCCTCTTTGGGCGGTTATTACATAAGTAAGTCGCCTATGATTGCGCAAAAGTGTAAGAATACGGTTTAATCCGTTTACTTAATAATTGATGTAATTGGGGGTTAATGATACCATGTCCGGACAACCCAATGGGTTAATCAAGTATATAATCTCGTAACAAGAATAATCCCAAGATATATTTAAAGGATCACCTATGGGTTTTCCATATGTATAGAACTCTTTTCGAAAAAAAAATTATTTTTCCAAAGAGTCAGTTAATTGTATTTACCAGCTTTGGCTGACGTATTTTCAAAAGATTGAACAGCAGGTACCGAACCTTATTATAGGCTGGGAATACGGGTTCCGCTAGAATGAAGGCTAAGGAATTTGCACTCCTGAAGCTTAAGGCCTATGATGTCTAAAGCTCTGTTTATTAGATCCTGCCTGTGGGCTTGTATACTTTTATACATTCAAGCTTTATTTTAATAAAATCAATCCAATACTTCCACTTCATATTATTATACTGTGATAACTTTTATCCAACCGTCACGTTTGTACCCATTTGGGCCCACCGGAAATCGGGGTGTGACAGGTTGGTACAAGAGCTATAATTTGAGTGAATTAGACACTAGCCTTTTGTGTCTAATCTCAAATATCACAAATGCAGATTCCTTTAAAAACTCCGAGTCTAGACCTGAATATAAGACTACTCTTAATCCATATAGTAGTTATTGATTTTATACTGCCAAGACGTCGCGGACAAGATGAAGAATCTGTGAGTCGCGGACTCAATGATCTCTACCTTTGAGTAGCTTGAAGTTCCATACGGTGAACTACATTGTTTTGGAGACGATGACTCCTATACGAGGATGCTAAACCTCGTCATCTGATAATATATCTTTTGATATTCTTGTGATATCCTAATATCATGTATCTGAAGTCTATCATATATGATAGACATTCCGGTGATATCTCACCAGCTGATTGAAGCAGCAACAATTATGGAAAACCGTATCATGGCAAAGATATATGTGCACTTTGCACCAAATTTCTATTATTTGATTCAAATGTTCTCTCATTCTAGAGAATAAGCAGAAAAAGGAATCACTTCTTCTGATTCATGCTTAAAGCATATAATTTCGAGTCTTCGAGCTCGATTAATTCAAACCCATCTGGGTATATATTATATTATATAAATTCGGCAACTCTCGCCAGCAATCTTCTCCAACAGGAACACGACAATGATTTTTATTTCATTGATTTTTAACAACTACGAATGCCAAACTTAGTTTGATGGAAGCACCATATAATAATTGGCAGTATCTTAGTGTGTCCCATAGATTACTTTCATGCCTGGCTAGTATGACGGTTTAATGCATGATATGAAGGTCACATTTATTGCTCCTACCTTATCAAACAAACTTCTTGATTGCGCAATAGACAAGGCCAAAAGCACTTGTTCCAACAATGAGTGGTTGAAAAAGTGCAAATTTTTTGTCCAAATATGAGACGACATATCCCCAAATCTCCCGATAAAGAGAGGGGCTTATATTTAAACGGTGTACTTTATTGAGCTGTATCATATATGCTGTACTTTATTGAGGCATATCCCTGAATCTCCCCATAAGGAGAAAGGGTATATTTTATACAGTGTACTTTATTGAGCTGTATCATATACGCTGTACTTTATTGAGGCGTATTCCCGAATCTCCCCATAAGGAGAAGGGTATATTTTATATAATGTACTTTATTGAGCTGTATCATATACGCTGTACTTTATTGAGGCGTATTCCCGAATCTCCCCATAAGGAGAAAAGGTATATTTTATACAGTGTACTTTAGTGAGCTGTATCATATACGCTGTACTTTATTGAGGCGTATCCCCAAATCTCCCCATAAGGAGAAAGGGTATCTTTTAAACGATGTACTTTATTGATCCGTATCATATACGCTGTACTATATTGAGGCATATCCCCGGATCTTCCCATAAGGAGAAATGGTATATATTTAAACGGTGTACTGTATTGAGCCGTATCGTATACGCTGTATTATATTGAGGCGTATACCAAATCTCCCAACTAAGGAGAAATGCATACTCCAACTGAGGAGAAGGACTAAAAGTGCCAACTCTATTGGGTGAAGACAATTAGTCGAAGGACCACTCGCAATCAAGAAAATAAATCTCTTTTGAATGTACTCGGTCTACTAGTTCTTACATAATTAAGAGTAGTAAATAAGACCATGATAAAAGACTCTGTCTTAAATATATACTTCCCACCAATGGTAGTGGTTGAAAAGGTGATATTAGTGGAAAACTGATTCCCTCACACCCATATAATCTTAAAAATCTTTCAGTGATTCCCGTCCAACTATAGGACGACACTTATCTTAGATCTCCAACTAATTCTCGTATGCGTGGAAAGGAGATAGAAATTTCATCCATCTATGCGATGCTAATCATCCCCAAATCTCCCAATGTGGAGAAGGACATATATTTAAACGGTGACTGAATCGAGCCGTATCATATACGCTGACTGTATTGAGGCGTATTCCCAAACCTCCCAATACGGAGAGTGACTTATATTTTTAAAACGTCAACTGAGATGCATCTCCAATTGAGGAGAAGGATTTATATTCAATACGTTGACTGAAACATATCATTAAAACTCTAACTAATTCCCAACTGTGTGGAAAGGAGAAAATCTTCGTCAACTTTGTGACGATACTCGTTCCAAATCTCCAACAATTCCCAACTATGTAGAAGGAGAGGAATCATAATACTACATTGTCAGTCAAAATAAGGACAATTGTGACCTTATGGTTCCCTGTCCAAGGTGGTGAGCTATGCTCAAGCCTCATAGTCTATATGATCAATGCGATCATGACTAATATCATCAATATGATGATCATACTTAACACCCTTAGAGATGTTTTGCCTACGGGCTATATTATAATGTCCATTTGTGATAAAGACGGTTGTGATCTTTTATGATTCCCTGTTCAAGGTGGTGAGCTATGCTCAAGCCTCATAATCTACATGATCAATGTGAACATGATTAATATCATCTATATGATGCTCATATTTAACATCCTTAGTGATTATTTGCCTATGGGCTGTATTATATTATATTGTCAATATGACAATGACAAATTATGACCTTATGGTTCTCTGTCTAAGGTGGTGGGTTATACCCAAGCTTCATAGTCCATATGATCAGTGCGATCATGACTAATATCATCAACATGATAATCATACTTAACATCCTTAGTGATGTTTCGCCTACGGGCTATATTATATCGTCCATTCGAGACAATGATAGTTGTGACCATTATGGTTCCCTGTTCAAGGTGGAGGGCTATGCCCAAGCCTCACAGTCTATATGATCAAGTACGATCATGACTGATATCATCAGTATGATGACCATTAATTTAACATCCTCTGTGTTGTCAATCGAATTGCCTACGAGCCATATTATATCGTCAATTGTAGCGACAGTAGTGGTCTACGACCCCTTATTCAAAGGTAATGAACAATGTTCAGACCTTAAAGCCCTTTGATCAAATGAGATCGCGGCTTATATATGTATATATCTTAAATTGTCCTTTGTGACAAGGCTTCAGTGCCATATCTTCTAAGTGTCCTTTGTGATGAGGCCTTGTGCCATATCTTTCACAACCATTGTGACAGGCCCTTGTGCCATGTCTTTCACGTCCTTCGTGACAAGCCAATGTGCTATATTTAAATGTCCTTCGTGACAAGCCAATGTGCTATATTTAAATGTCCTTCGTGACAAGCTAATGTGCTATATTTAAATATCCCTTATGACAAGCCGATGAGTTATACGGCTAAGTCCATTACCAATTGTGGTAAGCGGGGCTAGTGAAATTGATATATAAACATATAGATCTGTAAGATCTAATGCAAATAAATAGATTTGCTATTTAGTTCTTGAGGTATTACTGATGGCTATAATATTTTTTTCAGATAAACTTATGGTAAGCCTGAGTATTGGCAAAGCTAGTAAGAAAAACGGTGGTGACGATTTAGAGCACCAGAACCGTAATGACGAAGAGAATCGTCTTCGATCCATAGTTACCGATGAAGTCGGTAAAGCCCTGGCCGGATTTATGGCCACATTTAAAGGGCCCAAGCCATCAGTACAGAAAGAGAACTCCGTTTCTAAACCCCATTCTAATACTCATAAAACTGAAAAGTCTCATTTCTCTTCAACTAAGAATGAGCAAAGTATTAAGAGTATCAAGAAAGCTGAGTCACATGACTCTAAGAAGGGGTGTACATATAAATACTTTGTTTCTTTTAAACCCCGTGACTTTACGGGAGAAATTTGAGCAGTTGATGCTCTAAAGTGGCTGGATGAAATGGAAACCATTGTTGATATAAGTGGTTGTGCCGCCAAGGACACTGTTAAATACGTGTCCCGGTCCTTCAAGGAGGATGCTCTGACTTGGTGGAAGGCACTGATCCAATCCACTGGCAAGGTTGCAATGTACAATTTGAGATGGTCTGAGTTGGTGGAACTAATCCGCGAGACTTACTGCTCACCTCAAGAGGTGGAGAAAGTTGAATCTGACTTTCTAAGGCTGACCATGAAAGGTCTCGAGTGTTAAGCCTATGTATCGAAATACAACTCTTTATCAAGACTTGTGCCATATCTAATTACCCCCGAGTCTAAGCGCATTGCACGGTTTCTTGGAGGGCTCGCTCCAGAAATCAAGGGGATGGTCAAATCCTCCAAACCTGCAACTTTTAGATCCGCTGTGGATCTGGCTCTATCTCTCACTAACGATGAAATAAGAGCAAAAGCGATTAAGGCTGAGGAGGATAACAAGCGAAAGCGCAAAGATACCCCAAGTAAGGATTACAAAAAGGGTAAGACTGGTTCGAATTATAACCAGTCCAAGCCGAATGAGGCAAAACCCGAATGTAAAACCTGCGGGAAGCAACACATCGGAAAATGTTTCGGTGATTAGACCAAGGGATGTGGCATCTGTAAGAAGATGGATCACAAGTCTCATGAATGCAAAGACTTGAAAGACGCCCCCTGCTATGGATGTGGCGAGAAAGGGCATATAAAGACCCGCTGCCCAAAGAGGGTGACTGACGGGAAAAACAAGGCCACTGATGGCAAGAAAGGAAATGCTTGAGCCTTCCAATATACTACAGCAGAAGCAGTTCAAGACATACCATTACGAATCTGTTTCCCGTAAATGATTTATTTACTAGGAACTTATTTTAAACTCTAGAGCTAGTTAAAAGCTTCATCGATTGTAAACTTAGTAAATTTTTAAATCTGCCTTTCCGAGGCTTAAATATTTTAAAAATCAAGTGGCCTATCTAGATGGTTTCACATATGATATATACTTCACGAAGCAATTGTCTTTGATAATCTTTTTATCTATAAATCCTGCGGTATTCGATATGTTCTTAAACAAGGATTGGTTAGTCCAAAAACCAAACCCACTTTGTCCGCAGTAAGAAACTTATCGAAATTAAAATCCCTATCTGGTGATATATTCACCATCCGTGGAAGATCAACACTATGGATTGCCCGAGGAAGCTTTTATGCTTGAGGCATCCAAGTGATTAAAAGAAGGATCTGTCATCTACATGACACAAGTAACTTTTGACAAATTAAGATCGAAAGCTGAAAACCTTTGTGTGGATGGACATGAGAAGTTCGTAGCCACCTAGGAAGCATAATGCTTAGAATGTTCGCAAGTGAGTCGAACATTGTAGATCATTTTTGGTCTGCATAATGAACTAGAAAAATCCCACATAGAATTGGGAAATGGTAACAACGGATCTAATCTTCCAGTTACCTAGAATAAATCGCGGCAATGGCGCGATATGAATTATAGTTGACAAACTTACTAAGTTGACGCTTCTTGTCAATTAAGGAAAATTTATAATTCCGTCAAGTTAAGCTATATAACGACAACATCAAGTCTCCTTATGGAATACCATTGTCTAAAGTATCGAATTAAGATACTAAATATACTCT
Source organism: Helianthus tuberosus (assembly GCA_030545235.1). NCBI lineage: Eukaryota > Viridiplantae > Streptophyta > Magnoliopsida > Asterales > Asteraceae > Helianthus > Helianthus tuberosus. The sequence goes on from CM060357.1 coordinate 65,237,554, forward strand.
TATCTCTGCAAAATTCTAGCATAATGCTCAGCTGATAAGCACTTGTCATGTCTCGCCATGACATTTAAACACGAGTGTGAGGTTTATTGAAAAACCTTGTCCATTATGGACCATGGAATTTAAAAGTTCCAAGTTTACCTCGTAAATGTGGAATGGAATTCCCATTATGGCCCAGGATACCCTTGAGAGGTTGAAGCCTACTATGATACGGAACTGACCGTATTACTCCAAACAAATCTCGAGGTCGAGATTTCTTTTAAGGGGGTGAGGATGTAACACCTCGTAAAATCATGTCCAATAATGTATCGACACGTGTCCCTAATCCTAGCAATGTCAAACGTTGACTAGGAGGGACTATTATCGCCAAACAGTTAAAACTTTGAATATGAAAGGATTGGAAGTGTCAACATGCTTAAAATATGCCTCTGAGTGACATTATACGGTATTAATGTTCTCATATTAAGCCACTTGTTGGATAATCAAAACCGTTTGCGATAAACCTAAAAGTTTTCGTAACGGAGGGTTAAAAGTGTCAACATGTTAAATCTTACCTCTGAGTGACCTTTTAACGAACTCGGAACGTTATGATGTTTGATCCCACTCTTGGGAATATCTAATATTGGCTGTTTAGGGCTTTAATGCCGTTAAACAATAATACGCACAAGTTTGTGCGTTAGAAGGGTTAAAAGTGTCAACCTGTTAATTCTTACCTCTGAGTGACCTTTTAACAAACCCGAAGCACCGTGATGTTTGATAATACTCTCGAGAATACCTAATATGGGTTGTGTAAAGCTTTGATATCGTTAAATGATATTACGCAAAACTTTGTGCGTTAAAAGGGTTAAAAGTGTCAACGAGAGAAACTAGTGTCTTCGGGTGATCTTTTAACGAAACCGAAGCTTAACGGTGTTTGTTATACTTCCATGAATACCTAAAATCTAACTTGAAGGGTCATAAGTGCCAAAAATGAAAGTTATTTCAAGTTAGGAGGTTAAGGGGCCAAAAATGTCAAGTTTTAAAACTTGATTTGCTGAAACCATGAGGGGTCGCGCTGCACGACACCCTCCCCCTCATGCGATCGCGCGACTCGACGGTATCATCTGGGCAGAATGTATGTGCAGCTGTCCTTCTTCTTCATTGTTCTCTAAACAAACCACTCTAGCACTTGTATTTCGAAACCATGAGCTTGTTAACTGTTTTTAACACCTGGCTAGACACTTGGAAATATCTTAGAACCTCTCTAACACATGGCATGATCCTAGAATCCTCTCAAACACTATAAATAGAGGAGATCATCCAACTTCAAACCTTGCACCTTTCCTTTCTTTCTCTCTATATCTCTTGTTGGAGTTCCTGTGTAATTGGTGTGACACCTGTGTCACTTCAACCATCAAACAAAGACCAGACAAATAAAATATTATATTTTAAACTTGGGATTTGCATAAATATATGTGTCTTTTGCACATATCAATTCTTGTTCGATTTCGGGCTCTAAATCGCTTTCTGGAAGGTTATACGCGCACCGATGCGTAAATATAACCAGTTTAATGCAACGAACACTCCGGGATAGTGACATAGGCTTAAAATACCTTAAATAACCTTTACATAACTTAGAAATAAGTTTTGAAGGCTTTGGTATGACAAAATCAAGTTTAATCGCTTACAGGGACTAAATTCGACAAACTGCGAAAGTATGCCGATTTGAACTGTAACAGACATTACGGAACATGACCATAAGTTAAACATACCGTAAATTTCCTTTACATAGCTTATAAATAGGCTTTGAGGGATTCGGTGTGCTAAAATAAACTTTTGGGTCATTCAGGGACTAAAAGCGTCAAAAAGTGCATAGGTTTGCATTTTCGCGCATAACTTACGTTCTGAATACATCCGGGTATCCAAAAATTTATGTAAGCACTCAAATATTTTATTTTAGTGTTTGGCATGAGAAAAATCCATTCGTCACGCAATTTGGATCGTTTTTCGCACTTATGCGCATTCCGTCGTAATTAAGCGAACATCGCGATCGTACGACCAAACGAACCAACATCCGGCATATTTTTGAGCATGTTTCATGTCCACAATGTTTAGGCATCATTTTAGGGCCTTAACGTTGGCTTAACGGACCTTAAACATGTCGGAAATGGCCTTAATGCATAACAGGGACCAAAACTGTCATTTTTGAAAGTTGTCTTCTGACCAGAAGGGCCAGGCGGCCCGCGTGGGTTTAGTGAGTCCCCTTACGCGGCCCGTGTCAGCTTCCCAGATCAGATAAGATCAGTTTAACAGCTGTTTACAGCTGTTAATCCCTCAAAACTCACCCACACTTGCCCTTTCCTGCTCATGAGGGGCCATTTTGAGTTACCATAAGGTTGCAACAAGTGTAGGGACAAGATCAAAGCACGTTATTCGAGAAACGATCCTAACGGTCTTGCATATCCTATAAATACCCAACCCATTCAACCCCAAAAACCCACACCTTTGAAATCTGAATTTGCTCTCTAAGTTGTGGTGTTTAACACTTCATACCTGAGAGTATTTGGATTCAAACCTTCCATTCTTGGACCCTTTGTAAGTGTTCCTTCGTTCTTTTATTCTTTTAGCATTAAAGTCAAACTTTGTTTGACTTTCGGCATTGACCAGTTTATGGTCAACGTGAAGTTCGTTTGAACTTCATAACGTGAGCGTAATCACGATGGTTATAGTCCCTAGTGACTATACCTACTGATTACCACGTTATCAAGGCTTAGTGACGAGTCGTAGTTTCGGTCAAAATACCTATTCTTGCGTATTTTGTAACCAAACTACTCTTAGGTATCAAAACCGTTTGTTTTGATACCAAACCTGTTTTCTAAACTTAGTTAAGCATGTTTTAACATGCTTAGCTCGTCACTTTTAGTTTAGTGCTTATATAGGGTCGTAAGGTAAGCGATCTAAACAATCGCTTATACTTTTGAACCCGACCTGTTTGGTCGATCATTAGGATCTGACCAAACACATTAGGTGACCATAGTTGTATAGGGAATAACCTTCCGAGGTTATACCTTATGGTCACGACGTTTAGTTAGTTGTATGATAGGTAGTATATATGCCTTAGGTAAATTACCAAAAAACCCTTTTTACGCCAAAATTCATTTTAAGCATATGTAACATAACTTTTGGTATCTAAACTGATTTGCCAACAATATTAGACATGTTAAGGCATATATTACTTGTCATAGGACTAGTTAAGCGGTCCGAACGCGTTTCACGCGAACGACGCGTTAAAGTAGCATAAGCTACCTAAACGGGTCGTAATGGGTCGTAAGCACTTAGGATAGGTTTCATTTTAGTGTGTAGGCTTTGTTAAACCATATTACATGAGTCCCCATACTCATTTGGTTTACGAGCCCTTATCCTATCCAATCCTCCGATTTAGGTCCGGTTTATTAACGTAGTTACCTATATTAGGTGCCATTTAATTTCCGTAATCCCTAGCATTGTTTGGTTGTTACTCAAGGACTACTGAGCAATCTCAAGTGAGTACATAGTCCCCTCTTTCTCTGTTTTCAACCGTTTTGGGGTGAAGCATGTGTACCTATATGTTATTTTCATGATTTCAAAGTATAATTGATTATACATGTTATTACTTATCATTTGACAAACTGAATGACTATCTATGGTTTAAACACTGATTTCTCAAAGAACATAAAATAAAATGTTGAATTGTACTTATTTTATGTTCACCGGACCGGTTGGTAGTATGATATAACGCTATAGGAGTAGACACCCCATTCCTGTTGTCATGGAATGTCTGAAACCAATTTGTTTCTCCATCCAAATAGGTATTGCCTTTGTGGTATCCTCATAGTTTCAAAGGTGTATTTTGATGCACTAGGTCTGAATGAATTTTTAAATCACACTTTTGTTGTATATTTTGATATACTCCCAAAAGTATAGTTTGATATACTCTCATGTGTGGTATTGTACAAAACCAACATATATATTTTGTTAACAAACCAAACCATATTTTGATATGTTATTAACTACCAAAACATATTTTAAATATGTTATTTATGAAACCAAAACATAGTTTAATATGTTATTTACAAATCCAAAGTATACTTTTAATATGCTACTATAAGGTTATTCGTTTAACCTTTTACATTATTTTACAAAGCATAACTTTTGATTTATTCAAACACTTTGTTTTGTACATTTTTACTTGTGTTTTAAGAAATCTCATTTTACTTACCATACATAACTTTTGTTTACACATTACATGGTTTACATTTAACTTGAGTTATACAATAACATTGTACTATTGGTTTAAACATGAACATTCGATATTGGTGGTTTGGTTTGAGTAAGTGACTTAAGTAACGAGGCGTGTGTAATATGATACAAGCATGGTGGATACGCCGCTGGTACTTCCTATATATAAGTGTTTGTATGGTATTACATATCGTAGCATTATTTGAATCATTTCAATTTAAGTCATATAACATTTTATACAAATAACATACTTTTCATAAGACATTGTTTTACAACAACTTATCTTATACAAATTCATTTTTACTTGGTTATTCATTTAACCTTACATTACTCTTTTACGTATCATCTACTTTATCATCACTTTTCTAATGATTTATAAAACAAAACATTTTACAAGGATCATGACTGACTTTTGTTAAACAACTTTTTTTTCTAAACTTATAAGTCATGAATCCTATATTCACAAAACCTATGTATCTCACAGGCATTTTTATGCTGACGTACCTATTTTTACACATGTTTCAGGTGCTGTCTTGAGATGCTTGTTGATACATGCTACATTTAGGATGGACTCGTGCCTTAGCGACTTTAAAACTTGGAAGATCATAGTTGTACTTATTTGATTGTATTAAAACAATGAGTTCATTTATTCAATAAAACAAAATTATTTATTCCATGGTTACGAAACAATGATTCTGTTACAACACTCCCCGACGTTTCCGCCACGTCTGGTTGTTTTACGTGGTCGGGGTGTGACAGAAAAGTTGGTATCAGAGCCAATGGTTATAGGGAATTAGGTTATTAGTAATGCTTTGACCTAGACTATAACCTTCCTAGGACCCTAACACAAGTTTTCTTGTGTTTAGTTTTAAAACAATACCGTCACTTATTTTTAGGTGACAACCACAATAAGAACACAAATTTCTATCCCGCTTTGAAAACTAATCATCTGTTCTAGGATGATTTATTATATGGTTTTGAACCCTCTAAGTTTTCAAAATCCCGTCAAAGTTAGTCTAAATAATGTGAACACGTGCAAACTGGAAGGGTGGGTGCCTGTACCCTGAGCTTTCTGTCTAAGGCTAGAGTGTTCGTACAAATCCGCAATATCGGACCAGTCACTCTTACCTGGGAACTCTTGGGGTGAGTGTCCACTTATAGGCGAGCATGTCTTCGCGATACATTATTTTTGACCTATTTACTTTGATTAATCGCCGGGGTTGTTTGTTACTATGTAGTAACAAACAAATGACCACCATCCTTGCTTTCATCAGATTTGTTCCATCTCATTCTTTTCGTCTAATTCTCTCACTCGTTTCCTTTCATGTTCCTCTTTTAGAATGCCTCCTCGACACGACAATCAGATGGCGAATGCCGAACTGGCGGAAATCATCGCGCAGCAAATGGCTGCTGCCTTCCCAAATCTTTTTGCTCAAATGAATCAAGCCATCAACAACCATAATGCTCCATGCAATTTCAAGAGTTTCAATTCGGCTAAGCCACTCAAGTTTAGTGGTTCTGAAGGAGCAACTGGGCTCCTACAATGGTTCGAGAGCACTGAGAGTACGTTCCGTCACGTTCAATGTCCTGATAATCGCAAGGTTGAGTTTGCTTCCAGTGTGTTTCAGAAAAGGGCTCTTACATGGTGGAACGGGGTGATGAGAGACCGTGGTGCTGAGGTTGCATTAGCACAGACTTGGGCTGAACTTAGGGCTCTTATGATGAAGGAGTTTTGTCCTCGTCATGAAATGAGAGCTTTAGAAAGGGAATTCGATGACCTGAAGCAAGACAGTGGAGAACATCGAGCCTATACTGACCGCTATGAGGAATTGAGCCTGTTATGCCCTACTATGGTTACGCCTCTAGATAAGGCGATTGAGAAATACATTGATGGTCTTCCTGACGTAGTTCAGGATATCGTTACTGGCAGCAACCCTACTACTGTCAGACAAGCCATTGAATTGTCTGCCACTCTGACTGAATCCCATATCAGGAAGGGTAAGCTGTTTCGGAAGGGCGACCCAAGACCATCTGACAAGACTGCTCAAGATGAACCAAAGGAAAAACAGGCTGAGGTATCCAAGAAGAAGAAGCGCAAAGCCTCTCAAAATTACGCTGTAACTGCTCAAGACAAACAGGTTGCACCAAACCAGCCAGCACAACCTCACAAACGGCAAAACTATGTTGGTACTGCACCTTTGTGCAACAAATGCAACCGTCATCATCTAGAGCAAGAGCAGTGTCACAAATGTACCCACTGTGGGTGGTTGGGACATTTGATCAATGTTTGTCGTTATGCAAATCAAGCTGCTGCAAACCCTGCTGCTGTTCAAGCACGGTTTCCTACTGATATTATAACTTGTTTAAAGTGTATTGGCATATGGAACTTGTTCATGATTCATACGGTTACCCGATATCGCTTATACGCATACGGTTAGACTTATGTAACTAGTTTACATAAGTTTACCGAAACGGGTTTAACCTTATCGTTTTGATCTCAAAATCCAGAATGTACTTTGTTTACCCATATTACACTAGTCCTAGTACTTGTTGGGTTTAAACCACATTCTATTCAATATACGCTTAATCTAGCGAACCTATTCTTAAGTATCGGGTCATATCTAAAGGAACTACCTTTAACCCATATACATTCTAACAGATAATAAATCTGTTCACTCCAGACTATAGTACCCCCCAGATAATCGGACTTGGGTCAACAATACTTAGACGTGCGGCTTTTTGCCAAACATAGTCTTATTGATTGGAAGCTAGCAAAAAGGTAAATACTCTTGACTTATTTTAGTGTAAACTTGGGATAGCAAATATGCCTCTTGGGGCGGTTATTACATAAGTAAGTCGCCTATGATTGCGCAAAAGTGTAAGAATGCGGTTTAACCCGTTTACTTGATAATTGATGTAATTGGGGGTTAATGATACCATGTCTGGACAACCCAATGAGTTAATCAAGTATATAATCTCGTAACAAGAATAATCCCAAGATATATTTAAAGGATCACTTATGGGTTTTCCATATGTATAAAACTCTTTTCGAAAAAAAAAACTATTTTTTCAAAGAGTCAGTTAATTGTATTTACCAGCTTTGGCTGACGTATTTTCAAAAGATTGAACAGCAGGTACCGAACCTTATTATAGGCTGGGAATACGGGTCGGCTAGAATGAAGGCTAAGGAATTTGCACTCCTGAAGCTTAAGGCCTATGATGTCTAAAGCTCTGTTTATTAGATCCTGCTTGTGGGCTTGTATCGAACGCTTGTAATTCTTTTATACATTCAATCTTTATTTTAATAATTTTAATCCAATACTTCTGCTGCATATTATTATACTGTGATAAGTGTTATCCAACCGTCATGATTGTACCCATCCGGGCTCACCGGAAATCGGGGTGTAACATGATGACATTCATGAATCCTGCCACCCTTATTTTTTCATCAGCACCCACGTAGGTTAACCCTTCCTTCTTGTGTCTTTCGATGAAATCTCTGAGGCTTTCATCATCTCATTGCTTGATCTAGAAAATCACTGTAGCATCCTTGACATACCTCCGTTGTTGAGAAAGTTGGCCAGGAAACCTTTGCTCAGATCATCGAAGGTTTAAATGCTTCTTTCAGGTAGGTCGTTGAACCATATCCTGGCAGACCCTACAAGGTTTTGCATGAACATGAGACAGGATTCGGCATTGGACCAGTTTTCAATTCTCGTTGCCCCGGTAAAAATTTGGAGGTGGTCTTAAGTATCTTCAGTTCTGTCATACGTTCTTATGTGGGATGACATCTTAATCCGGGTTTGAAAATCATAATCGGCAATTTGTTAGGAGAGACAAGACAAATTGCTAGGCTTGTAAGGCTTGACAAGATCTTCTTCTACTCGTGAGGCCAGATTATTTCTTGTGTTTCCTTGGTGGGTGGTTAACACTTCGTTGATGAAGTATTTCCAAGGAAAGTGTACCATCATTTGGGCCATCATCTGTGGCATCAGGTTAAAGCCTCGAAGGCTTTCAGGTGTAGCCATGTAGTTTATTCCCATGGGGGTACTCAGGGCTGCATTTTGAGCCATAGGGAGAACAGCTAAGGCTTGTTCCCATGTTATGGACACGGGAAAAGGAAGGCTTGAAGATGGTGACTGTAGAAGTTCATCTAGAGTTGTCTCATGCCCCAACGGTGCACCAGTAACAATTGGTTGGGAGGTTAACAAGGGAAAAACAATCGGATCTGGTCTTCCAATAGCATAGGGACTTGGGTTAGGTGGAAGGTAACTAGGACCAGCTTCGAATCGGGACGTAGTGAGTTATGAGCGACTAAAAGGAGGTGGGGGTGGCCCTGGTGACAACGAAGATTCAGGCTCATCATAGTCCAGCCTTATTCTTACTCCTTTTTCTCTTTCTCGGCTCACATGCTGATTGAGAAGAGATCTCAAATGTAGGAAGTTGTTTGCTAGTCCTTTGGGTGTCAAATCGATGCGTTCCGGTGCACTTGTAGCACCGATTTAAGGAGAAGGAACCCCTGAGCGAGAAGGGGTTGTGTCTGAAAAGAGGAAAACTCCGGGAACATGGTTCCCGTTGGAGCGCTTCCCGAAGTAGAAAATAGCGTAGATGTGGCTGGTGGTGTTTGGCTAGCATTAGGTGTTGAAGTACGAGGTACTTGGTTCACCTCACCAGGAGACTCGCTTTCAGACATGAACTCGATGGAGTTGGAGCTACACTACTATTCTTTTATGATAAACTTAGCGGCATAGCCCCAGGTGGGCGCCAACTTGTTGCTACAACAAATATAAGATCAAGGATAGTGACTGGGCTGGCTAGGCAAAAGGGTTCAAGGGTCCCGATTTGCCTAACACAGGTCGTGGGGTCCCCCCATGTTTGCAATACGTAGGGTTGGATCACTTAGTTATTGCTTGCTTTGAATTCTGGATTGAAGAATATTCAACCCAGAATGTTTGTGTGCAATGTGATAGTGTTGAAGTGAGTGAAGAATAGAACATGCATGTAGCAAGTTCCAGAGAGAAGAAGTGAGGTTTTCGGAATGTCTGGCTGAATGACAATGTGTTGTCATTTATAGAGAAGGGCCAGCTATAAGAGGAAACCTTTGACTAGTGATCCATGGTTGTAGTGGAGGGCTTGCCCTTTTTGGTAGGTTAAAGGCTTCGGACCTGCGGGTAAAAGGATGTCTCTTACCACATACTCCTTTTGCGGCTGAGTGGGAGAGTTCACACGTAAAGTGTGAAGTGACCTGTCACTGTTTTGTGCTTTTTGCTGTTCATGACAGTTGGTCAATTCCGAACCCTTTTATCTTTCAACCCTTTAAGCTGTATTACACTTTAACCAGTTTATTAAGTTTCAACTACCCACGTTATCGGCTTGTTTGAATTTGATTTGACGAGGTGGGATAGTTACCACAGGGTGGTCATAATGAGGGTATGGATATGGAAATTTAGCATTAATACCTTTTTGGTCTACTATACATTGTGCCCCTTTTGATGTGGTTACAAAATTTGCTTATTTATATGTATTAATATAGTTGCTTAATTAGTAAGGGATACTCAATGTTAAACTATTCCAACTGTTTAAAAAATAAAGTAAATAAAATTATCTAAATATATCCTTCATTAGAGAGCATGTGAAGTCGTTTCAAAATTGTAAGAGAAATTTTATAATGCATGTTTGTTAGAGCATTCATGTCACACCCCCAAAATCCACCATGCGGAGTATCACCGCTTGGAGGCGTGACATGACCAGGATCGAGCCACCAATCATATTGAACAACATAATTAAGTAAATAAAACCAAACATAATACGATTGGTGACCAAAAAGGAAGTAAACCGATTTTAGGTTAACAACGGAAGCATAAAACATAAGTTCAAAACATAAGTCCGTAGTTCATAAGTTTAAAGTCCAAAATGTAGGATTAATAAGTTCATAAAGTTTATTCATAAAGTACGGGACATATCAGTTCGCATCCCACAACGACCACCTCCATATGCAAGCTCCATAGCATCTAATGACCTGCAAAGCATGTAATAACGAGTCAACAACAAAGTTGAGTGAGTTCACGGTTGGTTGTCCATTTTAGAGTTGTTTCCAAAAAAACATAGTTTAATCTCATTCGGCTATCCAGCCGTGGGGGTTACCCCATAGTTCAAAAACGTTTATTTGTTAACCATCCCATGTACACCTTCCCTGGCTATCCAGCCCGGCACTTTGGCCGTGGGGAGCTGCCCCAGTATTTTAAACTACCAGACTCGTTTATCATATCGACTACTAACAAAAGAAATCAATTGTGCCCTAGCGTCGGTGTTCTATCACCACCGACGTGCCATAGTCCATTAGTACACGCCCGTCCGACTGGCACGGTGTGAGGTTTGTTAAACCTAATAGCGCTATTAACTAATGACCCGCTCGCCATAGCCTCGGCGATTAAGTCGATACAAAAAGGGAGGGACTTCGCTGATAGAGTTCTAGTCCAGTAAGTCTAATACGTCCCAATAGGACGAGGAATTTACATTCTTGAACACGTCACAAGGACGAGGAATCCACATTCCTGAACACGTCCCAAAGGACGAGGAATCCCTATTCCTGTACCCATTCCCATTCCCACCAGGAATTTACCATGCTTTGTAGAAAAGTGTGAACTCACCTTGGTTTGCTCGGTTAGATTCTCAAATATAGTTAACAGTCAAGGTCGGTCAATCACGTCCTAATAAGGTACGGATAACAATCAGTTTCTCATGCATAACACGTCTCCTATGTATGGTTTATTTGCACATTACTTCGTCCACATAACAGGTACACACTTTAACGATTTATGCCCATATAAACTTCCCATCCATTCCCCACTCATAAACAAACATACGATATTGCACGTAACACATATAACATGTTAGATCATTCACCGATAGCATACTCGACATTTAGACACGCAAGTCAATTCAGCATTAATATTCAAAACCGGCTGTTTTCGGATATTTTAATAAAATAGTTAAATTATTCCAAAAATTCCCAAATTTTTACAAGATGTCTTAAACGTTCCATATTTTATTGTGTAAAAATATCGGGGTCCGGTTCATAACCAATATTTTATAAAAATTCATGTTCCGGACTGAACTCAGATTTATGTATTTCTGACCACAGTCCACGGAACAATTTATTAAAAATTCATCGAGTGTCCGATTTACGAAATTCCAGTGGGGTAATTACAAATGAATCGGTTGTCATTTACAGTACAAATTTCATGGTCCGATTCATCACAAAACTCAGGTTATGACTGAAAGTATGACACCCATTTATTGCTGTCAAAATTCAGCTTAAGTTGCTGTTACAAATTAACACTTTAAAAATAGTAAACGGAGTCCAAAAATTACGATTCCGGTGCCATTAGAACCGTATTTTATAATAACATATTTTAGATTCAAAATATCGGTTTTTCGTTGAATTTACGACCTGTTTACAGCCTGTTAAAGGCGGCTGAAAATACACATCAGCAAGCTGTTTTCAGTCTAAAGGCTACTAAAACGCACACATATGATTACCATTCATTCTAATAATGATTTACAACAGGTTATATGTTATTTACAGCAGACTAAAACTCATATATTTCAGATTCATCTTGTATTACCATGTTTCACCATTATTTACTCTTTAACCAACAAGTTCATCACTCTAGCAAGACTTTTTAGTTTTGATTTTTAGTGTTCACGATTTTTATCCGACAAATCTCTTATTAACCACTCTAGACAAGATCAAGAAGAGGTTTAGAGTCACTTACTACTAGCTCGAGGCTAGGGAAGAAACTAGACGAAAAATAGGCGGTTAAAAGCAACGTGGGGAGGTCCTTAGCAATCCGCAAGCACCGAGCTTCGTTGTTGATCCTATTGCACCTTTGAGCGTGTGTGGTTTACTTGTAGGAGGCTCGATGGTGGTGGTAGGGTGGTATGGTGGTGGCGGACGGACAAGTGAGGGAGAGGAGAGAAGAGAACTTGTGTTGTGATGTTTTGTGAAGTGAAGTGTATAACCTCATGAGTTTACTTATAGTCCATGCATTACCAATATCCATTGTGTTAAGTGTTCACTAGATATTAGGCAAAGTTATTAAAATAATCAACAAAGGTAATGGTGTGTCCTCACATGGGAAGCAATCGGTTGGGGGGGTTGGGGTAATTAGTTCCATTTCAACCAAGTGTAAGTAATTAGTTAATTTAGTTAGGTGTTTAATTGGTGTATTAAGTGGGTTGTAATTTATAACGGGTGTTAGGGTACTCGGGGACCCTAACTGGCTCAGAAAGAGAAAAACAATGTCATTGACAATATTTTTATGTCCCGGGTAAAGTCCGGTGGTTCGGTTCGATACTGTTCCGTTAAACTGCTTAATTAATCCGTAAAGCGTCCTACTTATATATTTTTGCAACGTTTTTACTTTCTAACACTTAGGAAAATATAACGGACTATTTAGTGACCTTTCTGTACACTATTAGTATATTAACAAATACGTGTAAGCATAACACAGATATCAGAAAGCAGTTAAGTGATTCCACACAGTCGTCAAGCATATTAATTATTATTAATAAACTGTACGGTTACATGTAAATTTGAGGGTTGTCACATTCTCCCCCTGTTAAGAGAATTTCATCCCGAAATTTAGCGCGTGGTTACTGAGGAAGCTAGTTAAGTTGCATTGTTTTCCTGATTTTCCTGGGGTGTCACATCATCCCTCCGTTGATTTGGAATTTCGTCCCGAAATTCTGCAGTAGCTTCAGCCTCAGTAGTGGTTGCGTTTTTCTTAAACAGTTGGGGATACTTGAGTTTCATTTGGTCTTCGCGTTCCCAGGTATACTCTGGGCCACGACGAGCATTCCAATGAACTCGGACCAGAGGTATCCTGGTATGCTTGAGGATCTTAACATCTCGATCCGTAATCTCTACTGGTTCCTCGACGAATCGCAGCTGGTCGTCGATTGTGAGTTCCTTAAGAGGAACTATGAGGGTCTCATCTGACAGACACTTCTTCAGATTCGACACATGGAAAACGTTGTGAACTCCGCTGAGTTCTTCAGGTAGGTTCAACCTGTAGGCTACCTTTCCAATTTTCTCAATGACTTCGAATGGTCCGACATAACGCGGATTGAGTTTGCCTCGTTTGCCAAAGCGGACTACACCTTTCCAAGGTGAGACTTTGAGTAGCACTCGATCCCCAACCTGGAGCTCGAGTGGTTTTCTTCCCTTATCAGCATAGCTTTTCTGGCGGTCACGAGCTGCCGCCATTCACTGTCGTATCTGAGCAATTCTCTCGGTGGTATCTACCACAAGTTCTGGGCCAGTGATTTGGCTGTCACCAACTTCTGCCCAACAAAGAGGTGATCGGCATTTGCGTCCGTACAATGCCTCGAACGGAGCGGCCTGAATGCTGGTGTGGTAGCTGTTGTTGTATGAAAACTCCACTAGCGGGAGGTGCTTTTCCCAGCCATTACCAAAATCGATTACACATGCCCTAAGCATGTCTTCAAGGGTTTGGATGGTGCGTTCAGATTGCCCATCCGTCTGTGGGTGATAAGCGGTGCTCATATCTAAACGTGAGCCAAAAGACTTGTGCATTGCTTGCCACAGTTCAGAAGTAAAGCGCGCGTCACGATCAGATATAATAGAGGTTGGCACTCCGTGCCTTGATACCACTTCCTTTAGGTAAATGTCTACAAGAGTAGAAAACTTATCCGTTTCCTTGATGGCGAGAAAATGTGCAGACTTGGTCAGTCGATCTACGATCACCCAAATGGTATCGTTTCCACGTTGAGATCTGGGCAGGCCGGTAACAAAATCCATGGAAATTTGCTCCCATTTCCATTTTGGGATCTCCGGTTGTTGAAGTAGGCCTGATGGTTTCTGATATTCAGACTTGACTCTCGCACAAGTCAAGCACTTACTGACGTAGGTTGCTATGTGGGCTTTCATGCCAGGCCACCAATACGTAGTCTTTAAGTCATGATACATCTTATCTGAACCAGGGTGTACTGAATAACGAGACTTATGTGCTTCATCCATCACAAGCTCGCGTAAGTTGTCATAAAATGGAACCCAGATGCGTCCGTTAACATAGTAGGCGCCGTCTTCCTTTAGTTCCAGCCGCTGCCTCGATCCTCGTAGGGATTCAGCCCTGATGTTCTCTGCTTTCAATGCTTCAACCTGAGCATTGCGAATCTGAGCGGGTAGGTTAGATTGGATGGTAAGCTGTAAAGTACGTACACGCTTAGGTAGGGTATCCTTTCGACTGAGGGCGTCGGCCACAACATTGGCTTTGCCCGGATGATACTTGATAGCGCATTCATAATCGTTCAAGAGCTCAACCCATCGGCGTTGACGCATGTTCAACTCCTTTTGCTTGAAGATATGCTCGAGACTCCTGTGATCGGTGTAAATGGTGCACTTGGTACCGTACAGGTAATGTCTCCATATCTTAAGCGCGAAAACAACTGCTCCCAGCTCCAGATCATGAGTAGTGTAATTTCTTTCGTGAACCTTGAGTTGGCGTGATGCGTAGGCAATGACCTTGTCACGTTGCATCAACACGCAACCGAGTCCTTGGATGGAAGCGTCACAATAAACCACGAAATCATCGGTGCCTTCGGGCAATGAGAGGATAGGCGCGCTACAAAGTCTATCCTTTAGATGTTGAAATGCGGATTCCTGTGCATCACCCCAACGATAGATGACACCCTTCTGAGTCAGTGAAGTGAGAGGTTGCGCAATCTTGGAGAAATCTTTTATAAACCTTCTGTAATATCCGGCCAAACCCAAGAATTGGCGGATTTCTGTTGGTGTTCGGGGTGCAGGCCAATTCTTGATCGATTCAACCTTAGATGGATCCACATGAATTCCATCCTTGTTTACCACGTGGCCTAGAAAGTGGACTTCGCGAAGCCAGAAGTCACATTTTGAAAACTTGGCATACAACTGTTCTTTTCGAAGAAGTTCCAGCATAAGTCGTAGATGCTGCTCGTGTTCCTCCTGACTCTTAGAATAGATCAGGATATCGTCGATGAACACAATAATGAACTTATCCAGGTAAGGTTTGCATACTCGGTTCATGAGATCCATGAAGACCGCTGGTGCATTCGTCAGCCCGAATGGCATAACCAGAAACTCGTAATGGCCGTAACGAGTTCCGAACGCTGTTTTGGAGACGTCCTCATCTCGGACTCTCAGCTGATGGTATCCCGATCTCAAATCAATCTTAGAGTAATAGCTCGACCCTTGCAACTGGTCGAACAAGTCGTCAATGCGTGGGAGAGGATAACGATTCATCACTGTCACCTTGTTAAGTTCGCGGTAGTCAATACACATTCTGAAGGTACCGTCTTTCTTCTTCACGAATAGTACTGGAGCTCCCCAGGGCGAAGAGCTAGGACGTATGAAACCCTTTTCCAAGAGTTCTTGTAGTTGTGTAGACAGTTCTTCGAGTTCTGATGGGGCTAGACGATATGGTGCTCGAGCTACTGGCGCTGCTCCAGGAGCTAGCTCGATTTGAAACTCGACTTGGCGATGAGGCGGAAGACCAGGTAATTCCTCAGGAAATACCTCAGGAAAATCGCGCACAATAGGAATGTCCTCAATTCTCTTCTCTTCCGCTGGTGTGTCAGTAACGAGTGCTAAAATGGCAGTGTGACCCTTTCGCAAACACTTCTGGGCCTTAAGGAAGGAGATGATTCCTTCGACAGCACCACTCTTGTCGCCACGAATCATGAGAGGTTCTTCACCAGAACGAGGAATGCGGACGATTTTCTCCTTGCAAACAATCTCCGCTTGATGATGAGATAGCCAATCCATCCCAATAACGACGTCGAAACTACCCAGTGTGATAGGAATAAGATCGATAGAGAAGGTCTGACCAACTAAGACGAGGTTACAATCTTTAACTATGTGTGTGGCTTCAAGACTTTTACCGTTAGCTAGTTCTACCGTGTGTTTGGTGTTCAGGAGTGTTGGAGTGCGCTTAAGCATTTGGCTAACTTTTACGGACACATAACTAGTATCGGCACCTGAATCGAATAAAACAGTAACAAAGAAGTCGTCCAGAAGAAACTTACCCATCACAACGTTGGGATCGTTCCTTGCATCACCCTGACCAATCACGAAAGCACGACCTCTTGCCCCATTACCATTGTTGTTTCCCCCATTGCCGTTTCCATTCCCCTGATTGTTGTGGTTCTGGTTTTGATTTAGCTGGGGGCAGTCTTTCTTGAAATGGCCCTCAGCACCACATTGAAAGCACCCTTTGTTGTTAACTTGTTGTTTCCGCTGCTGGCGTTGATTGGGTGGGGCTTGCTGTTGCTGCCGGTTCTGATTCGCCGGATGCTGACTCCTACAATCCCTTGCCATGTGACCAGGCTTGTTGCATCGATGACAGTTGCCTTTACCACATGGCCCACTGTGGTGCAAGTTACAGCGATTACATTTGGGGTGATTTCCCTTGTATCCACCCTGACCTCGATTCCCAAAAGACTGCTGACTGGGGCTCCTGTA
Organism: Helianthus tuberosus; assembly: GCA_030545235.1. NCBI lineage: Eukaryota > Viridiplantae > Streptophyta > Magnoliopsida > Asterales > Asteraceae > Helianthus > Helianthus tuberosus. The sequence goes on from CM060357.1 coordinate 65,254,331, forward strand.
CTCATCTGTCTTTCGCTGCTGGGACTGAGCTGAAGTAGAACCTTTGCCTGAATTCCCATCCGATTTTCTCTTGTTATCATTGGGTGCGTCAGCGGTAGCAGCACCAATACGCTTAGGCAGTTTGTTTTGTTCCACCGCTTGATCGGTGAGACGATGGGCTAACTTAATGATCTGCTGAATGGTACCCAGGTTGGCCGAAGTCACGTGACTCTGAATCTCGGGTACAAGGCCCTTGAGGTAAAGCTCAATACGTTTGATGGGAGGGTCCACCATAGTAGGGCACAGGATGGCCAGTTCATTCGACCTCTTGGTATACGCCTCAATCTCAGACCCCGTCATCTTCAGATTGAAAAATTCCACCTCCAGTTTGTGGATGTCATCCCGACTATAGTATTCCTCTTTGATCAGTTCCTTGAAACCGTTCCATGGGGTGGCATTAGCAGCAACCAACCCCAGCAGCTGAACCTGAGCGTTCCACCATGTGAGCGCTACCCCTTCAAGTGTTCCGGTAGCATATTTCACCCTACGGTCTTCGGGGTATTCGCACATCTCGAAAACTGACTCAAGCTTTTCAAACCAGTGAAGAAGACCCACTGCTCCTTCGGTGCCACTGAAAGTGGTAGGTCGGCAGTCCATGAATGTCTTGAACGTGCACACAGGAGGTTGAGCATGTTGACCTGTTGCGCGAGAATAAAGGACAAAATTAAGCATGAGGGTTGGTTTGTGAAGGTAGGATCTAAACGTCCTAAGGTGGGTTGATATGGCAGGTTATACCTCCTACAGGAACAGCTGCGAGTGCCTCAGCAACTCGTTCGTTGATCAAGGCCGTCAACTGGGCTTGAGTGAGGTTGATACGTCCTTCGCGTCCGCTCATGATCTTCATAACGAAGCAACGTAAGTGAGAAAAGTGTCGCGAAAGTGCATAAGTGTGGGACGACAATAGAGAGTCAGCACACAAGGTTCCAACAGCAATTATCACATTATCTAATGCACAGTGAGAACTATCTAACCGACAATATAACATAAATCATACCACTTATGGTGTCGAGTCTTGCACGTGGAGCGAAGCGTCGTTGTGGATCGTTGAGCACTGTACTGGTTATAGTCTGGTTTTTATCAAAAACCTTTCCCTTTTTAAAAACCAAGTTCACTATAACCAATGGCTCTGATACCAATCTGGCACACCCCCAAAATCCACCATGCGGAGTATCACCGCTTGGAGGCGTGACATGACCAGGATCGAGCCACCAATCATATTGAACAACATAATTAAGTAAATAAAACCAAACATAATACGATTGGTGACCAAAAAGGAAGTAAACCGATTTTAGGTTAACAACGGAAGCATAAAACATAAGTTCAAAACATAAGTCCGTAGTTCATAAGTTTAAAGTCCAAAACGTAGGATTAATAAGTTCATAAAGTTTATTCATTAAGTACGGGACATATCAGTTCGCATCCCACAACGACCACCTCCATATGCAAGCTCCATAGCATCTAATGACCTGCAAAGCATGTAATAACGAGTCAACAACAAAGTTGAGTGAGTTCACGGTTGGTTGTCCATTTTAGAGTTGTTTCCAAAAAAACATAGTTTAATCTCATTCGGCTATCCAGCCGTGGGGGTTACCCCATAGTTCGAAAACGTTTATTTGTTAACCATCCCATGTACACCTTCCCTGGCTATCCAGCCCGGCACTTTGGCCGTGGGGAGCTGCCCCAGTATTTTAAACTACCAGACTCGTTTATCATATCGACTACTAACAAAAGAAATCAATTGTGCCCTAGCGTCGGTGTTCTATCACCACCGACGTGCCATAGTCCATTAGTACACGCCCGTCCGACTGGCACGGTGTGAGGTTTGTTAAACCAAATAGCGCTATTAACTAATGACCCGCTCGCCATAGCCTCGGCGATTAAGTCGATACAAAAAGGGAGGGACTTCGCTGATAGAGTTCTAGTCCAGTAAGTCTAATACGTCCCAATAGGACGAGGAATTTACATTCCTGAACACGTCACAAGGACGAGGAATCCACATTCCTGAACACGTCCCAAAGGACGAGGAATCCCTATTCCTGTACCCATTCCCATTCCCACCAGGAATTTACCATGCTTTGTAGAAAAGTGTGAACTCACCTCGGTTTGCTCGGTTAGATTCTCAAATATAGTTAACAGTCAAGGTCGGTCAATCACGTCCTAATAAGGTACGGATAACAATCAGTTTCTCATGCATAACACGTATCCTCTGTATGGTTTATTTGCACATTACTTCGTCCACATAACAGGTACACACTTTAACGATTTATGCCCATATAAACTTCCCATCCATTCCCCACTCATAAACAAACATACGATATTGCACGTAACACATATAACATGTTAGATCATTCACCGATAGCATACTCGACATTTAGACACGCAAGTCACAACTTATGTCAATTCAGCATTAATATTCAAAACCGGCTTTTTTCGGACATTTTAATAAAATAGTTAAATTATTCCAAAAATTCCCAAATTTTTACAGGATGTCTTAAACGTTCCATATTTTATTGTGTAAAAATATCGGGGTCTGGTTCATTACCAATATTTTATAAAAATTCATGTTCCGGACTGAACTCAGATTTATGTATTTCTGACCACAGTCCACGGAACAATTTATTAAAAATTCATCGAGTGTCCGATTTACGAAATTCCAGTGGGGTAATTACAAATGCATCGGTTGTCATTTACTGTACAAATTTCATGGTCCGATTCATCACAAAACTCAGGTTATGACTGAAAGTATGACACCCATTTATTGCTGTCAAAATTCAGCTTAAGTTGCTGTTACAAATTAACACTTTAAAAATAGTAAACGGAGTCCAAAAATTACGATTCTGGTGCCATTAGAACCGTATTTTATAATAACATATTTTAGATTCAAAATATCGGTTTTTCGTTGAATTTACGACCTGTTTACAGCCTGTTAAAGGCGGCTGAAAATACACATCAGCAAGCTGTTTTCAGTCTAAAGGCTACTAAAACGCACACATATGATTACCATTCATTCTAATAATGATTTACAACAGGTTATAAGTTATTTACAGCAGACTAAAACTCATATATTTCAGATTCATCTTGTATTACCGCGTTTCACCATTATTTACTCTTTAACCAACAAGTTCATCACTCTAGCAAGACTTTTTAGTTTTGATTTTTAGTGTTCACGATTTTTATCCGACAAATCTCTTATTAACCACTCTAGACAAGATCAAGAAGAGGTTTAGAGTCAGTTACTACTAGCTCGAGGCTAGGGAAGAAACTAGACGAAAAATAGGCGGTTAAAAGCAACGTGGGGAGGTCCTTAGCAATCCGCAAGCACCGAGCTTCGTTGTTGATCCTATTGCACCTTTGAGTGTGTGTGGTTTACTTGTAGGAGGCTCGATGGTGGTGGTAGGGTGGTATGGTGGTGGCGGACGGACAAGAGAGGGAGAGGAGAGAAGAGAACTTGTGTTGTGATGTTTTGTGAAGTGAAGTGTATAACCTCATGAGTTTACTTATAGTCCATGCATTACCAATATCCATTGTGTTAAGTGTTCACTAGATATTAGGCAAAGTTATTAAAATAATCAACAAAGGTAATGGTGTGTCCTCACATGGGAAGCAATCGGTTGGGGGGGTTGGGGTAATTAGTTCCATTTCAACCAAGTGTAAGTAATTAGTTAATTTAGTTAGGTGTTTAATTGGTGTATTAAGTGGGTTGTAATTTATAACGGGTGTTAGGGTACTCGGGGACCCTAACTGGCTCAGAAAGAGAAAAACAATGTCATTGATAATATTTTTATGTCCCGGGTAAAGTCCGGTGGTTCGGTTCGATACTGTTCCGTTAAACTGCTTAATTAATCCGTAAAGCGTCCTACTTATATATTTTTGCAACGTTTTTACTTTCTAACACTTAGGAAAATATAACGGACTATTTAGTGACCTTTCTGTACACTATTAGTATATTAACAAATACGTGTAAGCATAACACAGATATCAGAAAGCAGTTAAGTGATTCCACACAGTCGTCAAGCATATTAATTATTATTAATAAACTGTACGGTTACATGTAAATTTGAGGGTTGTCACATTCTCCCCCTGTTAAGAGAATTTCGTCCCGAAATTTAGCGCGTGGTTACTAAGGAAGCTAGTTAGGTTGCGTTGTTTTCCTGATTTTCCTGGGGTGTCACAATTCATATTGAAGCCTTTATCTCCGTCGATATATTTTAATTAAAAAGTACATTTTTCTCTAAATGTTGTTAATATTTATAAAACCTTACACATCAAACCCTCTATCTCTACCTCTATCTTACTCACAAATACTTATTTTATTACTATTTTCTCTTACCTACACACTTACATTATTAATATAGAGAGTTGAGTATAACCCTCTAAATATAGTGTATCTTTAGTCTCTATAAAAATTTCTCATTTATAGAGATTCAAATGTAGTGGGTTTTTTGTTGCTTCCTCTACTTTTTTCTCTATATTATATAGAATATCCGTGTATAGAAGATCCAATGTGAATGCTCTTAGTTTAGAAAATTCTGAACTAGACATTACTATTTACCACATTTTCAATAAACTATTTTGCTCACTTGCCAAAAAGGACAACTTGCAATATCATGTGTGAACTGGTACATACAACTTGGATAACACTTGACATTGATGCATGTGTTCATGTAGTCCAAAGACTATTCTACCCTCCTAGCAAAATTCCTTTCAAGAACACTCATGAATCATGCATTTGAACATTGACAACAACAGATTCTTCATTTGGTTGAGATAACTTGTTGTCCGTACTTGAACTAGACGACGACCCTTCAAATATGACCACACTATGTTCTATAGGAAATCCTTGTGGGTTTGAACTGGAGTTGTTCATGGTGGTTGGTTCAGGAACCACCAGCGGCTCGCGATGGCCACCTTTAAATGTATTGACAACCGAGCATCTGCAGAGCGGACATGTGGTGTTTGAATGGAGCCAGTTTCGTATGCATTCGGCATGAAACATGTGTTGGCAGGATGGTATTTGATGTAGCTGTTCATTCATCTCAAATTCGCCCAAACAGACACAACACCTAATCCAGATTGAATTTTCATGGAATTCCCATTAGATTTTGTGACTAGTTTCATCAAGTCTTGTAAATTCAAAGAGAAAAAGATCTATGTATGATTGAGTTTTTTCAACAATCATAATTGGCTTTTTTTCAGACTATCATCATTCTTGTGGAAAAGCATTGTAAACATATGTTACTTTGTATAAATCATCAGTACTCACAAAATTTAGTGTTTTCAACATTTTCAGTGATGGTAAAAGCCAAATTATAATGGTTCAAGAAGTTTATCACAAATTGATCATATTTAACAGAAGTTGAAGTTGTATGCTTACATCAACTCCTTTGCGTATAAATCTTCGTCGAATGAGATCACAGTAAGCTTATCTTCGAGGTTTACCTTTGATCCCATTTCACTCTATAAGAAAATTAGGCATAAAAAATTAGGTATATAGGCATAAAAAAAATTAGGTATAGAGAAAGAGAGGTAGAGGTGGGGGGGGGGGGGGGGGGATATTTAGACTTACACATTGAGAGAGAGTTGTAGAGTCTTGAGTCCTCGAGGTTCTTAGATGGAATATAGATGAAGGATTGTTGTTGCTATAAGTCCTCTTCAGGTAGAACAAGTAAAACAAGAGAAATAGTATTATGGAGAAGAGTATTGGGATGGAAAATATGAAGGCCTGGTATAACTTCATTTGGAGTGCTTGAGAATACAAGTGAGAGCCTACACCACTACTTGTACTTGAAGATTGAAGGTACCCCATTGGCTTTTAACTGATTTGCTTCTAACAACCAAGCCAAAATCTATATGACAAAGAGTGTAAATAAGGATCCTTAATTGCTTTCTACTTTGGAAACTCAAAGAGACCCTAGTGGGTTGCCTGTTTCTTGATTTAGAGACTCAAGTTAGAATCTCCTGATAGAATGAGTATTGAGTGTTGTATGGTTTGTGCTTCAGAGTTTATATAAGAAATGATTAAAGGTACTTGAAGACACCTTAGTGGGTTGCCTGTTTCTTGATTTAGAACCTGAGTGTTTGAATGCAAGTCAAGTGAAAGTGAGAATCTTTTGGTGGGCAAAAGTTGGGTATTATATGGTATTTGTTTCTATATATTAAGCTTGATAAAACCATAGGGGATGTCAAGTTTCTTGATTGAGTGATGACAGTTATATGAAACACTTTTGTGAGAAGAAGAGAAGGTGGTGTTTGTAGTAAACTAGTAACCAACTGAATTCATATGTCAAGGGTTGAAAGACTTGTTTGGTTTTATATATGAGATAACTTAACAAAAAAGCAAGTGGATTTCTTAATTGAGTGGGTAACCAAGGGATATGATGGATTCAGGTATTAGTGGGTTCTATATGTTTGATTGGAATTTTATGGGTTGTGAATTAGATGTGAAAAGGACAAAAGAGAAAAGCACAGCAAAGGTGTGGAATATGATCACTAGAAGAAATGGCTTTTGAAATCAAGGAAGAAATCATCAAAGAGAAACATGATGATTATTCCCTCTCATGACAAGCTCGTACAATATGGCACTAGGTGCCAAGGGACCCTCCAGCACTTGCACCATTATATATGTATATATATAAACACATACAGCATTTATCTTTTTAAGCTTTTTTTGTTATATAAAAAGTGTAGGCGCGTAGTGTTAGGATGAAGCGCATGTACATGTGTGAGTTAGTGCGCAACGGGTATTTACATCCTTTTAAGTACATGCGGTTTTGACAACATTATATGTAAGCTGAACACACCTGCAATTACATAACCAAAACTCATTACAAAAGTGAATTTAATATGGAAAGTTAGATGCACCTTAGTATGGGTAGATGCATTGTTGTAATGTTTTAGACATGTTATATTATGCTACTAGAATACAAAGGAGTACCACAGATGACCGGTTCCTTTGCTTCACTCGAAGCTAAAACCAAAAGAGATACTAAAATAAAACTACAATAACTGAAAATAAGTACTCGTGACAAATAGGGCCTTGGGTTTGATTTTGAAATATGTTTGGTAACGTATAGCAAATTCAGTTATATAGTTTAACAAAAGAGAAGAAAAAATAAGATCATTTATATTGATTTCAGTAGCATCACCACAATAAATGAAACATTTCATTACCTGCTTTAAACACAATGTCAATCAAACTATCTAATTATTCAACTTATGTACAAGATCGAGTTACAACCCAAAGTAACTTCACTATCAATATAAGCACTTGTTTAATACTACCTCCGTCCCATTAAATATGTCTTATTTTGAATTTTCAAAGTCTTTATTTATAAACTTTGACTTTAATTATATATTTTTTTGTTATATAAAACTTGATGAAAATTAACCCGATAAAAACACGTGTAAAACACACTCAAATCATATAACTTTCATCAAGTATTATCTAACACAAACAAAATTATTTAAGGTCAAAGTTTATACATAAAGACTTTGAAAATTCAAAATAGAACACTTTAAATGGGACGGAGGGAGTATTTATTTTTATTTATTTTTAGTTCTTTTTAAACTTTGGCATTGATATATTCAGTCGGTAAGTAGCGACGTATGAGGGTCATTAGTGATACTCTTTTCTTTTTCTGTAGCGACGTTACATCCATTAAATTACATGTGATTTTAAGACTGTAGTGGTTTGGATATATGCACGATTATAATCATCCAGTTTGTTGATGCGTTTTTCCTTGAAAAACTTAGACGCAATGTTAGACGCACAATTGTAATTTGTTTAGACACATTGTTATGATGGTTAATTAGACACATCGTTATAATCTCAGTGCTTAAACATTTTCTAAAACTTCATTTTTAAACACAACAATACTACACTCAAATTAAAGATGATAAAATTGAGTTTTCTAGTATATACCTTTTTAGAAATAGTAAAATATATAAAAGTTATTTGAGTTTTAAAAAACTAATGTGTCGAAAAAAAATCTAACAATGGGAAAGCAACCCTTTTGCTCTTTGAGCTATTTGAACTCTTTATTATTTACGATCTTATTACCGTATAATCTAACACCGAAAAAATCAGTTAGTAGAAAATCTAACTTGTGTATCAGATCCCTGTATATGTGCACATATGAAACATCACATCATGGTCTTAATGGTAGTCCCAAAAACACATGTAGAATAATCATGTTTGGTGCACTATCTTATATGCTTATTTCATTATCAAATGGTTGATCTTGGGTTGGCATTAAATTAGCATATCTAATATAATAGAGAACGCAATCTCATGTGGGCATGACTTGTTCTTGTTGGACAAAGAATAACAAGAATATAATTATGTGACTTTATTAATCTTTATTGACTTATTGAAACTAAAGTGCACAAAAGTATATTTAACACATATATATGTCTTAGCAGACCATTAGAATGCTGATGATAATCTATTTGTACAGGAAGTGGCGCGTGAATGAATGCATCTCTAGCAGTGTGGTATCAAACTGGGCCACCGATTAAAGATTCTCTACATCTTGATTCCAAACATTTCATTTCTTTAATAATTAAAGTTAATATATATATGTTTATGTAAAAAGTATTGTTGGGAATGTGTTGAAATGAAAAACAAAGTTTATTTAGGCTATAGGGTGTGGTCATGAATCTCATGACCACCATGATCTTCTACGTCAATGTCCAGTGGCGGACTCACCTTAAGGGGTGGGTGGGCTGCCGCACCCCTTGAAAAAAAAAATTTAGTGTTATTTTTCGCGAAAAATCCCAACCGCACCCCCTTGGAAATTTTTGTCTGCACCCCTTGAAAAATTCCAACCGCACCCATTGGAATTTTCGGCCGCACCCCTTTAGGAATTTATATAAAAAAAATGTTAACACTGATTGAAATCCGATCAAATTATGTAAACAAGTTAGCCCAGTAACCTCTTTAATAAAACTTAAATTCAATCCATCAAGCCCAATAATTTAATACCCATTCAAGCCCAACCCAACTACTAGTTTGTTAAACAAAATCAGTTCACATAATAAAAAAAACCCAAATAGCTGCCACTTACCAGCGACTCCCGCCCTCCCTCTGCCTCACTTCAGCGCCAAGCGACAGCATAATTCCGGTTGGCGACTACAAAATTTCAGCTGCAAACTGGTTAATTCAGGCCGCCCCTGACAGGTACATGTTTTGTTTTGTTTTTATTTTGATGTTTATGCGATTTTGTTCAAGAGTCATTAGATAATAGGATTTTAGGTTGAACACTTGAAGATCCTTGTTTATTTTGTATGTGATAGGATTAGGAAGAAACAATGAATAGGGAAGTTATGTCGCGATTTCTCAAGAGGAAAGAGGTTGAACCACTTTTTTCGCTGGATTCTTCTAATTAAAGACCAATGTATATTTTAGATAAGTATTTTTGTTCTTTTATTTAATGATTAAAAGAAATAGTAGGGATGGTTTGAACTTTGATGCTTTTTTGTTTGTTAATGTGATAGGAAGTTGGGAACTAGGGTTTGATTGTTTGAAAATTGAAATGGACCCGACCCGATCTGATTCGACCCGCTATGAAACATCGTTTGTTTGTGTTTACTTGTTTTACATGACCCGACCCGATCCGACCCGCTATGAACCGATTTTTTTGTATAGCTAAGGGTCTAAAATCTTTAAAAAAATTTCGCACCCTCAGGAAAAAAATCCTGGGTCCGTCACTGTCAGTGTCATGTCACCCACCTCTAATCCACAATCCAAAACCACTACCATAAGGATGTGGTCATGACCCAAACCATTAGCCTCTTATTTATTTTAATTTAAGAAACATGAAATGATTTCTTGAAAAATAGAAAGGAGGACCATGGTTGTCATGGTTTAATCCATGCAAACAATGGTGGATCAAGCAAGGGGGTGGTGTAGCCTTCCATTCATGTTCCTAGATGGTGAATCATGTCCCAACCATGATCCCTATACCCTTTAGCCTTAGGGTTAAGTTTTTGTAAATATAAAAGAAACATATAAATGTTTCGTAATAGTTTGGTTGGTTAAGTACCTGCAACGTAGTCATGAAGGTTAAGGCATTTCACATCTGTTGGTTTCTTGGAACACACCGGTTCTGACTAGTCACCAACTGAGGGTTGCAGTTGTCCAAAAGGTTATGGATCAAAGGCTTGCGACTTTTTGGTTAGTGGCTACAAATGAATTATTTTTACTCTTTGTAAAGGAGTCTATTAAGAGAGGCTACTTTGGCCCAGACGGTACAAACAATCGTATGTATAAACCCACGACTCTTTCTATTCAATCAAACAAACTTACGAACTTACAAAGAAAGAGGAACAAATAAAACAATAACCTAGACCCTTATTTATAGTACTACTAAACTTGCTCTTCAAGACAATTAAATCTTTCCTAAACCAATTACAATATAATTACCTAAAATAAATCAAATTTTAATAATAATTATTTATATCAATCTTTCACTTTAGCCCTTCAACTTTCAACTCATACGAGTTTTACGATTAACTTTCAACATTCCCCCTTAATAAAAAACTCAACTCAAACTTTCTTGACTTTGTACCGCCAAGGTCTTGAATCCCAAATAACACTCTCAACTCTTCAATTTCTATCATTGGTTCGTCTTTACTCTTTCTTTTCAGTTATTTGTAACGAAACCTGTTTAACAGGTTCTTCACACTCATCATTCAAACATTCCACATTCATCTTAGATCCTACTTCATTGAACACTTTCTTTTCTTGAACTTTTTTTTATCTTCACATATTTGTTGCATCACTTGTTCAATTGACAAGTTTTTCTTGCTCGCTTTTCTTTTCTTTCTTTGCTCATCCAAACATTCTTGAAAATTTGAGTTTAACCAAAAACTCACAGTTGGGTTAGCGATTCTTTCTTTATCAAACCCTGTTGGGCTTTTCTTTCTGACTATTCCTCTGAACTTTTCATTCAGTTATGATTTTTCTTCAACAGATGCTCGACTGTTAACTTTCTCATACGGTTCTACATGTGCAGATTTCTTAACTACATCAGTAGCAAATCTTTTCTCTCATTATCATGATCAGTAGCAGGTTTCTTGCTTTGTTGCTGCAGACTGAAGTTAACAGTTTCTTCATTTCATGGTTGTTTGATTCAGGAAAACATACATGAAGATTCACTCTTTTCTATTCTTCTTCCAAAACAATCATTTCTTTTTCTTTATTCAATCTTTCTTTTTCTTCATTTACTAAAACAGCTTGCAAAGCTTCTTCTTTCTCTATAGCTTCCTGAGCTTCTTTCTTACGTGCTTGTTCTTCTTGAAAAATCGCACCCAATCTTTCTTTCTCAGTGATCTCATCCAATAGTTCTTTCTCAACGGGTTCTTGAGCTGCTTTTTCCTGTTCTTCCTTTCTTACATGACCAATTCCAAGAAACCGAATCTTCAAGGCATGCCATACTTCCTTAGCATTCATTAGTACGTAGGGTTTGACATATTAACCGCAATGCGGTGTACATCTTCCTTTCATCTACAGCTATTCCGACTGTAGGTTTAATAACGTCCCAAAAGCCATAATCTTTCAGAAATCCTTCCATCTTGGTCGACCATACATTGTAGTTTGATTTCATCAATATTGGAAGTCCCCCAATCACCAACGTGTCTTTCTTATCTTTACTTTCTTTTCGATTTGTTATTTTTCAGTTATAATTGATTCCCAATCTCAAAACCAATCTCTAATAAATAACCAAACACTACAAACTTTTCTTGTCTTTCTTTCTACGCGAACAAACCTGAACCAGATTTTGGCACTTTCTTTGTTTCGATTGTTGGTGCATATTTTGTATGCCTGCCACTGTGCGAATAGCTAGATAGAGCGTGTGTTGAATATTGTATAGAATAGAGTGAAATCCTATAGGAAACCAAGGTATTGTGATATAACAGTACCTTCGTACGAAGGGAGTCACTTCGTACGAAGAGGCTGCTTTGTGGGTTCGTACTGATATCCAAGACCATGGCAGCTTCGTACGAAGGCACCCATTTGGGTTCGTACGAAGCCAGCATGCCTATATATAGGATGCTTGGGTCTTGTGTTGAACAAGCTTTTGGTTCCCAGAGGGGACATGCTGTCCAACTGGTTTCGTGGTGTTGTAACGTTGGATTATCAATAGAAACCTGGTTTCGTGGTGGTATAACGTTGGATTATCAATAAAAACCAGACTATAAGTGAATGATCGGTGTCTTTTCTATCTTCTACTCCTTTCTTATCATCGAACCGATCATCACGGGACCAAAGTCCGTCAAACTTGACATTTCCTGGAATATCAAGTGGTATCAGAGCTACGGTACCGATTCAATCGATCTAACGGTTAATTGAATCACCTACGCTCATTATATTTGGATGTGTAGGGAGTTTTGACGTTAAACATAGAATAAACATCAAATTAAAGGTCAATTCATGAATGGAATTTGAAATTGAAGACATCATCGTGTTCGAAATTGATTTTCGCACAATCCTGTGAAACTTCATCATGAAATTCGCAGAAATAAAGATTCTGGATCGAAAAATGTGTTTGGGAGTGTTCTTGATGAATCAGTCTTTCTGGTACGAAAGCACGGCTTCGTACGAAGGCACATCTCAGCTTAATATCGAGCTTCGTACGACGAGGTGAGTCTCCAGAAAAAAATTGGTGATTGAAATTTTTTTCGAGTTTTTAACGACCAAGCTCGGTTATTCAGGGACACCATCTGGGGCTTTAGCGAACAGATTTGATGATGCGATCACATATTATGGAAATTAGTAGGGTTGTCATGATACTGGTGCACAATGTTTATCATCTGGGTTATCTGACTATTAATGGGCCGTAACGTAAAATCTGCAATGATGAAAAACTGACGTTTGGGGCAAAATTGTCACATTTTTGGCATAGTCGAGTTTTCCAGAGATTAAAGAGAACTGGATTGCCTAATTTGAGGGGGAATTCAGTGATAAGATGTCCGAATTTGCAAAAATGAAGGAGAATAAAAATTTCAGATGAAATTCCAGCATTTTTGAAATTCGTGACACTACAACAGTTTTGGGTAGTTCAGACTTCAGGATTATGTGGAGATGCATAGGATCTGGATTTAGGAATTCGTGATTATTGGAAGTTCAGACTCTACAGATTAGGGTCAGATTGAGGTCTTAGGGTTTGAGTCCCGGGTCTTCGTCAAGCCGGTCAGCAGGATTAGCATCAGGAGGTGCAACTGTATTATGGATACTTATAAGATATCACAGACGTGTGATAGTCTAAAGTGTCAGATTGGTTAATCTTCGAGCAGATGAATTGTTTTTCGGACTAACCACCGGGAAATCATGATGTTTGTTGGTTAAGTTGCTGCCGGAACTAGCGGAGAAGACTATACATCTGTTATCGTGACTGAAGAGGAAGAATGTGATTCTGATCGTGAATGAATGTTTCTGAGATCTGAATGCGTTACCAGATGATTCGTTATCCAATGAAGATTTGCTTATTGTGGAGAATACCGTTTACATGGATCAATCATTCTAACGGTGCTTAAAGGTGATAACGGAAAACGGGATATCAGATATTCAGGGGGAATCACTGATTTGAAGTTAACCAGTGGGGTATTTGAAGTTTCTATCAATTGCCGGTTGAGTTTTTGTACTATACTCAGATCAAGTAAGCGGAATGCGAGATCGTGGTGCTGAAATGCTATATCAAAAACTGAACACTGATGTGGTTAAAGCTGAAACAGAGATTACTGCATTGATTAGTTTCAAGCTGGTGATTGTCCGTGAAGGTTATAGTTTAGCAAATCAGAGGAGGAGTCGGGAGTTGTGCAAACATAGACCTGAAGATTTGTTTCAGGGGGAATTTGTGCATATTTGTCAAAAGCAAACCTGGATCATCAATCAAGGGGGAATCTATTGAAGATTTGAAGATGCTTGATTGAAGTTGCAGAATATTTGAAGTTACAGAATATTCAAACGTGGCTCAATGTTTTCAATGTGACGATTCGACAGTGATAGCCAAGGGGGAATCTGTTGGTGCATATTTTGTATGTCTGCCACTGTGTGAATAGCTAGATAGATCGTGCGTTGAATATTGTATAGAATAGAGTGCAATCCAGTACGAAACCAAGGTATTGTGATGTAACAGTACCTTCGTACGAAGGGAGTCACTTCGTACGAAGAGACTACTTTGTAGGTTCGTACTGATATCCAAGACCATGGCAGCTTCGTACGAAGGCACCCATGTGGGTTCGTACGAAGCCAGCATGCCTATATATAGGATGCTTGGGTCTTGTGTTGGACAAGCTTTTGGTTCCCAGAGGGGACATGCTGTCCAACTGGTTTCGTGGTGCTGTAACGCTGGATTATCAATAGAAACCAGATTATAAGTGAATGATCGGTGTCTTTTCTAATTTCTAATCCTTTCTTATCATCGAACCAATCACCACGGGACCAAAGCTCCGTCAAACTCGACGTTTCCTGGAATATCATCGATCTATCACAATCTCCTAAAAGAAATTCCTTTCATTGGTCGATGTGAACTTTTAATTTCAATCCAAAAAAATAACAACCTGTTTCTTTCTTCATATGCCTTCAAACGTCCAACCATATCTTCAAACGCTATTTTTTCGATATCTGTGAATTGCTCGATTGAAGAAACAATAGGTAAATATTTATCCAACATAGAGTTCAAGAATTTTCTCACCATGACCTCTTCTTCGATGGTTGCTCCCAAGCTTTTGACTTTGATTGTACTCCACCTAGCTTCGCTGCATATTCATCAATACTTTCTGTCTCACTCATCTTCAACCCATCTAACTCGCTTCTTAGCATTTGAATACGAGCTTTCTGCGTTCTTTCTGCACCAAGATAATGAACTCTTAGCGCTTCCTAAACATCTTTTGGTTCTGAATACTTAGCCATCTGAAGCATCATGTCTTCAGGTAGAGTCTGGAAGATGACACCTAAGGCCATAAACTTCTTTCTTTCTTCAATTCTCGGTCCCTTTTCTTTGACGATCGCATCTTGCAAACCGTTCGCTCCCAAAATAAATTTCACCATAACCGACCATGCTGCGTAGTTGGTCGAAGTTAACTTCGGGGCCTGCAAAACAAAACCACCCATCGATTCTTTCACTGTTCCTGGGTTCCCTTCTTTATCACCGGCCATGATCTACTTTTGGATTTCTTTTCTGCGTACAAACGAACCTTGGCACTCTTCTTTTTCTATCGTGTTCTTCCGTGCCGTGTAACGAGCCGTAGCTCCGATACCAATTGTTGGCCCAAACGGTTCAAACATTCGTATCAACAAACAAGAACACGAGATATTGGGGGGGGGGGGGACAAACCCACGACTCTTTCTATTCAATAAAACAAACTTACAAACTTACAAAGAAAGAGGGACAAATAAAACAATAACCTAGACCCCTATTTATAGTCCTACTAAACTTGCTCTTCAAGACAATTAAATCTTTCCTAAACCAATTACAATATAATTAACTAAAATAAATCAAATCTATACTTTCTATAAAAGGAAAAATCTGAGTGACATAAGAAAAGCTGATGTGGCAGCCAGAGAGGCTGTCCAACAATGCTTTTCTTATGTCATTACTGCATCATAAAGCCTAATATATAAAATCATTTTAAAATCTATCTAAAACTCTGACCTTAAACCTCTGCTCATATCTATGTATTCATGGAGAAGAAATTGAAACCTCTATCATCAAAATCTCTGCCTAGATTCAAAATTCAAAATTCTGGCTCCAGATTCAAAATTCAAACCATACACGTATACATATATAACACAACTGATTCTGACTCCACATTCAATTTTGCATTTATCTCTCTCACTTATATCCGCGAGTAATCTCCCTCACCTCTCTCAAATGCAGAATTTCCATATTCAGTCGGTTCATCTCCGATTACAGCTTTTTGTACTTCACATAATTTTTCCAACATCATTGTTGCAACATCGTTGAGAGTATGTTTTTTTTCTATAATTTTGAGTTTTAAATTTTTAACTGATCTATTCTAATTCTCGCTTTATATTTCAGCCTAATCAGAGTTGTTTGAAATTCAAACAATTAGTTGCGGGTTATTTTAGGTTTGTGGATTCTTTTAAACTGTTGATAATTTTTATTTTAAAGTGTTGAAATATTTCAGCTTTGTTTTTTTTCGAGCGAACAATGGGAAATTCTTCTGCACTGTTCTTGAAGTCTGATGTAGGAGAATGGAGGACTTCATGAAGCAATCCGATGCTGCTCCAGGTTTTCTTATATTTATTATCACTGATGATGTTGATTCTATATATTTGTTCTTCATTAGCTCAGTTGTGTTCCAACGACCGTCTAGAGAATTGCATTTCAACATCGTTTATGTCCGACCAGTGGTAGTAGCATGGGTTTGCTATGTAGAGTTTTGTTGGTGTTGCAGATTTTGATTGTTTTTTGAGAGGACAGGTTTTTAAAAGACAATTGTTGATGTTTTGAATCAGCCTAATCATCAGTCTTTTATAGTGTTTAAAATGCATCTTTATGATAAATGAAGAAGTTAATGGTAATTATGATAACCTGTTTTTTTTTCTTTTGATACCAGAGGTTTAAAATTTGTTTTTTCGGTTTCTTGATATTTAACTTTTTAGTTTTCCCATGAAAACTTATTTTTGAAAGGTTTTGCATTAAATGGCTGCTGTTTTTGAATATATGAATGTATATCTTTATATTAAATGTACACATTTTTGCCTCCTAGATTAGTTTAATGATGCGGTGAAATTAAGTCTGACCTTTGGGCTGTTAACTATTTCACTATATAATATGATTGTCAGTTTACCTGTTTTTCATCACGTTTTACTACCAACATATCCTTCTTTTACATCAGACTTGAAGAAATATACAACCTAAAATGTCATCATACACTTCTGCAGACTCTGATGATTTAAAGTGTCGCTTTATCAAGCAAGTTGAGGATCAAGTATATGAGGATAGGGCTACTCTTCAAGAGCTGAAGAGGTGTTTTGATGGACTGCATCTTGGTCTGTTCATGAGAGACCAGGTGTCCAGAAACCTGATGGCGATGCCTTCAACTGCCGCACGTGACCTTTGTGTTATCAGTAATATAGAGTGCAGTGATAGAGACTTGGAGTTCATGGCGATGCTCAAAGATATACATAGAGAAGTTCAGTACTCGATGGAGTTGAAGCTAAAATTTCTTAATTCTTGCTGTTAGATTATTAAATTTCGTTGTTCAGTACTCGATGTAATTGTTGATCTATCCTCATATGTCATAGATAAATTTTAATTCTATTAATCTTTGTGGAGTATTTTATTTTTACCAATTTTGGCATCAACAGTTGTTAGAGTTGATATTTGCTATTGTAAAGGTCCGTTAAATTTAAATTTTGCCAAAAGAGAACAACTGCTTGAAATCATCATCTGCTGATGATTAAATCATTATAATGTCTTCAGAACATCAAAAGTCCATTCTTAAAAAATAAATATTTTTAAAAAATTTGTCAAAAATCTTTAAAAGTCTGTTGAAAACAACTGTTTTTAAAACATCTGTTTGGCTAAAAATTCATCCACTGCTGAAAGGTACTGTCTGTTCTCCTAAGTTCTGTTTTATGTAACGGCTGTTGAGTTGCTACTGTTGCCAACATCTGTTATTGCCCAACAGCGGTTTCCAAAGAACTGTCAACCATTAACACAACAGAAGTTCTGAACATCTGTTATTGCCCAACAGATCTTTGTAAAATGTCTTCAGAACATCAAAAGTCCATTCTTAAAAAATAGCCATTTTTAAATATTCTTAAAAACTCCTAAAAGTTTGTGGAAAACAACTGTTTTTCAAACCTCTGTTTCTCTAAAAATTCCGGTGACATAAGAAAGGCTGATGTAGCGGCCAGAGAGGTTGTCCGACAATGCTTTTCTAAGATTATTATTGCATCATAAGTCTTATTATACAAAATCAATTTAAAACTAATCATCAGTGTTTTCATAGTATTTGTTGATATTTTGAATCAACTTCTGTTTGGATAAAAATTCATCCACTGCTGAAAGGTATTGTCTGTTTTAATAAGTTCTGTTTATTCTAGCGACTGTTGATTTACCACTGTTTACAACATCTGTGTCCGATGAAGTGGTAGAAGCCTGTGTTTGCCATATAGAGTATTGTTGGTGTTTAAATGAAGATGTTTTTTTTTTAATTTTTTTATGCCAGAGGTTTAAAATTTGTCTTTTCGGTTTCTTGATATTTAACTTTATAGTTTTCCCATGAAAAATTATTTTTGAAATGTTTTGCATTAAATGGCTGCTGATATTTATTTTATATTTTTTAATATGAATTTATTTGTTTATATTAAAAGTCTGTTGAAAACAACTGTTTTCCAAACCTCTGTTTGACTAAAATTTCAAACACTGTTGAAGGATATTGTCTGTTCTCATAGGTTCTGTTTAATCTAAGGACTGCTGACTTACCAATGTTGCCTAACATCTGTTGTTGCCCAACAGTGGTTTCCAAACAACTTTCATCCTTTATCACAGCAGAGGTTCTGACGTGGACAGATGTTAGCCATCAGATCTTTATAAATTCTGACACGTCAGCATTCACTTTTTCACTTTATAAAGCACTTTTTCATCCCCAAACAGAGGTTTTACTGTCGTCTCGAATTTAAAATTCATCAAAGCGGTTTCCACCTTCTTTTTCAACACTTCTTCGTCAACCTCTCGCAAGTTTCAATTCTGATCATGGCTCTGATAATGAAAAAGCACCATAACTACCTGGCTATTTTTGAGAAAACCGAGAAAAATACTCTCTATCATTCAATGGTTGATGTTCTTACATCATCAAAATATAAGGCCATTCTTACCGCCGATGCACCCATTTACCAAGAAACACTCTGTGATTTCTCGGTAAATGCAAATATTTAAGAACAAAACAATGTGGCATTCAGTATAACTTCAAAAGTCGGAGGTGAATCGCTTGCTATTACCCCCACTACCATATCAACAACATTTGGGGTAAACGACTTGGAAGGTAAGACATATTTCTCAAAAAATGAGATTCAAACAGAGTTGATTGAGAGGGGGATATGATGGACAGTTGAATAAGGCAACTATGTTTAAAGCAAATTTTCCACCACCAATGAAATTCCTGTTCTATACTCTCTTAACCTGTCTCTCAAATAAAACTACTTCTTTTAATGAAATACCTTTGAAAATTCAGTCATTGGGGTATGCAATTTTGACAAATACTGATTTTAACTACTCCCAAGCACTGTTTGCTGATTTGGTTACAAATTTAGAAAACATTAAAAAGGGGAAAACTGATGCTTTTCTTATGTTTCCTAGACTATTAAGCTACTACCTGCAAAAACATGTTTCTCAAAAAGCTTTTGAACAAGGTAAAGCTTTTAAAATGAGTAGTCTAACATCTGAAACTTTTACTCACCTTATGGCTAAAGAGTTAGATGTTTCCAAAACTGAAGCAGAGGGGAATGAGGAAATTTTAGATGAGTCCAACCGCTCCTCAAACCTCTGTTGCTGAGCCCATAGCTCTTGGTGATCACAGCACTACAACCACTGATGTGAAACCCCCCCCACTAACAAAATCCACAAAGCCCACTGAAACCACAAAAAGGGTCCTCTGGAAGATGAGATCCCAGAGGTTAACCCTGTGACAACACAAATGTCACTAGAAACCACTGTTGCTACTTCCTCACAACATGTGGAAAGATCTCAACCCTTAAACCAAACTCCTCATGATTCCTCACAAAAGGAACATGTTGTATTCACAGGGACACCACAATATGATGTCATACCCTCATATGAGAGTATGCTTAAAAGCCCTTCGCCCGGGGCAATGTCTCTTTCCACAACAATCCCTTCATCTTCTATTCCACCAAATTTTGTAACACTACTTCAAGCTATTGACATTCAGACTCATAGCAGTCCCTCCCACGAACACTTTACTGGGAGTTTAACTTCAACAATAGCTGTGTCTGAACCTGTCCAATTAGCTAACCCAAAAACAGTTGAGGAGGCTACACCTCTTGAATTTCAAGAAATTCTTGATGGTATTTCAAGTGGAGCACCTACTACAAATGTCAAATCCACTGATTTACATTTGGACAATAGTTTCATCAGTCAGACTCCTTGAAGGCAACCATGGTTGTGTCTACCAAGTTATCCACTAGTGAGTTCAAGTTAACCACTGGTGAGATCACTAAGGTAACCACTGAGGCAGAGGAAAGTCCCCAGAACCAAGAACAAGGGGGCATCTGCTAATGAAAATTTGGAGATACCTCCTCTTTCAAAAGCAGATACAACCACCTCTGGTGGGAGTTCAAATGATCCTATTAAGTTAGGTGATGGATTAAAATACCAGGATTTGACGGAGAGGATATCCAACTTGGAAACAACTGTTGCTGATATGAAAGATCAATTGAAGCAGTTAGTGGATGCTTTCAAAAGTCAACCTTCTCATCAGTAGTTATGCCAAGAGCTTTGGAACTCAGTACAACCCATTGTTGCAGCTCAAAGGGAACTGGCTGAGCTTTAACATAATTCCCACATGAAGCTAATTAGAGTTATGGTTGAAGCAAGATACAAAGACACAAAGGTTGACATCAAGGGCATAAAATAATCCATTGCAAAGTTAATTGGCACTACCCCTGCACTTGTGTGTGAAAAAGACGATGAAGATGATGCCGAAAAGGGGGATAATGATTCCATGAAAAACTTTGGCAAACCAACACCAAGGAATCAGCCAAAACAAAATCCAAAGCCTGCCAAGCAAACTTCTGCAAAATCTTCTGGAAAATCTGACACTGGTAAGAAAAAGGGAATTGATGATACCCTTAACAAACAGACAGATAAGGATATTGAAGCAAAGCAGAAGAGAAATGATACAAAAGAAAATAGAACAGATGTGTTGAGGCCAGAGTTATTGAAAAAAGTGAAGAAAGAAAACAAAGTGCTCAACATTGGAACCTCAAATAGAAGAAAATCACACAAACACAACAAATCTCCTATTGTCATATTTCCTAAACCAATATCACCACCAGAAAAACCAACCACAACTGCCAAACTTAAAACCGCTGCTGAACCTAAGAAGTCAGATTCTGATACACCTAAACCAAAACTCTCACCAGAAAAACCACCTGTCAAAAAGCAGAATACAAAATCCTCATCACCACTACCAACCTCCACTGAAATAATTGTTGATGCAACAAATGCTTTAACAGATGTTAAGACAACAACGGTTGAGACACCAGATGTTTCAACAGTTGTTAGTCAATCCACTGATTCTACCCAATTTCAATTTCCATCACAATCAACCCTTACACTCATAGCATGTTCTTCTTCCCAAACTCCTCATTCTCCAAAATATGTTTACACAAGAAAAAGAAAATTCATGGTGCATGAAGAATAGAAGGAAGAAAAAGATATACCCGCACCAATTCCATTATCATCTGCTCCATTCATTAAAACTTCACCCAAACCATTCATTCCACCTCCATCACCAAAAATCAACCCAATCAAAAATCCACCCGCTGGTTATACTCCACGAGACATTCCATTGGCAGTAAATTTCCCTCTGAAACTACTTGCAGTTAAAGGTGAAATGATTCAATTTTACACAGAGGATGATCCATCCAAAAGAACCTTCCCATTTCTTCATGGATTCAGAACTCCAAAAAATATTGATGAATATCTGAAGCTAAAGGACAGTCAAGAAGAATATCAGGCAAATGAAGAGAGTAAAGGGCTAGGAGACAGCAACTTATCAGGTCGCATGCAACATGGGCTTAGTCAAGTCAAGAAGTTAGAAGACTTTGCTAGAGACCTAAGTAAGAAAATGTCAAATATGTAACCAAATGCTGAGCTACAAAAGTCATTAAGGAATGATTTCTTGAACATTATAATGGATACCAAGCCCTACGAAGCCTACGAGTCTGATTTCAAAGACTAGCCCCTTGAAGCTCTTAAAGAGGAAGTTAAAAGAATTGAAAAGATGAATAAAGATCCTCAAATGCAAAAATCTACTCCCAACTGGAAACAATACAAGAAGGTTGAAGTGGATAAAGCGTTGAAGTACAAGAGAATGAGGGCAGAACTTGTAGCAACTAAGTATGGGACTGCTAGAGCTATTGGAAAATGGTCTACGTAGTATATTGATCAAGCTTACAATAAGCTAGAAAAGAGAAGAAAGACATATTCATCCCTTCCTAAAAAGCCAGTATACAAAGATGAAACGACTGTTAGACGTCAGCAGACCCTTCTCTCTAAAAAGTTGTTCTCATCAGCAGATGTATCCATCGTTGTCTTGAACCAAAGAAAAAGACAACAAGTGATTGACGAGGAAGATGAAAAGAGATAAGCTGAAATCAGAAAAGAGGCTATCAGAAATCAATCACGATATGGATTGGATGATGCTTCGTTACAACTACAAGCTCAAGTTGCTCAAACACTTCAAACGTTGGCAAGCAGGCCTCAATCGCCAAACTCCTCTCAAATAATACTTCTCCCAAGAAAACCATCAGACCCAAAAATACTAAAGTGGAAGTCTAACAAACAGACCCATGTATTAACTTTGATAAAGTCTGATGGCAGTGTTGAAAAGATATCAAGGGAGAATGCACTTGGTCTGAATCTAGTTGACCTCCAAGATCTTTTTAACCTTCAGCTTGATAGGGATGAAGATGATACTGATTCCTTGGATTTTAAGCTCCAATTCAAAGGGCAAATCCAGGAAAGGTTGATGAGAGAATAAAGATCTGCTGATTTCTAAAGTCTGCTGATTTATAAAGGCTGTTATACACAAAAATCTGTTGAAGTCTAAAGTCTGTTGATGGAGCTATCATCTGTTGAAGTCAAAGAACTGTTGGAAGTCAAAGGCATGATCAATGTTGATTTAGCTTTGGTGAAAGTTGTTGAGGTAGGTGATTGTGTGTTCGTAGTTAATGTTTGTTGAAACTTAAGTTGTATTCAAATTCGATTAAATTTTCTTAGATATCTTTTATGTACTTATGTATATAAACAGTTTACATTGTCTTTTTTGGGTAAACAGTTTACATTGTCAATGGGTGGATATTTGCATTTTTGGATAGGAGAATGGAAATAATTGTATGTAACTGATATATTAACTGATAATCTATATTTATAGTTGTCTTTTAGCTATAATAGATAACACGTTTTGATACAATATCTATATACCTATATATACTTTCTATCAAAATGTGTTATGCATGGTTTTCTAAAAGTCATCTGTGTTTGTACACGGGTCTTACCACTAGTTTTAATAATAACTAATTATATCAATCTTTCACTTTAGCCCTTCAACTTTCAACTCATACGAGTTTTAGGATTAACTTTCAAGAGCTACGTTGTCACACCCCCAAAATACCACCTGCGGAAACACCACGGGACGTGTGACGTACCAGGATCTAGCCACCAACCATATTGAACTCATAACAATGTTTTAAATAAAAACTTTCATTCATTAACTTAAAGTGTTAGAAAAGGTTTAACGCAATTCATTGTATACAGCGGAAGCATAAATCAATTGTTAAATGTCCCATAAACCATATGTACGAAAACCATTAGACTTGTCTTGCGTTTCCATGTATCTCGACCCATGACCACTCCAGCATCCCAGACTGCATGTTCCAATGAAGTATACCTAAAAGCCTGCAAGCATGCAGAAAACGTGTATCAGACAACGCTGGTGAGTTCACAGATTTGTTAAACCGTTCGTTACCGATTACTGATTTATGTTATGTTATGCTGTGTTATGTTGATAATAACTCGATACCGCAGACGGCCCTTTTTGCCCTTCTCCAATGCTCTATCAAACATTGGTCATGATTTAAAGTTATTAGTTCACACACGTCCTATCCAGGTACGTCGTGAGGGTGCCAAACCTAATAGCGTTATCAACTAATAACCCCGTTGCCCTACAAGCAACAACCCGGTAGTATGATGGGACTTAAGTGATAGAAGTGAGTGTATTATCCAACATCACCATTTACTGAAACCGATGCATATCCCCTGCAAGCAGAGTGTTTGTGAAATCTGCCTCACATCCCCTACAAGGATGTGGGTATTTCAAAACCGCCTCATATCCCCTACAAGGATATGGGTTTACGAAAATCCCTTTACAAGTTTTGTCATTTTGATTGTCCCCACCGGACGCATGCTTGTTTTGAGAGAAGTGAACTCACCTTGGTTTGCTCGGTATGATTAGTTACTTGTTCACACATAATCAGTCAAAGCCTATGATGTTCATGTACACGAAATCAGTTTACGTTCACATTGTTCACGTATGTTCATAGTGTGTATTTCGTAGCAAGGATCGTCGCAAAACAGATAACAATCATTCATAACACACGTATCAGATAAGTTCACAATTCGCATGCACGTTTCGAAATAGTACTTAACAGTTAAGTGAGCTGTTCATCATAAGAAAGTATTCGATTCACATATACCTAATCACATAATTAACACCTTGCATTGTATGTATATGATATCATGATACACTCTAGTTGTTCAATATATGTATTGGTTCATGGAACGGCTTCACATTCCCTAGTATCCTCAGTCATCACTAACATCATTAACAGGTGGTAACATTGTCTTTCATGATCATGCACAAAATAAATCACAGTCTATTGATAGAGTTCCGAAACATCAAAGTGTTCATTGGTTTGTGTGTGACGAAACTCTAACTTTCGTAGTGTAGATGTGTGTGACGAAACATTAACTTTCGTCGTGAAGATGTATGTGACGGAACTCCATGTTTCGTCGGCATGGGAGTGATGAAACTCCACATGTTTCGTCGGGATAGGAGTGATGAAACTCCACATGTTTCGTCAGGATGGGAGCTTCGTCGGCCTTAACAGTTTTCATAATTCTTAACATTGAATCACAATAATCACAAATTTAACGCAAGCCTAAATCGTATACCTAATTATTCAGTTAACACATTTTCTCAAGCATGAGTAGTGGATCAATGGCCTTTACTTTGCATAATCTAACAAACCCTAATATGAACAGTCATCATCACAATTTCCATTACACACTCATAACCCTAATATCATCAAGACCCAAACGACATCCAAGCACACGCAACAGTTTCATTCATGCACGATCTATGATAATCCAAACGGACCCGAAACAATCGAAACATCAACAAGATAGTTCTCACATATAATTAAAATAGGCCAAGTAAGGAACCCTAACAGATAACCACATACCTAATGATCGAAGAGGTGTGCAAGTCTGAACGTAGTAGACGGCGTTTCTGGGATGAAAGCTTGACCGATGGGATTTAGATCACCAAGAACCACTGCCGTCACGAAGCTTGAGAGGATCATAGGTTTGCAGAGAGAAGGGAGGGGTGTTTAGGGTTTGCAAAGAATGGTTTTTGGTAAAATAATGAAGTCCTGTTCGTATGCATGCTCCACTAAGTGATTTGGGCTTAACTCTGGGCCAAGAGAGAGATTGGGCCAGCGAACATTAAGCTTCAACGAAACATTATGGCGACGAATCTCCTTTGACAAAACATCATGTTTCGTCAAACAATGATGGCGGATGGTTCGCGTCGACGAAATATCGTTATTCATCGTTTATGGCGAAGGTTCAGTGCATAACAACCCTTAATCATACAACACCAACTCTAAACATCCACATTACACAAAATCGAGCACTAGGATATACGAACCATACAGCTACACCATACAAGACACCACATAAAACAAATTGTAATCAAATCAGGATCGTGAGACAAGTGATATGCATAGGAAGGACCTTGGGATCTCGGGTTGTCACATCATCCCCAACTTGAAAGAAATTTCGTCCCGAAATTTGATAAGCAAACCGAAAGTAATCCAAAAGCGGCGAGGTGTTAGGTCAGGATGACTGTGAATTTTTCCGCAGGGTACCACATCATCCCCAACTTGAAAGGGAATTTCGTCCCGAAATTCGCTAGTGACATCAGGAGTTGCTTCAACCGTTTGGACAATCGAGGATACTAGAGCTTTATCAAATCTTTGCGTTCCCACGTGAACTCCGGTCCACGTCTTGAGTTCCAACGAACTCCCGCGATTGGAATTCAGCTATGATAGCAATGGGTTCCTCAACAAGGGTATCACAGGTGTTTCATCGAACAACCATTGCCTTCAATTTGAGACATAAATGACATTGTGTACGTTACCCAATTCATCGGGTAACCCGAGTTTGCAGGTCATGCAACCGATTCTTTCCAGAGCTTTGAATGGCCCCACGCAACGTAAATTAAGATTGTCGCGCTTCCCCAGCGTACCACACCCTCTCAGGGTAAGACTTTCAACGTGATACGATCGCCCACAGTGAACTCCCAGTGTTTCCTAATCCAACAAACAATTTCTGATCCAAGCAATCTTCCCAAGAGTTTCGAGTGCAAGCCCTGGACCTGTGATTAGGTTGTCACCCACCTTAATCCAACAAAGAGATTAACGTTATTGCCCATGCAATGCCCCAAACAGAGCTGTCCGAATACTAGAATGGTAACTGCTGCAGTAGAACTCAACCAAAGATAAATGTCCTTCTAATTCTTACTAAAGTCAATCACACACATGCTCGCAGTATGTCTTCGAGTGTCAAGATGGTTCGTTTACTCAGACCGTTATCCTACAGTGATAAGTAATGCTCATGTCTAGACGTGAGTCGAGGGTGTTGTGTTTTGTCTGCCATAAATCAGGTATAGATCAAAATCAAAGGTATCAGGAGTTGGCACCTCGTGCCTGAAAACCGCCTCTCTCAGAGGAATATTCACAAGCTGTGAAGACTCGTCAGTTTCCTTAATTGCAAGAAAGTGCTGGTTACGTGAGACAATCAACGATCACTCAGGTGATATTGTTCCCGTTTCGAGTTGTAAGTAGACTAGTGACAGAATCCATGGCAGTCTGCTCTCGTTTTCCATATGGGTGTTTCTGGTTGCTGATACTTCCCCTTGACTTTCCACAAGTCAAACATCATTTACATGCTTAGCTTGGTGGGCCTTCATGCCCGATTACCAGTTCAAGATTTATAGATTCTAATATCTCTCATCTAAACCCAGACGACTAGAATATCGAGGCTGGTGTGCTTTGCTCACACAAGTTCCCCACGATTGCCGGGTAGTAGAATCCATAGTCGTTTCATGAAGTAGCGAGTACCGTCCGCCTTGCCAAAAGTTGCTCCTCCATGCCCCGCATGGACCCAACTTGAAAATTCTCTTTCTTCAGCGCTTCAGTTTGAACAGGGTGAATCTGATCGGGTAGGCTGGAGTCAATGGTGAGCTACACGCTCATACGTGTTTAAGGTCCATAGTCGTAATCGCTCGAGAGTTCCATCCAGCAATGCCATCACGTGTTTTAACTCCTTTGAAACAAGGGTACACGGGAGGCCCTTGTGATCGGTCTAATTAGTGCATTTGGTACCGTCTAAGTAATGCCTCCAACTTAAATCCAAAGACCATGGTTTCCACCACAGGTTGTGACTGATGCAATTCTCCTTCGTAATCCACTACGTGCATCATCGTCTCCTCGTGTTGCATCGGCGTGTAACTAGGTCTCTGATTCGAACCATCATGGTATACCGCTAGTTCACCCGCATCCTCGGGTAAAGGCGATGCTTAGTGCATTGCAGAGTTGGGATTCGAAAACTAAAAAGATGTCCTCCTGTTTTGCCTTCCATGAGCACAGCACCCTACTGTGCTAAAGAGATTGCTGTATCCTCGAAGGGATCTTTGGTGTTGATCAGTTTCTAACAAAATGGATCTTGGCGAGATCCACGCGTATTCCCACTTCGTTGTTTATATGCCCAAAATGTACCTCTCGAATCCACAAGTTACCTTTAACAAGACTTCGTGCGTAGTGGTTCCGCCCTCAGGAGCTCTAAAATAAGATAAATATGCCACCCATGTTGTTCCTTTCTCCTGGTAATGATTCCAAACGTCATCAATAAACACGGTCGATTCATGTGGTCCATAAAGCTGCTGGTGTGTTGATTAACTCAAAGTCGCACTGGCCGCATTGCGTTCGATATGCCGTGCCAGGAACATCCTCCCCTCTGGACTCCCATCTGATGATAGTTCATTCGTTAGTCATTCCTCGAATGGAAGCTTGACCCTCGCACTGGTAGACAGGTTGCCAATACATGACCAAGGCAAACGGTTCTTAACTGTCACCTTGTTAAGTTCTCGATAACACATACGGAAAGGCTTGCCTTCATGGATATAACTGGGGCTCCCCAAAGCGAAAAACTAAGTCCGACAAACTCTTGTCCAACAGTTTCTGTAGCTGATTAGACAATTCTTGCAACCCTCCTGGTGCAAGATGGTAAGAGTACGAGTAATCAGGGCTGCTTCTGGCGTGTGATCAACTGAGATTTTACCCAATCAGTCGTAGAAGTAAACCTGAGAGTTTCTCGGGTAGCACACCAAGAGGAATTTCGAACAACTGGTGGATCCTCGATCATTTCTTCCTTAGCCTTATTGTCAGTAACGGTTGTTAACAATGGCGGGGTAATCCCTCCGTAGACACTTCTGGGCCTTCATAGCTGAAATGGCGCTAACCCTTACGCCACTCTGACGCTTTTAGAACAGTTAACGATTTTTTTTTCCACTAGGAAGAAGGATACGCAAAATTTTCTTCTCACAGGGTATATCCGCGCGATCTCTGAATAACCAATCCACACTAACCACTGCATCGCAACCCTCAAGGATAGTGGAAGAAAGGTCGATGTCGAACACTTGTCCCACAAGGTCGAGTTTGCATTCCAACAAGCATATGAGGTTTCAATTGTTTTGCCATCATCCGATCCCACAACAGGTTCAAATTCATGATGCACCAGGGTTAAACAGAACAGAGACGGATCGATTAGCTACTCATACTAGCTACCCTGTTGCTAAAATCCTGGCGTCGCCCACGCCAATCCTAAATGCCCTTCCATGAGTATCATCTCCAGTGTTGTTGTTATCGTTACGTGGATTTCCAGTACTGTCTTCGTTTCCTTGGTTGTTGTCGTCTTGATTTAAAAATGGCCAATCCATGTTGTTGGCACCTCCATTTCCATACTGTTGGTTACAATTATGAGTATCTTGTTGTTGCTATGACTGTTACCTCTAATGTCATTGCCTGAAACGGAGTCCTACGATCTTTCACCTACGAAGTCCATCTTTTCACATTCCGTGTCACGTCCTAAGGCGTTACTCATTGTGCTGGCAGTCACACATTCCATACTTCAATCAATTGTCATCGCTTATGTCCCGATTGGTTCGTAAGAGTTGGCTCCCATGAGCCGCTGACTAGGGTTAAGAATTCGATTAAAGCCAATTTGCTGGTGTTCATTGCCGGTAATCAGGGTCGTCCTAATACTGAGATCGGTGAGGTACTACGCTCATCCGCTTGTCCATCATTCTTGCAAGTTGATCGAGTAATACACGGTATGTTGCTAGAGTGTATCGGAAGTGATCGCTCTTCGGAATCTAAGGCGTCAATACGTTGAGTTCCAGTAAACGAAGGTAAGTGAGAAAGGTATATTCAAATCATTCAATGCTGCGGTATCCAACTCAGGGACGTTCATACAGGCACCTAACGTTCTACACAGTTCGCTAGGCGTTCAGATGGGTGTTCAGGTAATACTCGATAGCATCGAGATTCGAAAGGATTCAGAGAGGAGTGAGAGGATCACGTTCGAGTAGGAGACAATCACTGCTATGACCCCTGTAGGTTTATTATGTTTCACATTTGGTCAAATAATAGAATGGAACCCCTATCACAGTTGCTAGGCCTCGTTGGGACTCACATGCACCCCACATTATTATTATGTGTGCACCCATAAAAATAACATGATTTGCACGCTCATCTCAACTCCTCCTAACTCGTGTTAAATAGTCCCTCAGACTCGAGTAGAAACAAAGAACATCACAAAACATGAATCACGAATGTCTAGGGTAACACCACACTATCAACCACTTAACACATGCAAGTAATTCATGAATTCATATTGTTGTGCTAAACGTGCAATCACATGCAATATCATATGTAGTGTTCACTAGTTATGATGTGCAATGAGTAAATGAGAGACGAACCTTGCAGTCTAGAGCTGAGTGTCATGGTCGTATTCACGTATTCAGAACTATTCGGTTATAGCCTGGTTTTATAAAAACATTTTTGAAACCTAGTTCACTATAACCAGTGGCTCTGATACCAAACTGTCACACCCCCAAAATACCACCTACGGAAACACCGCGGGACGTGTGACGTACCAGGATCTAGCCACCAACCATATTGAACTCATAGCAATGTTTTAAATAAAAACTTTCATTCATTAACTTAAAGTGTTACAAAAGGTTTAACGCAATTCATTGTATACAGCGGAAGCATAAATCAATTGTTAAATGTCCCATAAACCATATGTACGAAAACCATTAGACTTGTCTTGCGTTTCCATGTATCTCGACCCATGACCACTCCAGCATCCCAGAATGCATGTTCCAATGAAGTATACCTAAAAGCCTGCAAGCATGCAGAAAACGTGTATCAGACAACGCTGGTGAGTTCACAGATTTGTTAAACCGTTCGTTACCGATTAATGATTTATGTTATGTTATGTTATGCTGTGTTATGTTGATAATAACTTGATACCGCAGACGGCCCTTTTCGCCCTTCTCCAATGCTCTATCAAACATTGGTCATGATTTAAAGTTATTAGTTCACGCCCGTCCTATCCAGGTACGTCGTGAGGGTGCCAAACCTAATAGTGCTA
Organism: Helianthus tuberosus; assembly: GCA_030545235.1. NCBI lineage: Eukaryota > Viridiplantae > Streptophyta > Magnoliopsida > Asterales > Asteraceae > Helianthus > Helianthus tuberosus. The sequence goes on from CM060357.1 coordinate 65,285,146, forward strand.
TCAACTAATAACCCCGTTGCCCTACAAGCAACAACCCGGTAGTATGATGGGACTTAAGTGATAGAAGTGAGTGTATTATCCAACATCAACATTTACTTAAACCGATGCACATCCCCTGCAAGCATAGCGTTTGTGAAATCCGCCTCACATCCCCTACAAGGATGTGGGTATTTGAAAACTGCCTCATATCCCCTACAAGGATATGGGTTTACGAAAATCCCTTTACAAGTTTTGTCAGTTTGATTGTCCCCATCGGACGCATGCTTGTTTTGAGAGAAGTGAACTCACATTGGTTTGCTTGGTATGATTAGTTACTTGTTCACACATAATCAGTCAAAGCCTATGATGTTCATGTACACGAAATCAGTTTACGTTCACGTTGTTCACGTATGTTCATAGTGTGTATTTCGTAGCAAGGATCGTCGCAAAACAGATAACAATCATTCATAACACACGTATCAGATAAGTTCACTACTCGCATGCACGTTTCGAAATAGTACTTAACAGTTAAGTGAGTTGTTCATCATAAGCAAGTATTCGATTCACATATACCTAATCACATAATTAACACCTTGCATTGTATGTATATGATATCATGATACACTCTAGTGTTTTTCGATATATGTATTGGTTCATGGAACGGCTTCACATTCCCTAGTATCCTCAGTCATCACTAACATCATTAACAGGTGGTAACATTGTCTTTCATGATCATGCACAATATAAATGACAGTCTATTGATAGAGTTCCGAAACATCAAAGCTGTTCATTGGTTTGTGTGTGACGAAACTCTAACTTTCTTAGTGTAGATGTGTGTGACGAAACATTAACTTTCGTCGTGAAGATGTATGTGACGAGACTCCATGTTTCATCGGCATAGGAGTGATGAAACTCCACATGTTTCGTCGGGATGGGAGCTTCGTCAGCCTTAACAGTTTTCATAATTCTTAACATTGAATCACAATAATCACAAATTTAACGCAAGCGTAAATCGTATACCTAATTATTCAGTTAACACATTTTCCCAAGCATGAGTAGTGGATCAATGGCCTTTACTTTGCACAATCTAACAAACCCTAATATGAACAGTCATCATCACAGTTTCCATTACACAGTCACAACCCTAATATCATCAAGACCCAGAAGACATCCTAGCACACGTAACAGTTTCATTCATGCACAATCTATGATAATCCAAACGGACCCGAAACAATCGAAACATCAACAAGATAGTTCTCACGTATAATTAAAATAGGCCAAGTAAGGAACCCTAACAGATAACCACATACCTA